>JAJKFI010000075.1:3794260-3881920 GCA_029204185.1 Lerista edwardsae
GTAGCTTGATCTTAGTCCTCTTTGATCAGATATAAGTCTAATTGATTTCACTAGAGATTATTTCCAAACAGGTGTACTTGGAATTGCAGCCTGGGGTTAGTGGCATTCCTATGGGGGGCAAAACACTAAGTTTTGCAGGAGCTTCAGCTCCTGTGTAATATGGCCCCTCCACCTTGCTTCCAGAGCCATTTGCAGCTTGGAGAGCAAAGCCTCTGGATCCTGCAAATGTAGCATTTTGCCCCCCCCAGGAACACCACTGTCTGGGGTGGTGGTGGGGTTGAGCTCTTAACACTTCTTGATGCTTCCCCTGCATCAAAGATAGCAGCATAAGAAGGCATGTATCTCTCACATCTGGCCAGCAGAGGTCGCGGTCCCACCACAAAACATCTTTGCCTTTCTGGCAAGCTAGTGTACATAATCCCTTTAAAAACCAAGCCTGTAACTTTCCCCTGGTGGAAGGCATTCCTCTTGGGTGCATTTGTCACTGTTCTGTCTCTACAAATCACTGTTCTGATTTGTGTGTATGTGTGTGTGGGGTGGTTGTGGTGGTGTCTAAGTCCGGTCGTTGCCTGGATGGGAGACTGCCTTGTCTGAGATAGAAGAAAACCAAAACCTAAGCCCCTGCAGTACTTTCCACTCCACACTTGTAGCTTCGCTACTGATGGGAGATGCTGCATGCGATGCATGGACGTGCTCCTTCGCAAAGCCGCAGCCCCTCCTCTCTCTTTTTTTGATGGATGCAGACAGAAAGGAGGATAAAAGACTGTTGTCCTGTTCCTAGAACTCTTCTGTACAAGCGTGCAAAGCCCTACACACATATAGATGGTTTTTAAAATGCTGTACTTTGGGTTTTTTTTCTAGCCTACTGACGGCCCAATCCTGTGCTTGTCTACTTGGAAAGAAGTCCAATTAGAGCCCAGTCCTGAAGAGCCCAGCGCCCGTGGTATGCTTGTACCACTGGCGCTGGGTGTCGTAAAAGTGCCATAGTAAAAGTGCTATAAGACACTCTGGCACCGGCCACTCTAGCGGAAGACCTTCCTGATGCTGAAGGCCTATGCCCGTCGGAGTTGGGCCTCAGCGCCAGGAAGTGGCTGGTTGTGAGCAGGGACGAACGGAGCCCCGGGTGTGCCCATGGCAGGGCGATGAAACCGCACCCCCAGCACGTCGCCCCGCCCCCTGCGTCGCTCAGCCACGCCTCCCTGCGCCTGGAATAGCTCCATTTTGGAGTGGAACGGACGCGAGGGAGGGCGGGTGGGGCAGACAGCGCGTGGGTTAGTCCGCGGACTCCGCTCAATGGCGCCCCGCCGCTGCCAGCGCCCATGGCTCGCGCCATCCCGGGCTACACCCTTCCTCCGCCTCTGGTTGTGAGGCGACCCAGGTCAGGGTGAAAGTGGGCCGGGGGGGTGAGACCGAGGGAGGACTGGGCCTAGAAGGCGGGTGGGGACAGCAGCAGATTTTGTCCCCTCCCAAGCCTACATGGCCTACATGGGCCTCTTTGGTTCTGCACCCACTAAATAGCGGGCGGAGATCTGAGGAGACCCATTGCTGCTGACTGCCTTCTACCCCGGTAAGGGAGAAAACAAGGTAAGGAGACTCCAGTGGCTGCCCCAGCCCCACCGGATACAGTGGCAGCCATTTTGGCACCGCTGTTCCTCCAGATGCCACCAGGGCGTAGGATTGGGCTGTTACAGTTAATGAGGCTTACTCTCAGGTAAGCGTGGACAGGATGGCAGCCTCTGTCTCCCAGAAGCTCAGGGCAATGGATGCTCCATTGCACATTTTACCCTCCCAGCATCCCTGTGAAATAGGTTAGGCAGCGGAAGAGCCTGGTGTGGCTGTCCTAAGGCACCCAGCAAATTTATTGACTGAGCAGAGCTGCGAACCCAGCACCTGTCAGTCCTAGCCTGAGACAAGAACCTGACACAGGCTCCATGCCAAAGCACGGTGCTTCCTGAAGCAGAGCACCAACCGGTGTCCCCTTTCAGATCTCTCCTGATAGAAAAGAAAAGGCAGCACGGTATCATTTTGCCTTCCTTCCTCTGAAGGACGTACCAATTGGTTAGCTGGATTTAAACAGCTACACCCTATGAAGATTCATAACATTTAGAGTGCAATCCTAATTTGCACTGGAACAGGCAGACAGGGGCATAGCTAAAGAAGTGCAGGGGGTGCAATTGCACCGGGCAACAAGCTGGGGTGGGGCAACAAGCTAAGCTTGACTTTTTGTTGTTGTTCAGTCGCTAAGTCGTGTCCGACTCTTCGCGACCCCATGGACCACAGCACGCCAGGCCTCCCTGTCCTCCACTAGCTTCCTGAGTTCGCCCAATTTCATATTCATTGCTTCGGTGACACTATCTAACCATCTCATCCTCTGTCGCCCCCTTCTCCTTTTGCCTTCAATCTTTCCCAGCATGAGGGTCTTTTCTAAAGAGTCCTCTCTTCTCATCAGGTGGCCAAAGTATTGACTTTAGTGGGCCAAAATTGTGAAAACCTTGGTATATATGAATAATACCATCATGTTATATATAATTGGAAATGTAATTTAATGCAGAATGCAAGGAAACAAACTAGAGTGTAATATCTTTACTATATCAAAAGGTACGGCCCAAAACCCAGAGAAAATGAAAATACAACTGTGACATCACTTCCTGTTGTGATGTCACTTCCGGGGCAACATTTTGCCCGATGCACTGGGCTACATTTTCATTAGCTATGCCCCTGCAGATGGCCAAATGGCCTGCACTATATCCAGCAAAAGGTAGGTGCTGGCTGGAGATCACCTTGGGGTAAGGGAATATTTCCCCCTTTGCCCTGTTTTGAGTCCCAGCCACTGCTATGGGGCTACTCAGATCTGCACCTGCGATTTCACTAGTGCAAATTCAAGCAGCCTGAGTAAGGCTGATCAGGCTAGGAATGGGGGTTAGGGTTTGGCCTGCACTGTCAATCATGCCCATTTCCTGGTACTGGTCCACCTCGTGGCCCACCCTCCCCTGCCCCAAAATGCTTCCTCCCTGCCTCCGTTCCGCCCTCTTCCATCCCCTGCGCCACCAGGCTCTGCTCTCACCAGTGCCAGCCTCTGCAGAATGGGATCTGGCCCTGGGAGGCTGGGGCACATCCAACGTGCCTGGCTCTTGAGTAGCTGCAAGCATGCTTTACAATACTCCTGAGCCAGTGCAGGTGGTCTGCACCAGCACAACAACCTCTGTGGGTTGCTCTGTAAGAGAGCTAGTACATGTAGGCATCACTTGCTTTGTTCAAAGCGTTTCAAATATATTGTCGTGTCATAATCGTGACGACAACCCTGTAAGGTAGGTTACGCCTGTGAGAGGGGAGTTGTGCTGGGCCAGTTGCTCTTTGGTGAGAGCAAAGAAGCAGATTATCAGCCGGCGGAAGGCAATCGTGCGGCAAGAAAGGAGGACTGGACGATGAAAGTGTCATCTGCATGTAGTTCTTGTAAGATTAGAACTTTGTGATTTGTAAAAACCCTTGCGGTTTAGAAAATGCCTGCCTATGTAAACCGCCTTGAATTAAAGTCAAAGGAGCAATCTGATGACCAAGAAAGGCCAATCTGATGACCAATAAATACCTATTATTATTATTATTATTATTATTATTCAATCAATCAATCAACAGGTACTTATATACCGCTTTTCAACACAAAGTTCACAAAGCGGTTTACAGGCAAATCGTAATAATAAAGTTAAATGGCTCCCTGTCCCAAAAGGGCTCACAATCTAAAAAAAGGCAGACCGTCAGCAACAGCCACTAGAAAGACTGCGCAGGGGTGAAGAGGGACAGTTACTCTCCCCCTGCTAAATATAAGAGGACACCACCTAACAAGTGCCTCTTGCCCAGTTAGCAGGGGTTATTATTATTATTATTATTATTATTATTATTATTATTATTATTATTATTATTATACAAATTAGAACGTTGAGGCTGTGAGTGGGGAAGGTTTGCCTACCGAGTTCACAGCTGGGACAAGATTCCAAGTGGGGGCTTCTGGGCCGTATATAATTTATGTCATTATATAATTTATGTCATTATATACGGTTGTTTGTGCAGAAGGTAGAGTAAAGGTGGAATTTTAGCCATTTTAATGTCTGATGTGGCTTTCCTAGTGCTGTGTTGTTTACACTCAGGTGTGTTTGGGTTTTCTAAAGGTTATATGTGCGGGTTGTGCCCAATGGAAGTTCATCATGCATACATCCCATTGACATTAATGGGGCAGAAGTTAGTTTGTGACTAAGAGCGCAATCCAAAGCAGTGCCGGACTGGCGAGGCCGATGGGCCAGCGCCATATCTGACGCTGCTTAGGAGAGGCTGAGTCTCCCTGCGGCAAGGGAGTGTGCACTCCCTTACCATAGGGGAGGCTCCAGTCTCCCCTATGGGCTCCTCAGATCTGTGCCTGATAAACAGCAAGTGCAGATCCAAGGAGACCACGCGGCCCAAATTGGGGCCGCGCGGCATCCCGAATGGGCTTAAGGGATGACCCATATGGTTGCCTCCCAAGCCTGCCCTCTCCCCGGCTTCTCCCTGCCCACAAGCTCCCTCCCGCCGCCAATTGTGCTTCCGCTTCCGCGCGGAGACTCCCTCAAGCCGGCTGAGAGGCAAGAGAGGCTCAGCACAGGCGCAACAGGTCCTGTTGCTCAAGCGCTGACACGGGAGTGTCGATTGGTGCCCCTGCGTCGATGCTCCGCCCCTTGGGTCGATGCTATGACATAGCGTCGACACAAGGGGCGCAATAGGATTCAATCAATCAATCAATCACTAGTATTTATATACCGCTTTTCAACATAAAGTTCACAAAGCGGTTTACAGGCAAATAATAACATTAAAGTTAAATGGCTCCCTGTCCCAAAAGGGCTCACAATCTAAAGGAATGGAGAACACCACCAGCAACAGCCACGAGAAAGACACTGCGCTGGGGTGAAGAGGGACAATTGTGCTGCCCATCCCATTCATTTCAGTGGGCCTTAGGGCAAAATCCTAACCTGGAGTTAGGTCGGCATAGTTAAGCCAGCAAAGTTTGGCCGGCACAAGGGCAATTGTAAAGCATGTTTGGACCACTCTCGGAGTCAGGGAAGATGGTGCATGTCTGTGTGCTGGCCTCTCTGACTATGAGACTGTCCAAACATACTTTACGGTGTCCCTTGTGCTGGCAAAACTTTGCTGGCCTAACTGTGCTGGCCTAACTCCAGGTTAGGATTAGTCATGTCTACACTTTCTCTGGATACAACCTTGCATGGTTTGTGGATTTCGGTTTCCTTGATTATCAAACAAATAAACAATGAATAGATACAACCAGACTGTATTTGATTGATTTGATAGTGACTGTGCTAATGTTTGGAACTTTAGCTTTCTCTCTCTCTCTCTCCCTCCCTCCCTCCCTCTCTCTCTCTCTCACTGTGAACAGGGCTGGAGTTGGAGTGCATTGAGGGCCCAGAACCACCTTGGCTGAAACCAACATAATATTAATAACCACTCCCGAAAGTGTTGGTTCTGATTTGCCTTCAGAGAGATGTTCTCCCCCCTTCCCCTCCCAGGTATTTTCAGGGACTTTCCCCTTGTGTTGCAGCTGCTTGTCCCATTTAAGATGACTAATGAGAGAGCGCTGGAAACTCAAGACTCTTTGGGGAGACAGAAAACCCGATTAGTCAGAAATTAGTCACACACTCAACAAGTGGAAGCTTTCATGTGCTTTAACCGCGGCATTTCTGGTGAGTCATGGGCTGGAGAGCAGCGGGCAGGAGGGCCACCGTCTTCTCCCAGGGTTCCTCTGTCTTCGACTGAGAGGGGGCACTTGCAAAAGGTGCAAAAGGTGCGATCAGGAATATCAGGAAAGCCCTGCTGGGTCAGACCACAGGGCCATCTGGTTCAAGACCATGTTTCCCACCATTGCCAACCACGTGTGCCCCGAGTCCATAAATGAACCACGTGTCCCGTCCTGTCCCCCCGGTTGTTGCTCCCTGTGAAACTGCTATTCAGTGCCCTGCGACCAGGGCCGGCTCTAGGAGTGGTGGGGCCCAATGCTGGGCATTCCCGTGGGCCCCTCCCCTCCCCACGCTCCCCACACTCACCAGGAAAAGCGCTTGTGGTGCCACATGTGGCGCCTGGAAATAGTTGGTGGTGACATTATAACATCACCGCCAACTGCTTCCAGGAGTCCCAGTTTGGGTAGTTTGGAGGTAGGGGGCCAGGTGGGAGGGCCCAAGGTAGAGCTGCTGTGCTTGCCCAACTGACTTGCCCAGCTCATACAGATCCTGGCTACAGCATCAGGCGATAGGCTTGCTGGGCTGGTGTGGGGCCCCCCCGAAATGCGAGGCCTACCAAAGTGCAGGGCCCAATGTGATTATGACATTGGTCCTATTGGCTTAAGGCCAGCCCTGCCTGCCCTGATCTCTGAACATGGCATTCTCTATATCTATGCTGGCTAACAGCCAATGATGGGCTCGTCCTCCACACGTTTGTCTTTTCAAAGACACCTTTAAAAGTCGCCATCACACCGCAGTTCATTCCGTAAAGTAATTACGGATTGTGTAAAGAATATCCTTCCTTTGCCTGGCTTAAATCTCCCTCAGCCAATCAGCTTAATGGAATGAGCCCAAAGATTGAGCGAAGAACACTGTGTCCACTCTTTCCACACCATAATTTCATAAAGCTCTATCATCTCTCTCTCTTTTTTCCTTCCCACCCATTCATCTGTTTTCCCTCAACTAAAAGGCCCCAAACACTGCAGCCTTTCCTCATGGGGAAGGTGCACCAACCCCTTCCTAATTTTGGTTGCTCTTTTCTGCACCTGATGAACCCTTTAAATTAAATCTGAAGTAGTTCATGGGGCATTGCTTGCTTACCCCCCACTGTTTAACCTTTTCAACTGCAACAACTGCCCCCTACTCTCTGCCTCACCTTCTTTAACCAGTTTCAGATCCATAAGATGCAGAGCCCAATCACACAGGCCAACACAGGGGCTCGGGCAGGGCAGGAGGAGATGGAGCAGGGCAGCAAGGCAGCGAGCAGGTGGACCCGGACTGGCCTGGGGAACGGGGTGGAGACAGGATCTGGCACTTGAGCCGGATCCTAACTCCCAACCCTGGCCCAGTTGGCCCTGATGTCGGCTGCTCAGAGTTGCAGCGATGATTTCGTTGGTGAAGCTTCAAGTAGCCTCATTTGGGCTGTTGCGCATTACCCGAGGAAAGGGGACTGTATTCCCCTTGCACTGGGTTGTGCCGCAGCCAGTCCCAACCCCGGACTAGATATGGGGCGGGCAGGCATGTCGTCCTGCCTATTCCAGCTCAGAGTTCTGATTACAGTCTTAGCATCTCCAGAGTCTCCCTGTCACCCCTTAGCCATCCTTTCATTCCTTGGTTGTCCAGGGGCTGAAATGCCTCCCTGCCTAATCCAGGCAAAGAAACGTGTGTTGTTTGTCCTTGTGTTTTGAACAATATACCCCTCTCGCTTTTCTCGCCTGCCCTTTTTGTCAACTTACATTAGTTCTGCCCAAGTTTGGGTTCCCTTTTGTTCTCGCTTCGGCTAGACGGCCACTTCTTGAAAGAAGCCTCCTTGCTTTTTTATCGCTGCCTCCTTGACTCTGCCTGGAAACCTCGTTGGCATACGCTTGGACTTCTTTGTGCGTTTCCTAGTCTGTGGTATACATTCTGTCCAAGTTTCTATTATTGTGGTTTTAAAGAACACCCAAGCATCCTGGAGAGATCTGACCCTCTTGACTCTTCCTGTCAACATCCCTTGGGCTAATCCCCTCATTTTTTAGGAGGTCTTCTTTTTCGAAATAAAACGCAAACCCAAGAGGGACTTTCTGGACAGCCTTCTGACATGTACATTGAATTTTGTTTAATTGTGGTCATGGTTCCCAAGAGGTTGAACCATATGTCCCACTGGCACCAGGTCCCTGACATCATCCATGGTTAAGCCCAGGGTCACCTCTTCTCTTGTTGGATCTGTCACCAGCTACTCCAAGGCACAGTCACTGGTTGTGTCTAGCAACGTTATCTTTTTGCAGTGACCCAAAGAGGCATTGACCAAGAGCGCAATCCTAACCTGGAGTTAGGCCAGCACGGTTAGGCCTGCAAAGTTTCGCCAGCACAAGGGGCACCGTAAAGTATGTTTGGACCACTCTTGGAGTCAGAGAGACTGGCACACAGACGTGCGCCATCCCCCCTGACTCCAAGTGTGGTCCAAACACGCTTTGCGGTGTCCCTTGTGCCGGCCAAACTTTGCTGGCCTAACTGTGCCAGCCTAACTCCAGGTTAGGATTGTGCTCCCAAACAGTGTGTGGATAGTTGCCATCATTCATTAGAACCCTTTTGGGTGCCTTCAAATTTTCTTTCTCTATCCCAAGATCACCCTCAAAGTTAGGAGACCTTACATACAGTAGGTGTGTGTATACCTTTGTATTGCTACACTCCGTAGAAATGAAGTTCAAGGTCTATTCCCCTAAGCATGTACAGTTATTCCAGGGGTACCCAGAAGGCTGAACTGGATTGCAAGATGTGTTTTTAGGGACTTACAGGCCAGACAAAAGGCTGAGACTAGATTCACACATAATCTACAGCATGTCAATTACTAGGGAAAATGTGACATTTTAATTGGGGGAACCTCATACTGCAGGTTAGCATTCCAGCTAAATATTTTCTTCTGGAAACTGGGCAAGGATGCTTGCAAAGGACTTTTTTTAATGTTTCAAAAACTTTTTGAGACCCACCCAAAAATTGGCTCATGATCTACTGGTGGGTCCCGGCCCACAGTCTGGGAACCCCTGATTTAGGGTCATGTATAATGTGGAGATGCTTACAAAATGCTTTCTAAGGGGCAGTTTGATGTCAACCAGTGTTGATGCCTTGGGGACGATGCTGCAGAGAGGGCCCAGCCTCCACCACCAGGCATCTCTTTGGGAGCACATGCACCATGTACTTCAAGGGTCCCTGCAAGATTAGGTCTTCCCAGTCCATGCTTAGCAGGGAGCTTCGGAAGAGTGAAAATTGAAAGGCCAACCTTCGAGTCGCTTTGCCCAGAGGTCTCTTTGCTAATACTTTGCTTTTCTTCAGTAAGCAGCTCACAGCTGAGCCGCAGCTTTGCCACATCCGCTCTTCAGCCCCCTTCCCCCCCCACCCCACAAACCACACATCAGCACAGGATGTTCTTTCTGAGAGTTATAATCTCTGAACGCAGGCGCACGCGTGCACAAGCGCAAGCAAATGCACACCCAGAAACCCTGAGCCGCCAACCTTTTCCTGTTACAGGGCACTGAGGTCCCACAGGAACTGAGCAGGTTCTAGGAAACAGCAAAGGAGGCTGGCTTGCACTTTTCTCCCTGGCCCGCATCAGCAACACTCCCACACCCCGGAGTCTCAATTCCTATGCATCAAACCCACCTGCACAATGCCATCTCAGTTTTGTTCATGACATCTTTACCCACCCTGCCTCTAAGGATCTCGGAGCAGCATACAGCGGTCTCCTCCTCTGCTTTTATCTTCACAAGCAGAGGTGTAAATAGAAGCCTGGTGCCCAGGGCTGGGACATCGCAACGTCATGCGACATCCTGACATCACTTCTGGGTTCTTCCTAGAGGAAGAGATGCTGGTAGCTTTATGCCCCTTCTCCTGTGGAGGCTCCCCTTTGAAGGGGGCACCTACAAAGGGGAGCATCCACAGGAGAAGGAGCAGGGCTGCAAAGCTGTCACAGCAAGTATCCTCTCCTCTAGGAGAACCGTAAGCGGCACAAGGCAGTAACTTCCAGGATCTCCCCAAATAAGGCATCACTGGCAGCTTTGCATCCTCCTTGTTTTAGCACCTGGGGCAGGTGCCCTTCCGACTCTGCTGCAATTATGCCTCTGCTCACAAGAATGAAGTAGGTTAGGTTGAGAGACCATGGCAGATTCAAGATTAGCTTCATCGCTGAGTGGGAATTTCAACCTGGGTCTTGAGTTCAGTGCTCTACCCACGGCAGATTGTGGGCTCTTGATCTTTCAATGCCACCTCTGCAAACTAAAAAAGATTATACGCCCCCACTGTATTGTATTTTTTTAACACGCACGTTTGCATATGCATGCACAGATTCAGAGCGCAAGCCTAACCTGGGGTTAGGCCAGCACAGTTAGGCCAGCAAAGTTTGGTCGGCACAAGGGGCACCTTAAAGTATGTTCAGACCATTCTTGGAGTCAGACAGTCCAACACAGAGACGTGTGCCATCCTCCCTGACTCCGAGAGTGGTCCAAACGCTCTTTACGGTGGCCCTTGTGCTGGCCAAACTGTGCTGGCCTAACTCCAGGTTAGGATTGTGCCCCCAACCAGCATAATTCTATGCATGTCTACTCAGAAATAAATCCCACTATATTCAGTAGGCCTTACTCCCAGTTAAATGTGTATAGCAGTGGTTCTCAAATTGTGAGCTATGGCGCTCTGGGGAGCTGTGGAAACCAAGAGAGCTGCAGAATCCTTGCAAAAACATCAGCCTATACCAGTGATGGCGAACCTTTTGAGCTTGGTGTGTCAAAACTTAAGAAAATGCTTAACTTGACTCTGCTGGAGTGTCAACCCCCCCTTCCAAACAAAAGACAAACAATTCTTTATATTCATTTATCTAAAGAAAACATACAGTCTTCTAAAGAAAACATACCACACACACATTATGTGTGGTGCTATGCATTATATAAAGAAACATTAAATAATTAGAAAATGAAAAATGAGTAAAATAAACACAGTTTTTGTCAGGTCATCCCAAAAGTTGTGGTGTGTCACCTTTGACACACGTGTCATAGGTTCGCCATCACCGGCCTATACAATGTATAGGCAAGCCCCAATATCCGCTCCCCCCCCCATGGATATCTGAAACTGTGGATACAGAGAATGCCTTTTTAAAGATAGGGTTTTGCTGCAACAAGATTTTTAAAAAAGAGATTTGCTTAATGCTCCTCTATCTTTTTAATAGGTGTCCCAGTATCCGTGGTATCAGTGGATAACTGAAACCGTGGGTACCAAATCAGGGGATATTGGGGCATGCCTGTATAGGACTGTAGTCCTAATGGGGTGCAACAGTCTCTGGCCCAGCAGGTCAAAGGGAGCCACCAGTTGAAAACGTTTGGGGACCACCAGTGTATAGGATCGTAGCCTAAGTTCTCTACTTAGCTACCAGCTCAATTCTGGAGGTCTGTGCAGAAGTTGAAATGTATGTAGCTTGAGACATCTGATTCTTCAAGCACTATCATGCATGTGTGAAAGCAGCACTAAAGGACTTCTGTAACACTGTAGCCAGGGTAACTGTTTTGGACCCAGTTCAGATACCCCCCTCCCCACGCACATGATGACTGGATTGCTTGTTTAGGGCTGCAAGCTTTTGCAGGTTAATTGATGTGAGTCATCAACTTTAATGGGTGATTCATGCATTTGCCCCTTGATTAACTGCTGACCTGACAGAGAAAGAGGAGGCACCCCTGGCCTCGAGGCTCTCCAAAGCCATGCTGCGATGCCCAGAAACACTCCTTCCTCCGCCTTCAGCCAGATATGATGGAAAGCAAATTAAACCGGAGTCAAACTACAATCAAAACTCAAATGCATGCAGTGCGGCTCTAATGACCATTTCCTGAAGAAAAGCAACTTTGGGGAGGCAATTTTGAACCGAAAAGTGGGAGGTGGGGTGCAGAGATGCTGCTTAATCCTCTCCCTCTGGTTGTCCACTTCACAACTACAATTCAAGTTGCTTTCCTTCTATGGGGTCCAAGTGTATATGTCTACAGGGGATAGGAGCAGCTTGAGTGGTGATGTTGTAGTAATTTGGCAACTGGGGGTGTCTCACCCTAGCCTACCTTGCAGGTCTTTTGAGAGGATAAAAGGAGCTGCTCTGAGTTCCTTGGAGGATGGGTGGTGCATACATTTGAAAATTAGAAAATGCATATAATCCATGCATTTGTGTGCAACATGTAGGTTGCTGCGCCAGTAGATGGTTTATTTCTCACAGTGAGACAACTATGGCCAGCAATAGCAATTTCAACCAGTTTAAACTGAGTAGAGTTTAGCTGGAAAACAACAATGGGTTAGTCAGTCAATTTATAAAACCTTTTATTGGCATGGTAAACAAAAGAAGGAAGAATTCACAACAATAGTAATTGATGCCTTAGCATCATTAAACAAGGTTGAAGTAGTCATAGAGATACAGATTTAAAAAAATATATATATATTGGGAAAACAGGGTTAGGGGAGGGGTTTTGACTTAGATACCGCTAGTAAAAAATCCGCTACCGAGTTGGAAATGATGGCCGAGTTATCGCTTAAAAGAATAGGCAAAGGGTCAACAAAGGAGGCAGAAAGAGAAGACAAGTAGGGTTCAAGGAAATTATTCCGTAAGTGTTGATGAGCCGGGCAACGAAGTAGTATGTGGCTTAGGGTATCTGGTTCTGAAGAGCAAAAGAGGCAAAGTCTGTTATTATGCGGAATATTTAAGAATCTGCCAAAATGAACAGCTGATGGAAAAATGTTTAGTCTCGCTAGCATAAATGCTCTCCTTTTGCTAGGATTAATTAATTTACTGAAATAATTAGAAGGGCCACCAAGAGAAGGGGAGAGACCAAAAAAATGAGGGGAACAGGTGGGGTTTAAATTGGGAAGTAATCGATTAAGTTCCTGTTCCCAAAGTTTAGATTTGATAATTTGATGCGCTCTATGAAGATTAATGTCTGAGAGAGATTCAGGGGAAAGGTCTAAAGATAAGAGTTTGGCGTCAAGAAGTTTGAACCACTTGGATAGAAAAGGGTCTTTTAGTAAATCATTGAGTATAGAATCAGGATGAATATTAAGATGCAATCGAAGCCAAAACTTAAAAGTAAAGGACCAAGCAGTAGTTGAAGGAAGGTGGATACCTAGCTCAAGTATTAGGGTAGACAATCTGATTATATTAGGGACCCCAAGAATCCTTCTGAGGAAAGAGGCAGCTATTTTATCTAGATCTTGATTTGCAGCCTCGATCCAGATTGGGGCTCCATATAGAAGTTGGGGGAGAATTTTAATTTGAAAAATATGAAGAGCAGCAGGAATATACTGGTTGCCTCTGGTATAATGAAATCGAGCGATCGCGTTTAAGCGTAACAAGGCTGAAGAAATGGCATTTTTGCGATGAGGAAGCCAGCTGTGTCGGAAATGAAAAGTAATCCCCAAATATTTAAAAGTCTGAACTTGCTGGAATGATAATTTACCTATCTTCCAGACCATTGGGGCCCAAGATTTCGAGAAGACCAAAATTTTGGTTTTCTCAGAATTGATTAATAATTCATTAGAAAGACAGTATTCTTGAAAAGAAGATAGCAGATGACGAAGGCCAGATTTTGTGACTGACAGCAGGACTGCATCATCAGCATAGAGAAGGATAGGTACGGGAACACCATTAAGCGAAGGAGGGGAGTTTTCTAAACTAGAAAGAAAGGAGGGCAAGTCAGCAAGGTATAGATTGAAAAGGAAGGGAGCAAGTATACAGCCTTGACGGACTCCTTTGTTGATAGGAATTTCGTCAGTCATGGAGCCTATGCCATCAAGGCGAATTCGACAAGAATTAGAAGAATGGAGACACTGAATTAAAAAAAGAAGGCGAGGATCAATCCCCCAATTGGTCAATTTCTTCCACAGGATATCCCTATTGATTGAATCAAACGCTCCTCTGAGATCTATAAAGGCCGTATACAATTTGATTCCATAGTAGGCAGAGTATTTTTCGGCCAAAAAAGACAACGTGAAGGCATGGTCAACTGTGGAGGCACCCGGGCGGAAACCTATTTGTTCCCTACCTGGCAAGCCTTTTGAGAGGGCCCAAGATGTAAGTCTATTAAGTAGATATTTAGAGTAGAGCTTCCCAATAATTGAGAGTAGGCTTATTGGCCTATAGTTGTCTGGAAGAGCAGGGTCACCCTTTTTAAAGATGGGTACAATTGTTGAAGAAAGCCAAGAGTCGGGGAACAAACCTGATTGATTAATTAGAGTAAATAGGTTAGCTAAGGGGTTCGACAACCAAGAAGGGTTACTAGTAAGAATTTCAGCTAAAATTTCGTCAGGACCAGAAGCTTTCCCAGGTTTCAAAGTACTAATAAGCTCTATGACTTCATCAGGAGTGACTGGTGGCCATTCCGGAGAGTCAGTTAGACACGGAGTAGAAACTTTGTATATGACTGGTGCTGAAAAAATTCTGGAAAAATGAGTAACCCAGGTAGAAGCAGAGATGGTAGAGGGGACATTACAAACTGGGGGGGAATTTGTGCGAGAAACAAGTGACCAAAAAAGTTTATAATTATTGGAATGAATCGCTTCATAAAGTAATTGCCAGTTGCGTTGAGCAAATAAATGCTTCTTTTCTTCTAAAAGGGTTTGACATGACTTCCTGATCTGGAAATATAATTTTAGAAGGGCCGGAGAGGGGTCATGGCGAACTAAGAAAAAGAACTGTCTAACACACTTCTTGGCGATCCAGCATTCTGTATCAAACCAGGAAGGAGCTTGTTTATAAGAATTTGTGGAAAGAGACGCTCTAAGAGACTGGACTAGCGATTTGGAGAGAGACTCATAGATAACAATAGCAGTAGAGGGCAAGATGGCCTCAGTCAACTTCCGATTTAGATTTATAGATTCACTCTTTCTAGACCAAATGTTGAAAGCTTCCTCAATCTTGGGAGACCATTTAAGGCGAGGTGCAAATTGTGGGCGGGAATAAGTAGACAATGTATTACAAGAAGGAAGAGTTAGAACAAGAAGAATAGGCAGATGGTCACTATCAGATCGAGGGTCGATAGTAAAGTCTGAGAAAAGGGACAGAAGGTCTGAGGTGGTAAGTGCATAATCTAAAACACTAGTTCCCCTAGAGGAAAAATGAGTTAGTCTACCTGGGATATCACTAGCAATAGAGCCATTAAGTATATGTAGATTGAATTCAAGACAAAGATCTATCAGGTGTGAAGTATAATTATTGAATGCGGGATCTTGTGAGAATCTTAAACCTTGAAACTCAGGGGGGATCAGCTCTTCTGAATCCCAATTCATATGTTGAGCCAGGGCTAAGTTGTTAGGTCCCAATCTAGCGTTAAAATCGCCCAATAAAAGAAGGGAAACAGGGGGTTTGGTCATCAAGTATTCAATTGTGAAAGACTTCACCTCGTCCCAAGGTGTGGGAGTATCTGAATAGGAGGGTGGGATATATATATTAAGAACTAATATCTTAAGGTCTTTACACAAAAGCAAAAAAGCTTGAAAAAATCTAGATTGGGAAACAAGGGGAGTTAAAGAATACCAGGAGGAAGAATTAATCAGACAACAAAGGCCAGCACAAGGGCGACCCATTTGTTTCAATTTGAAAGCTGGGAGGTGATGAGAAGTGAATCCAGGTATATATAAAGAAGTTAGAGACCAGGTTTCTTGAAGAAGAATAATGTCAAAAGACGATAAATAATTGATGAAATCATGATCTGTTTTCTTTTTTTCCCAACCCGCTATATTCCAAGAAATTAGCTTAAGAGAAGGTGTTTGATTTAAAGGAGCCTGAGAGGGTACAGATAGTCAACAAGAAAGGTCCGAGTTGGTTAACCGACAAGGAATATCGGTATTGAATGACTGATTAATTGCCCCAAGGGAAATTCTGTTATTGACTAAAGAAGATGCCCTCATGGTAATTTCATCTAATTTTTGGAGGGGGGATTTAACAGAAATAACAGGTAAGGAGGAAGAAGAGGGTAACAAAGCGGACTCTACGTTAAGGATCAAATTGTCACCTTTGGAATCAGGGTTTATAGAGTTATAATTTGGGAGAGGAACAGGTTGTGTTGGGGCATCCACTGAAAGTAAGGAGCCATCATGAGAGCCTCTATCCACAGCACAAGAAGGAGATAAAGGAGTGGGGAAATCACTCCTATAAGATGTGACATTTTCCTTCTCAATCTTGGGTAAATCCAAATTTAATAACCTGGATAACGTATGAAGCCTGTCTTTAATGAATAATTGACCTTCCTCAGGCAAAAGAAAAAAACCCGTGATCAAATTTGCCTCTTCCTCGGAGAGGGCATTGTGTATTTCAGGGTCAACATTAGCAAGTTTCTCCTTGGGAGGTTTAATTTTGTTCTTATTAGGATTTAATTCTGCTTGCATTAAATGCACACAGGGCTGACTTCCAGTTTTAAGTGGGACTGGTTGAGACAGAGTTTGATTCACCAATAATGGGTCAGAAGTATGAGGTAATTCAATGGTAGCAGGATCTATCATTTCTACATTCTTAATAGGTAATAACGGACGAATTAAGGGATTACAAAAGTATCTGTATACCTCTATGTTAGCATTTGTCAACCAAGTCTTATATTTTAGGAATCTGCGAACTGAAAGTATGTTAGCAAATTCCACTCTAAGACCCGTAATAGAAAAAGGGAAAGGAATAAATTCCACATCAATAATTTCCTCTAAAGGAGGGGGAATCACCCCCAAAGAGGACACCGTTCTAAAAAAATAGAGTCGTTTCCCCGTCGCTGATAACTTTTTCCTTGGCTTGGGAAAATTCTTGAACATTAACTGGGACTTCATGAGAATCAAAGTAGAATCAGGATACTTGGACTTCTCAAGAGGGGTGCTTGGTGGTCTCAAAGGTAGACAGACGTCTGGATCATCTTCTAGTCTGTTGCTACAAGTCGGTGAAGGAGGCAGTAGAGCCGGAATTTCCTGGCTGGAGCTGGGATCAGTAATCGAGAGCACCATTGTAGATGGATTACAAGCTTCATCAACCACTTGCCGAGGAGGTGTACCTTTTATTCTGGCGATAGAAGGGTACAATGCCTGTGTAGTAGCAATCAGTCTAGGGGCAGTTTTATTGGCATCCTTGGCAGCATTCGTAAAAGCAATATCAAGGTTATTGACTTGCTTCTGAATAGATTGCTTAACAGTTCTTGTTAATTCCACAAGCAGTGACTTCAGATCTCCAATAGCCGATCTGATATAAGATAAGTCCTCCAACAGGTGTTTAAGAGTATGAGCAATCAAAGTAGACTGCGTGCCCAACAAATCCAAGGAAAAGGAGTCAGAGGGAGATGGGTGAAGCGAGGGTTCAGGATTAGAATCCAATTGTTCATGATGTTGAGGTTCTTCTGACGGAACTAGATGGGACTGAAGGTCCCCCTGTAGGGAGCCTTCATGATAGTTCGTGGGAAGAGTAGCTTCATCTTTGTCAAGCTCAGGCAACAATGACTTAGATGGGGACTTAATTATCATAGATAGTAGTTCCCCCGACTCAGGCTCCACACTCATAGGGGCATTTCCCTCCAGAGATACTCTGGGGAAAAAGTTTGTTATTCTCGCCTGCGTCGAGTTAGCTGGCTTCCTGCTTGATGCTTTCTTTCCATCTTGTAACAATAGAGGTTTTAAATCCAGATTTTTATATTGATTCCTTGTCAACACCATCATAGGCCTGAGTATGGAAAACTGGATGAGAAGTTAGTTAAATACAGTAATTTTGAACGCAGGATCAAGGGAGTAGTGCCACAAAATGGGAGTAGAACACGAGAGGAGGAACAATTTAAAGGAGAAGTACAGCAATTCTCAATTCTCAATTCACAGTAAGGAAGAAAACAATCCTTTTACCAATTGTACCTTCTTATCCAATGTGTAGACAGCTTATCTGCTTCAAAAGAAACTCCTGATCTTTGCCGACCCCAGCCTGGCAAACAGCCGACGCCACGAACAACTCATTAAGCACTACAAACGATGATCCAGAGAGGAGGGGGGGGGAAGCTCCCTCGAGTTCAGTAAAGCAGAATGGTTTAGCCTTAACGTAGTATAATCAAATATAATTAGTGGACCTATCTCCAAGCGCTTCAAAACATCATTTAGCAGATGGCCAAAAACTTCTCGAGTTGTTATGCGCTGCAGACTGATAAGTTTTCTTTCAATGCAGAGCTGGCTCCAATTCAGAAGAAATGGCGTCTGATAAGGGACGACCAACCTGCTAAGGTGAAGAGGCAAAGAGGCACCTGTTTATTTTAAGAGTCCGAGTACTTAACCACATCAGAAAGACACAAGCTCAGGAGATGTTCTAATATAAAACTGCTCCAAACTGTGACTCTTCTCCAAACAATAAATCCTCTTCTCCACAGTCGGTTTCAAACCTCGTAGCAGCACAGCACTAAGTCCAGTCCGCTACTTGCCGTAATCTCCAGGGGGAGTAAAGGAAAAACATTTCCAGTAAAGGAAAAACATTCCAATAAAGATAGCCAAAACAGAGCTTAAAAAACCAATTAAAAAAAACAATTAAAAGACTTGTGAGCTAAAAAAAACTCATAAAAACTTTGAAATCGGAGGAGCTCTGGCAATTAGCTTCCTATCATCTCCGCCATCTTGGACCCAATCAACAATGGGTTAAAAAGAATAAGCTCAAGACCCATCAGTCCCATCCTGAATCAGATTGGCAGCCCAATCCCAACCAGGGCTGGAATAGACAGATTGGCTGGCCTGCGCCATATCTAGCCCCTGTTAGGAGGCAGCTGTGGTGCAACTTGGAGTAAGGGGACATGTCTCCTTACATCGAATAATGCCCCAGCCACCCCAATAGGGCTACTCAGATCTGTGCCAGAGAAATCACTAGCGCAGATCTGAATAGCCAGTGTAAGGCTGACAGGGATGGGGATGGGGGTTAGGATCCAGCCTAAGTGCTGGAGGCCAGTCCCACCCCCCTCCCGGGGCTGATCTGCCCATGGGACCACCCTTCCCCCACCTGATTTGCCTTCCCTGCACCCGTCTCTCTCTGCTGCTCTTTCTTAGTCCAGAATGCGGCACAGGTAGGCCAGCCCATGTCCATGGGCCGGCCTCCCCAACTCCAATGGAGGCGCAAATAAGCTTTACGCTCCTGGGCTGGCACAAGGGACTTGTACTGGTCTACCTGCAAGATAGGATTGCGCCCTATGACTACAATCTTTAACATACTTACTAGCAAGCAAGCCCAACTGAAGACAGTGGGACACACATATGCACAGAATTTTATTGAGAAAAAAATTTCAAAAGGATCTTATGCAGCAATTCTCAAACATTTTAGCACCGGGACTCACTTTTTACAATGACAATCTGTCTGGGATCCAATGGAAGGGATGTCATGGCTAGAAGTGCCATCACTGTGACGCCAGAGCCTGCTGCTTTCCTGAGAATGCAGCAATAAGTTGGGTTATTTCTCAGCCACTTTCCAGCAGCAACATGAATCAGAAAGAAAAAAACCTTGACACAAGCAAAACAACCACACAGCCTTCCCCCTTTCCAGAATCCCATCTTCCCATACTTTCATTATGGTTGTTCTAGGTGCTTTGCAGCCCACCTGAAATTGGCTCGTGAAATTGGCTCGTGACCCACTGGTAGGTCCCAAACCACACTTATCTTTTGTGTGTTTACTCGAAGTTTGTCCTGCAAAAATCAGTTGCTATAAATTTCACTGACAGCACAATATATTTAATCAGAAGTAGTCCCACTGTGTTCAGTGGGGCTCACTCTCAGGTAAAGTGTGTATAGAATTGCAGCCTGACTTTAATTGACTTCTAAATAAACATGCATAGGGTTGTGCTGGCAATCTTTTCAATATTGATGGGTCTTGAAATTGTTTGTTAATCTATTGTGTTTTTTTAAAAAAAAACCCAAGAAAAACCTCAGCCTGCTTTCACATCCTGTGTACTTTGTGGCAGAACATGTGGTAGAATTTCTAACTGCATTTAAATCAAGTTTTAAGAAAATCTTTTTTTTTTTTTAATGGCAAAATCTGGGTGTTGTAAATTGCTTTTGGCTTGCTCGGAGCACACATTCCATTCACATTGGTCTGGCTGGCGGGGCTTCCTTGTCAACCTGCATGAACTAAGAATGGACTCTGGAAAAATGCAGCCTTTTACCCCGCCCTTTACAAAAGAAAATAGCCCCTGCATGCTTCAATTGACTCCAAGATTCCAAGAAGCACCCAGAGTTCTCCATAACTCAGTATGAAAACCTGTGATGTAGAAAATCCAGCTGGTGCAAAATGCGAAGACATCCCAATATGGATGGGATTAATCACACCAGTCTATTATGTATGCAGGCTTCCTATAGTCAGCCTGTCAAAAAGCCAGCTATTTTTACTGGATAGCATTGTTACTGTTGCCATGAGGGCTAGAAACTTGTTTTGCTTTTAAAAATAAAGAAAACCTTTGATTCTGACAGTGCATTCCTGTTTATGTGTTCTAAGAGGCTCCCATTGAGTTCAACTGGTCTTCCTCTCAGGAAATTGCTCATAGGAATGTAGCCTCAGGCTGCTGATTCTGCATTTGACAATGAATTCTCAAAGTGCTGGGCATGAGATTCTGCATCTGTCCATGACTGAATTGTCATCTCCACCCACCTCCACCCCACATGGCAGACCTTTGCACACCTGCTATAGCAGGTTTGCCTGTGGAAACCTGTTTCTGCATGCAAAGCATTCACCAGATCAGGACATCAGTGATTGATGGTACAAGGCTGTCTGCAAAACGAAATTTGTCTTGGTCTTGTCTTCCATTATGGTGAGTTTTAAATTCTGTTTTGTGTGTTTCAGTTGTTTTACTTGTGTATAAATAGTCTTTCTATAAATATTTTTTTAAAAAATCATGATAAGAATATGGTTTCTAGACTACCGTGACCAGGACCCCTCCTGGTAATTAGTAAAATCAGGATAAGAACACAATCCTAACCAGAACTTAGGCCGGCACAGTTAGGCCAGCAAAGTTTGGCCGGCACAAGGGACACCGTAAAGTACGTTAGGACCAGTCTTGGAGTCAGAGAGGCCAGCCCACAGACATGCACCGTCCTCCCTGACTATGAGAGTAGTCCAAACATACTTTATGATGGCCCTTGTGCTGGCCAAACTTTGCTGGCCTAACTGTGCCAGCCTAACTCCAGGTTTGAACTGCGCTCTAAATGAAGTAAAATAATAGTCAGGGCAGAAAAAATTAACCACAATGAAGAAAACAAGGCATACGTGTGGGTTGCAGAATCCAGATTTTGTTAGTGCAGAACTGGGAACACCACAATTCAGACTTGTAATATTTCAGTACACGGTACACAGACAGTCCCACACATATCCACAGACCCCTGTTGCCATCGCCTTGGGTTCTCTTCCTTCCCACCACTGCCGCATACTTTCTCCTCTTGTCTGTCCTTCCCTCGCCACAGGGGCGAGTTATGTAAATTGGAACTTAATCCTTGAAAAGCAAGCCCGCAGTTCAAGTCCAAGTGTCGCACCGTGCAGCCCAGAAGAAAGCAGGTCTCCCGAATCCTGGGGCTCTTCCCTTTGTCCAGCCGCTGGAGGCAACTTTCACGTACGATATTTTAACTGATGTACACAAAGATGCAGAAGGAAGGAGAGAGACGTGATCGCTGAACGCACATGGGCAGCTTTTGAAACTTTGACACTGACTCCCGATGAGAAATGTAAGCCTCTCCCCCTCCCTAAAAGCCATGTGCCAAGGCCGAGTGAATTCCGAGCAGTGCGATGAGCATATTGTTTGCCCCTGCGACTTTCAAAGGAACACCGTAAAAAGGAGACAGAGTCCCAGCAGGCCGTTTTTGCCTTCTCGTCCCTTGATGTAACGCTTGAACAGGTGCAACATAAAAGATCCTGAAGTGGTGATTATTGGGCCCTTTGGAAAGGAGCTCTGCTCTGATGTGAACACAGAGGCAGTCTTAAAAAGACAAAAGTGGGGGCGGGGGAGGGAGGAAGGCCAGTAGCCTGAGATATGAAGGACTTTTGCAGCTCACCTAATCTCAAGGAGGATGCTACCGTGGAAACTTAGCAACAGAGGGAATGCCCTGAGCTTCTCTTGCCATATAGCAAGAATAGAACAAGGGGACTTTCGCTTCCAAATTCTGTTCTTCTTCTGACACAGCTGAATGTGTGACTCCACTGAAAAGCACTGGGTTTGAGGGGAAGTGTTCCATCTGTAGTGTTCCAAGGGTGAGTGCTCGTTCACACATGCAAGTGTGACTTCCTGCTCCAAGGGTATAGAAATCCACACCAGATAAATCAAGGATGTACGTTCAGAGGTGAGACAGCCCAAAGACACACTCTTTGGCAGATAACCACCCATGCAATGCTCCATTGGTAGGGATGCTTATTTTTTGTTAAAAATGCATAAAAACACAAAAGATCGTCATTTTGGTGTGAAAATATCTGAATAAAAATGTAATGGCATGGCATTTAAGATATTTTCCAAAAATTAAATTAGAAAACTCTTCCAATTAGAAATAATATTGGCTGAATCTGCTGACACTATGAGCACAATCCTAACCTGGAGTTAGGCCGGCACAAGTTAGGCCAGCAAAGTTTGGCCAGCACAAGAGCCACCATAAAGAGTGTTTGGACCACTCCCTGAGTCAGGGAGGATGGTGCACGTCTGTCAGTAAAGCGGGAGGAACCGGAACGCTGGGCGGGACGTATGGTTGATTGGCAGCCCGTCCGTTCCGTTCTGCCGCCTGCCCGCCCGCTGTGCGGGCTGCTTACGGTTGGCGCGCCCCACTGCTGCTCGCCCAGGCACCCGGCGTGCCCCCACCCATCCCCCCCAGTGAGCAGGTGCCCCCTCCGAGGCCAGGGCAGCCCGCGCAGCGGGCGGGCAGGTGGTGGAACCGAACAGACGGGCAGCCAAACACACGTAAGTCCCGCCCAGCGTACCGGTTCCTCTCGCTTTAGATACCACCACTGATGTCTGTGTGTTGGCCTCTCTGACTCTGAGAGTGGTCCAAACACACATTACAATGTCCCTTGTGCCAGCCAAACTTTGCTGGTCTAACTTGTGCTGCCCAAACTCCAGGTTAGGATTGCGCTCTATATCACCTACTACACCTACACTTTAAAAGCAATTAAAATTACTAAAAATGAGAACGTTTCTGCCTTTCAAAGCACAAAACCTGTGGGGGGAAAATAACACCCATATCCATCAGAAGTCTTCATTTCTGTTCCTTACATTGACCTCCTGATTCAGAACTGTGCTGACAGCAAGTGGGGTGAGCAGGCGGGTATGCTCCTTTCATTGAGATGGGTGGGGTGGGGCTGTGGCCAGATAAGAAGGATTTCATGAACACCCCACCCACACCACTAGCAAACCTCTTGGTGTCACCTCTGAGAAGGACAGCACTTCTGCAGGACTGCTGATCAGAGTAATGAATGAAAAAGTTGTTCCTGACTAACTGGGCAGCAGCTTTGGGTTCATTCATGCTTTTTAACACAATTGCGTACAAAAGCTGCAGGGCCACCTTAGAGCAGGTGCTTCTTGTTCACTGAAGTGGGTTCCCCTTTCTAAGATAGATCTTCCAGCTTACCCTCTTGCTCAGGATAGCCTAGGCAGACTGATAATGACTTACAAGGGCTTTGGAGAGGAATTTGCCCTATCTGGGACTGAGCCTAGAACCTTCTGGGTCCTAGACAGGGAAGGCATAATCTATCACAGAACTATGGCCCCTTTTATTTCCCAAAAATTGAAAGCAGACTTTTTTTCTTATTGGTAAATATTGCTTTTATTCATATGCAGATTTCATCAGTTACAGTATAGTACATACAATTAATTGACGATGATTTCTCTAACCTGAGTGGCCTGCCCTCATTTTCAAGTTTTAAGCGCATGCATCTGACCTGTCCCCACAGCAAGCAGAGTCCTCATTCAACAAGTCTTCCCTAGGATGCATTTCCTGTTCCCACTGTTCCCACCTCTGGCCCTTGGACTGCTCCACTGACAGCCCAATCTTATGCAGGTTTACCCAGAAATGTCCTTCTGAATTCAATAGGATTCACTTCTAAGTAAGTGTGTATGGGACTGCAGCCTGAAGCACCAGTGCAACATGAGCAGTGGTGTCATCTAAATGATTTAACAATAGGTACTCACTTTTGATTGCCACGTGTCGGGACCCGCCCACCGGAAGTGACATCATAAGCCGGAAGTGATGTCGTGGCAGGAAGTGACATGAAAAATCCCTTTTTTGAGGCCTCAGACAATTTTAAACTGACCCAACAGTTGCAACAGTATTCCACAGCACCCCCAGAACATGTTAAGGAGGCCTGGCATCATGTTAAAGTGACCCAACAGTTCCAAAACCCCAGAGCAGCTCATTTTTCAGTGGCAAGGCAAGGCAAGGCTCCGCTCGCTGCCTTCCTGGCTCTCAGAACGTGCAGGCAACTCAAATGTGCAGGAAATTCAAACATTGCAGGGGGCGGAGTCGATGAGTGGGCGGGTGAATGGGCGGGGTCAGCTGTAATCCTAGAAACCGGTACTCGCGTACCCCCGCGTACCCCCTGCATTACATCACTGAACATGAGTTTAGCTAGACAACAGGTCTGGATCATCCATGTGCCCAACTGAAGTGGTTGCCTTGGGCAGCAGATCAGTGGGAGGTGCCCACCTCCATCTGCCCTCTTGCCTCCATTGCTCTTTTTCCTTCTCCCACTCCCTGGACTGGAAAAGGAAGAGGAGGACAGAGCAAAAGAGGAAATATGAAAGGAGAGGAGAGTGGTGAGCTGGAGGCTCTCTAACCTGGCACTCTCCTCTCCTCCACACCTCCTCTTCTGCTCCATCCTCTTCTTCCTTTTCCAGTCCAAGAAGTGGAAGAAGTAGAGTTTGGCACATCACTAAGAAAGGAGAGGCCACATTGGGCCAGCTGCTTCAGGCACAAAGCAGTCTTGGGCTGGCCCAATGTTCAGACTCATGTTCAGATTCATGTAGTTGGCTGGAGAATTTGAAAGGTGGGTAAGGGGACAGACAGACAGATAAGATGAAAACCAGGCTAAAACAGGGGAGAACTGAATATAACAAAAGGCTTCCTGATTAATGGATCACTGAAATTGGCAGACATATTGGGGACGTTTTCTGAAGCCAGAGCCACTCATCCTTATCCAAGCCTGGAACAATGTGCATGTCTTGTTAATCAGTTGCATATTTCTCTCTCTCTCTCTCTCTCTCTCTCTCAGAGCACAATCCTAAACTGGAGTTAGGCCAGCATAAGCTTAGCCAGCCAAGTTTGGCCAGCACAAGGGCCACCATAAAGCATGTTTGGACTACTCACGGAGTCAGGGAGGATGGTTGACGTCAGTGAGTGGTCCAAACATACTTTACAGTGTCCCTTGTGCTGGCCGAACTTTGCTGGCTTAGTTTATGCTGGCCTAACTCAGTTTAGGATTGCGCCCTCACACACACACACACACACACACACACACACACACACACACATGCACACATGCACACACAGAGACACACACACAGAGAGACACAAATACATACACACCTCAACTTCCTCTTTGAAAACCATGTTTTAATGCAGTCACCTAAGGACAGAGTGCAGCATTTGGGGAAATTTATATAGATACCTTCCCCAAGGCTCCAATTCACCACACAAGTTAGGCAGTTAGGCAGGCACAGTTAGGCCAGCAAAGTTTGGCTGGCACAAGGGACACCGTAAAACATTTTTGGACCACTCTTGGAGTCAGGGAGGATGGCGCACATCTGTGAGCTGACCTCTCTGACTCAGAGGGCACAATCCTAACCAATTTTCCAGCACTGAGGTAAGGGCAATGCAGTTCCTAGGTAAGGAAATAAGCATTCTCTTACCCTGAGGAGGCCTCCATGACTGACCTCCAACCACAGAATGCAACACTTGTCCCATTGGCACAGCTATGTTGGTGCTGGAAAGTTGGTTAGGATTTGGACCATAGAGTGTTCCAAACATACTTTATGCAGGCCTTTGTGCCAGCTAAACCTTCTTGGCCTAACTGTGCTGGCCTAACTCCAGGTTAGGATTGCTCCCTCAGTCTATCCGTCTTCTTAAAAACTATTCAGTTGGTCCAGTATAGTAGATGAGATCCACCAAGTAGATGAGACTTCTCAGACCCAATCCAGCTACACAAATCTGTACCGCGTGCTGCTTCTCCTCTTTGGATGAAAGCTCAATGCAATAGTGAGAACACAAATCACTTGTGTGTGTGTGTGTTTTTGGGATGGGGTGGGGTGGGGTGGGGTGTGTGTGCATATGAGATGAATGTAATTGGTCATCACCACCGCCACCAGCATTCCAACAGGTGACTGGCTTCTATTTATTTATTTGTATCCAATCCGGGACCAGCTTTAAGCCAATTGGACCAATTGCTCCCAATTTAGGGGACCCCACACTGGGATAAAACTTAATATTCTTACTAAATCATTTCACAAAAACAAATGATTTTGTAACTATTTGCTTGTAAAAGGTTATCTACATATTTTGTTTCTTTGCTTGTAGGCTTACATAGATGCAATTTTATATTAAAATGTGCTTAAGATCCATTTGGTCCCAGGTACTTTTTAAGCACATGTTTTGATTCCATTCTACCATAAACTCTATAATACATTTTATTTATATCTCTATCATTCCACAACCTCAGCTGTGAACCTGGAAAAAAAAATGTTTTCAATGGGGCACCACAGCTCCTAAGGCCAGTTCTGATCCAACCCTTCCCCCAAGAAGCTCAAGGCAGCATACATAGTTTTGCTTCCCTGGTCTTGATCCAGCAGGGCTTCCCTTCAGCTCTTAGGGGGAACAATCTAGTGTAGTGTTTCTCAAACTGTGGGTCAGGACACACTTGGTGGATCGTTACCCGATCTCTGGTGGGTCCCACAGAGCCTCCAAGGAAAACACGGGCGATGGAAAGATCAGATAACGAATTGCCTCAAGCCCTCATTTTTTGAATTAAAAAATTAAAAATTAAAAAATCAGATAGCAGCTAATTGCCCTGCAACCAGCTGAGCTCCTGCAGTTTGTAGTCTCAAAAAACTAGGTGGATCCTGACAGAACAGGATCCTGGCCATGTGCCACTTTTAATGCACAGAATCTTTGAATGTGCCACTCTACCTGCCTCCGGGAGTCTCCCAGCTGTGTGCAGCTTTACTTGGCTGGGATGCCTCAGAGGGGGTAGGATAGGAACCAATGCTGCTTGCCTCTGTGGTGCATCCTGACAAAGCCACACACAGCTGGGACCCCACGGGAGGCTTTGCCCTGGTCGCCAATGGGAGGCCAGGCTCTGCTTTGTGCCGCTTGGAAAGTGTCCGTGTGCCACTAGTGGCACGCGTGCCGCGGATTGGCCACCCCTGCAATAGTCATTTTAAAAAGTGTGCGTCCCGGCACTAAAACGTTTGAGAATCTGATCTGGTGGGAGGGCTCCTGCACAGTTCCCACGCACTTCAGTAAAGCTCAGAAGAAATGAAGTAAAGTGTTAATCACATGAATTCGTGGGAAGGAGGCAGCCTTCGCCTCCCCTGAGAATACTTTCAAATAGAAATCAAAAGCTACAGCAGGGTAAATTTATGAGCACTAACTAAAATGATCTTTGTGGCTTCTGCGCTGGTCCTAATAAATTCCTCGACGGAAATGTTGAGTCTTTTTTTTTGTAAACGAGAAACACGTTTCAGACATCGGGTTTTTCCGTTCACACGCTCTGCTTGTGGCGTTGTTCTCCCCGTCGGCCAAAGGGTGGCGCTGGTGGAAGCCTTATCTGTCAAAGCAGGCATGTTACAGATAATAGGATTTAAGGGAGGTGGGAGATATTCCTCTTTCTTTTCGGTCTTGGCTTGATCACTCCATATTGAAGAACAACAACAACAACAACAAAAATGTTGCTCACGCACAGGAGATGCCAGATCCGTTATTCTGCATGAAGAGGGAAGAAGAAGAAAGAAGAAGAAGAGAGGAAAAAAAAACCCAGCCAATAACCTTAAATAATTTGGGGAGGGAAAGCCGGGGGAGGAAGAAAGCAGAAAACCTCCCTCCCAAGTGAGGCAGCTGTTCCTGAACCGAAGACTTTACAAGCGCGTGGAGCCATGATTGCTGGGCTTGCAGGCTGTGTGCAGCCAGGGCGACGTTGTGTGCGTGTGTGCGTGCGACCGGAGTGCGTGTGTTTGTGTGCATGGGGACTCGCCGCCGCGTCCGCCTGAGCTCAGCGCCCGCGATGCCGCCGATCTCCCTGTGGCCAGAAGAAACAATGTGGTGTTTTCGTGCCGGGGGGAGGCTTCGGAGTCCTCTCCTTTTCTCCCCATCCTAGTCGGAGGAGGGCGGATCGAGGGCAGCCGGGGATTCAAACCGAGGAAGGCGAAGGGGAAGAGGGCGCGAAGTGGATGCGTCGGATCGGCGGCGGCAGCAACAACAAACAACAACAGGAGGGGAGCGGAGGGGCCTCAGCAAAAAAGAAACTTATGGAAGAATGAAGGAGATGGTGGGTGGCTGCTGCGTATGTTCTGATGAGCGGGGCTGGGCGGAGAACCCCCTGGTGTACTGTGATGGGCATGGCTGTAACGTGGCCGTGCATCAAGGTAAGGAGAGCCGCCGCCCCCCCCGCAACACCCTGTCCCTACGGCCCCCCTCCCCCGCCCCTCCAGCCAAGCGCCGGCTTGCATTCGAACTCTTGGGGCTTTGCCAGCAGAGATGTGGGCATTTGAAGCGGGGGAGGGTTGCAACAGGACACATTCCTCCCTCTTCTCCCCCCCCCATCATCACGCCGAATCCTTGCAAGCTTTATTTTTTTGCGGGGGGGGGGGGACATAAAAAAATAAAACGTAAAACGGGATGGTTTTCGGCAGGGAGGAGGAAGAGTGGGAAGAGAGCCGGGAGAAATATGCGGCGAGGTTGTGAGGATGATGATGGTGATAACGAGGAGGAGGAGGATTGCATTATTCCAATTGCTATTGTTCTGTATAACGGTATTCTTGAAGGGGCCTTCCTTGGGGAGGGGGTTGCAGAAGGAAGGGTTTGCCTGGGGGCTAGGAAGGAGCGGGGTTGTGGCTGCCTATAGCTATATGCATTGGGAGATCGGGTTTATTTTAATGGTGTGTGTGTGTGTGTACAAGATCTTAGATTTCCCTGTCTCCGTCGTGTGTGTGTGTATTTGTGTGCGTGTGTGCGTGTGTTTATTGGTTTGTTGTCTGTGTGTGTATTTACGTTTTTCATTGCACTGGCCTAGGGAAGGGCCGGGGGTGACATCTAGACAGCAGCCGAGACAGGAGGGGTGGCGGGGGGGGGAGGTTGCTTGTTGTGGCTTTTATTATGATCATCGTCATTTGACGTAGCTCCAGAGAGTGGTATGGCAGTGACCTCTGACTGTCTCCCTCAGCTTCCTTCCGGATTAGCTGGGATTCTATTATTAGCCCGAACTTTTTTTTTTTTCCTGTTCGAGGTGGGAGGGGGGCTCCAGCCTGCAGCGTGGAGTAGAGGTAAACTAAGGGAGAAGAATCTGTAGAGTGCTAATGCGGGACACACATCAGTAATCTACAAAAGGACACCTTTAGGCAAGGAAATGAGTCTGTATGAGCCTTCAGGCTATCTCTCTCTGGTTACCTTAGTAGATCATTAACAGTGGAAACCGAAGGACAAGGAGGAGTTGCCTGAAATGTACCCTGCCTCACAGATCTAGGGTTATTAATGTAATTTCGGACCTGAGTCCAACTCAGGTGCTAAATGAGAATTGCCAGCTCACAGGCTTGCCTAGTTACTAGATCTCAGTTGCTAACCTAAAAGCTTCTACTTGCAGCTAGTTTGAGATGTGTGAAGGCTGGTTTTGGTTATTTTGTAGTGGGGGAAGGCACTCTGTCTATGCTCAGAGGCACTCTTTTCAGACATAAAAACACATGTGTTTGGACAGACGCTTGAGGTTTGCAGAAAGTTGGTTGTCTTGTCTCAATACTATGAGCTGCCTGCTGTGTTTTGAATTTTATCTAAATGTGTTTTATAGGATTTGTGTATAGCTGGCTTTTATTGCTGCCTGCTCTGGATAGCAGGAAATTGAAATCTAAGTGTCTACCTAAACCGTATCTCTATTTATTATTATTGTTAATAATAGTGATAATCTATGAATCACTTTTCAGCAACCAGAAAAAGTTTACAGTAGAAAAAATGGCTGTCTGTGGCTAAAAATCTCCTAGTTGGAAAAAAGGAAAACAGCAGCAGACAGCCACTAGAAAATATGCTATGCTGAGCTGAATAGAGTGGGTCTCCCCTTATTGAAAAGGGAGATATAAAGAACCCCACAATTGCTCTCCACTGCAGTTAGCAGGAATTATATGCATATATAGGCAGATATAACTCCCAAAGGGGCTCTGTTAATTTTTTATTTTACTTTATCCCACCTAAATTTGAAATTGCCGTTTAACATATTCCCCGGCTGAACCTTGCTATGGCCAATTGGTTCCAGGACTAAGGCTGCTATCCTAAACCCACTTAACTGTGAGTAAGTTGCATTAAACCCTGTGGGAATTATTTCTGAGTAGATATGCATATAATTGTGCTGTAAATCTAACTGGTGGAGTCCCATTCTTGGCCTTTGATTCTTCCTGAATCTTCAGTGCATTACAAAAAATATTTGCATATAGGCAAGTGAGAAAAAAGGGGAAACTGATGCCAGATGACAAAAAAAAAAGGGATTGGTGATGGGGTAGCAGAGGCATTTGTAAGGGGGGGCTAAGTTTTGCAGGAGCCTGAACTACTCTTGGAGTCAGGGAGGATGGCTCATGGCTGTGTGTTGGCCCCTCTGACTCCAAGAGTGGTCCAAACATACTTTATGGTGGTCCTGCTGGCCAAACTTTGCTGGCTTGGCTTATGCTGGCCTAACTCAGTTTAGGATTGTGCCCTGAGTGGCGGTAATCATAATGACAACATATTAATTGGGCCTATGTACTACATAAATCCCTTTGTTGTTGTTGTTTTAAAAAGGTGATTGACCAGCAATATTGATTACATGAAAATTCTTAAACTGTCCAGGAGAATAGGAGGATGCTGTAGCTCAGTGGACGAGCACCAACTTGGCAGGTTTAATTGCTGGCCTTTCCAGGAAGGGCTGGGAAAGATCCTTCTCTGTTTGAAGTCTTGGAGCGCCACTGCCAGTCAATCTAGAGAGGATACTCAATTAGCCGAACAAAAGGCTTCACTCCATATAAGTCAGATTCATATGGTCAAAGCTGCCCCCCCCCCCAAATGCTCTTAAAATGCACTGACTCTACTTTGTTTGAGGTTCTTTTGTACATTAATTTGGAATATATAGTGAAGACTGGGACTTCTAACGCTTGTGGATAATCTAACCCTCTCTACTGAAACATCTTTGTTGTATTCTCAATGTTGTATTCTCAAGAACATGTTTCTCCAAGTGTACATATATTTGCCTCCTTTCTGCAACATATTCCTGGTTTATGTGTTTATGTGAAGCAGCCAGAAGGAGGATGGGGAGAAAAATCAGAAGCCAGTTAACAGTGCAGCTGTTTCTGAGCAGACATGCCTACAAGTTCCACTATATTATTATTAAGAGTATTTATATACCGCTTTTCCAACAAAATAAATAAATTCACAGTGGGTTACAGAAAGAATCAAATATTTTGAGTGGCTTGCTATCCCAAAAGGGCTCACAATCTAAAAAAAAATGCAGAGGAATACCAGCAAACAGCCACCAGAAGAAACACTGTGCTGGGTCGAAGAGGGACAGTTGCTCTCCCTCTGCTAAATTTAAGAAGAGCACCACTTGAAAAGTGCCTCTTGGCTCAATTGGCAGGGGCAAAGTGGGATTTCCTCCCAGGTACATATTTATACGGTTGCAGCCCAAATCCTCAGTAGAGAGGAACAGCAGGAACATGGGAGCAGCAGCACAAAGGGAGGCTGGGGCATTTTGAAAAAGCATTTTTTTCCCCTGGGAAAAAACTGAGAGGCAATTTCAGGGAAGAGAGTGAACTGGATTCATTTCAACAGGAAAGCAGATGCTCTCCCAAAGCAGTTATACCAGGGGTCAGGGAACTTTTTTACCTTTTACCCCAAAATATATTTAGATACGCCGATGTTACCCCCTTGATTTGATTTTTAATACAGGTACTTACGAAAACTACCAGTGAAAGATAGGTGTCCTCTCTGTCCTATCTCTCTCAATGGCGCAGCAACTAGTTGACTCTACTGAAGAAGCAGGCAGACTTGGAGGCAGGACCCGGGGCATCACGCAGGGAAGCGTGTTATACACAAGGGCCTGACGCACTGCACTGCGTCAGGTCCTTGTACACTACAGTACTGTAACACACACAGCCGGGCATGCGTATAGAACAGTGATGGCGAACCTTTTGGGCTTGGTGTGTCAGAAATTTGGAAAATTCATAACTCAGCTCTGCTCGTGTGTCAACCCCCCCACACACACACACTGCAGGGCTTGTCGCCTGAGTTTAAAGAGAGAGACGGAGGCGCAGACAGCGGGCGCGCGGAGGAACAAGTCTTTGCAGGGAATCGCTTAGATTCATATGCATGCCCGGCTGCCGTCCATTACCCCCAGGAATTTCATTTTTACCCCATTTGGGGTAATTTACCCCTGTTCCCTGACCACTGAGTTATACTGTAATACAGATCTAATTCATATTACAGTATAATCCGATACATATCTACTCCAAAGTCCCGTTGAGTTCAAAGTGGCTTACTTCCTGGATAGTAAGTAATGGATAGGATTGCAGCCTGGAGGTGCAGTCTTAACCCACTTTCCAGCAGCAGGGTAAGGGCAATGCAGCTCCGAGTTAAGGGAGCAAACAGTCCCTTACCTTGAGGAGGCCTCCGTGACTCCTACTCCACTGCAGGATCCAGAACATGCCTCATTGGAACAGCTATGTCAGTGCTGGAAGGTTGGGTAAGATTGTGCCCTTAATGACTACTTTCAGTCAACATACGTAAGAACATCAATCAATCAATCAATCGTATTTATATACCGCTTTTCAACACAAAGTTCACAAAGCGGTTTACAGGCAAATAATAACAATGTTGAATGTTTGGGCTCCCTGTCCCAAAAGGGCTCACAATCTAAAAAAAAAATGCAAAACACCACCAGCAACAGCCACTTGAAAAGACACTGCTGGGGGGTGAAGAGGGGCAATTACTCTCCCCCTGCTAAATATAAGAGGAACACCACTTGAAAAAGTGCCTCTTAGCAGGAGTTAACATTAGGACTGCTTTATTAGATCAGACAGACCAATGCCTAGATAGGCTATTTAAAATTCAGTCATCCACTTCTGGGATGCTCACAAGAAGTGCATGCAAGTTTTTCCCTGCCTCACCTTGTATTTGTTCTTAGCACCTGGTATTCAGAGGCACACCGATTCTGAATATGGAGGTTCTGTTTATCATGGCTAAATTACTAGTTGATATCTTTTCAAGATATCAATGCCAATTCAGTAAGCTAATTATGCATTTGTGTGACGAAATGCTTCTTTTTTGCAGTCTCTAAAAACTCAGTCCCCTTCATTGGGTGATCCTGATTTCTGATACTGAGAGAAAGAAAGAGCAATAAAATTGTATGCATTACTACCAAGATCTAAAGTGTAACCTTTGGATTGTAACCTTTGGGCACCTCAAAAGGCCTTCCTTGTTGCATATTCTTGTAGCAACACTTGGCATCTCTAATTTCCTGCCCTTAGTGCTAAACTGAAAGCACACCTTAGAAAGAGACAGGTGCCTATTTTTTCCCCAAGAATACACCTGTGTGACATCAGAAAGCTCCACTGTACCCTCCACTTGCCCATGTTGTCAGGCAGGAACTGAACCCAACATCGCACATGATCAAAGAAATTTGATGCACTAAATGGAACTGCCTGTAATCTATGTGATAATTAATTCTTTTTCCCCCCAGCTGGCAAATACCTTACCCCCCAGTTTCCAAGTGTGACACCCTCCATGTGACACCCTCCAGCAAACATTTGTGACATGTGAGGGAGAATTATTCTCTGTCTCTGAAATTAATACCTGCATTTTTGTACTGTTTATTTATGCACGCACACAAAAATGCACTTATTAATTTCAGAGAGAGAGAGAGAGAGAGCATAATTGAGGGAGAAAGCAAAATGTTGGCACTGTTTACCCAAGATAAGTGCAGTATTCCAATCTTCAGCGCATTTTGGGTGATACACTGATAATTCCTTTTTGTGATTAAAAAGTCACAGAGGAAAAGACTGAAAATGAAAGCAAAACATGGTGGAACTTTCCAGAACTAATCAACAGCAACAGTTTCTCCCTTTAAAAATAAATTTCATGTGGTAGTCTTTCCCTTGTGAACCAGTGTTCTTTTCCATGGATAAATGAAAGAAAAGAAAAACACGTACCAAAAATAACCAAGACCCATGAACAGGAGAGGAACAAGGGGTTAAGGACAGGGAACGATTAAGGGAAATCATGTGAAAATGGGGGGAAAACAAGGAAATGTCTCAGCACTAAGAAATTATGTATACAGTGATCGTTCTGGAGAAGCAAACAAGAGTGTAATGTCACATTTTTAAGTCGTATTCTTTTCCTCAGGGTGCATTCCTAACCTGGAATTAGGTGGGCACAGTTAGGCCAACAAAGTTTGGCTGGCACAATGGACATCATAAAGTGTGTTTGGACCACTTTCGGAGTCAGAGAGGCCAGCATACCGACGTGCACCATCCCTCCCTGACTCCGAGTGGTCCAAACACACTTTATGGTGTCCCTTGTGCCAGCCAAACTGTGCTGGCCTAACTGTTCTGGCCTAACTCCAGGTTAGGATTGCGCTTTCACTTGCACAACTGTTACAGTTTTGCTGCCCCTCCCTTCTCCTTGCTGTGTACAATCTTTTTCCTGAATGTCCAAAATAAGGAATTACATTCTCAATTCTGATACACACAGGTGTCCTATTCTTCTGACTAAGCTTTGTGGACATACCTAGAGTCAGTCAGCTTTCTTTCTTTCTTTCTTTCTTTCTTTCTTTCTTTCTTTCTTTCTTTCTTTCTTTCTTTCTTTCTTTCTTTCTTTCTTTCTTTCTTTCTAATACTACAATTCAGCCTTTGTTGGCTTTGTTGACAGATATTATCATCATACCGAATTGACCCATAAGGACTTGTTAGCCCTTTAAAACATGATGTGGTGAGGGACCTGTCTATTTTGTAAATGTCAGCTTTTGAAACAAGGTGCAGAGATACGCATTCTGAGCTTCTCGGTTTCCACTTAACAAGTCTCTAGTCCATGAGAAAATAAGCTGGAAACTGATGTGGCTTGGTGAAATTTCAGAAGCTGATTTGTGGCGCTGAGAAAGGATTTCATTAAGGAGAACCTTAATGAGGCATCTCCATGGGATGGTAAATTATGTAGAGTTGTTCAAAGACAGAAGCCAGCTCCTTTCTCTCCTCCTCCCTCATACGTAAAAGTAGAGAAACAAATTAGTGCTCTGTTGCTGGAGAAACTTTTCAGATCTATGAGGGCTTGATGAAATCCATGCATTCATTGGTCCCAAGGCAGATGATTGATCAACAAATATTCCTTAAGCAAATCATCTGCTTTAGAACCAATACATGCATGAGCTAGGTCTGCAATCCTTTACACACTTACTAGGGAGTAAGTCCCACTGAACTCCATAGGGCTTATTTCTGAGTTGACATACATAGAATTGCACTGCACATTTCATTGGATTTGTATTTCACCAAGCCCTCAGTAGAAGGTTTTGATATACTGAAATACATATAAAATTGTGTATAATTTAAAAGGTTGGTGGAGTGTAAAGTCTAAGGCACTGAGCTGTGAATCCAGATACTTCTGGCTCAACTGGTTTTAGAGAAGACCCTCTCCTTTGTTATTGTCAGTCACACTTTCGCTGGCAGTGGGACATGGATGAAGCTTCCTCCAGAGGACCACAAAGAATGGGCTCTTTCATATAGGAGATGGTCCTTTAGGTACCCTGGTCCTGTGCAATTAAGGGCTTTAAAGGTAATGACCAGCACCTTGAATTGCACCTGGAAACAGACCAGCAGCCATTGATATAATAGCTGAGTGACATGATTGTACTGCCTTGGCCCACTCAAGAATCACATGGCTATGTTCTGACTAGATGTAGTTTCTAAATCAGTGGTTCCCAACCTTTACTTAAGAGTAAGGGAACCAGTAAGTCATTGTGGTGCCCATAAAGGAAGACGACGACTCAGGAGTGATACCAGTGATGTCACTCTTAGTTTCGTGCCACTGTCACCAACTAAGTAAAATAAGGTTTTTTTGGACTTATCCATGTTTAGCGGCATCGAGAACTTGCATTTCGCAACTCTCCAGCCAATGCCACAGATGGGTATGTCCAAAAACCTGGTTTTTTTAAAACTTAGGTGGCTGCACAAAGCCAGGAGTGACGCCACCATCATTATGCTGCCACCACCAGTTGTCACAAAGCTGGGTCACTGCCATCTGGCCACCAGGCTACCACTATGGGGGAATATGTTGTTTCCTGATGCCCCCGGGGGGGGGTGTTGCAACCCCACAGGATGGGAAATGGTGTTCTAAATGGTCCAAGGTACCTTACCTCTTCAATACCTTATCCAAAATGTAGAGGTTAGAGACTGGCCAGTAATCAATGCAGTGAGGTCCCAGATAGGGCTTCTGCAAGAGAGGGTGGACCACTGCCATTTGATGGGTTCACACTCTCTCCAAGAAATGCATTAATCGCCCTGTTCACTCAGCCAGTCCCCTTTAGGCAGCTTTTGTAAGTCAAGATGACCAGGGTTGAGCATGCACACACTCTCCAAAATCTCATCCATATCTTGAGGCTGTACCAGATGAAAAGAATCTATAATAGGTGGATAATCAGATGCAGAGACTACATCCTCTGACACCTACAATGTGTAGACTAACTCATGATGGATGTGAGCGATTTTATCCACAATGTATCTTGCAAATTGGTCACAGTGGGCCACCCAAGTATCCTCCAAATATCCCTGTGGGCTGAGTTGTAACTGCTAGGCACAGTTCTGCTAGACAACTCTCTGTGGACACAAGAGTGGCAGAGGAGTGCGCTGCCAGTGATGTTATTGAGTAGGCCTTAAAATGGATGTGAGGTAATGATCTGTCCACTAAAGGAGTGACGTTAGTACCACATTCAGAGGGTTGTCCTGAGGAATTTGTTGGGATAGATACTGAGACAGGCCTAGGGTTGCCATGGTGATCATGAATTTCTGAGTCACCTCCTGAGCAGTTGCCTCAGTGTGGGCATTGAAATCCCCAAAAGTCTGGGAGAGGCCACCGTCTCACCAGCTGGCTTAGGCAGGGAGACTGCTCAGCCGTGAAGTGGATGGTATACTAAACAATCCTATGTTGCCCATTCAGCATCAGGAGCAAGCACTCAAATCCAGAAAATGGCTGAACAGGAAGCCTGGACAGGGGCATGTTATCCTGACACACTGCCTCACCTTCCCACCTCCTTGAACTGCTACAGTACCTGGAAACATGGTAGACAAAGCTGAGAGAGACCAATCTTTGACCAACCAGATTCTCTTTGTTGTTGTTGTTGAAACCTTTATTGGCATTACTGCTAAAAATAACAATGAATAAAACCAAGCACATAAACAAAGTAAGACACACAACATATATAAACATAAACAATCTAGACCACGTTGGTTGGAGTGCTTCTGAGAATCTCATACAGATAACTGGCCACTGCTAAAGTCAAAGAATCATTGTCATCCTTCATAAACACCGAAAGAATAGAATCACTAGAAACAGAAGAAAACAAGATCCAGGGAGAGAGAAGGTGATTACGGAGGGAAAAGTGAGCTGGGCATCTGAAAAGGATGTGAAACAGTGTATCCGGAGATTCTTTGCAGAAGAGGCAAAGCCTTTCGTCACGAGGAATGTGGAGAAATCGACCAAAATGAGACGCAGATGGAAAAATATTGAATCGGGCTAACATGAAAGCCCTTCTATAGTGCGGATTAGTTAAAGAATAAAAATAATTAGGGGAATGAGCAAAAGAAGGAACCAATCCTAAGGAGAGAAGAGAACAGGTCGGATTAAGAGTGCTACTGAGATAGTTAAATTCGGATAGTAACAGTTTATCTTTAATAAGTATATAAGCTCGAGGAAGACTAAGCTCGAGGAATCTCACCAGATTCTCTTATTCATAGGGTTACCAGGTACAAACGGGGACAGAATGCCTGCACCTTGCTCTACTTATACAAACCAGATCAGCCTTCATCCAGGATGAAATCCTGGAGTAAGGAGGTTTAACTGTTGACAGTGTGGCATTTAACTGTAGCAGGCTATGACTCGAAGGGCTGCTGCCAGAGGCCCCAGGTTAGAGGAAGAACTCCAAAAGGGAATGTTCTCATATTATATGGGGCAGACAGCGGTGTGTGTGTTGGAGACAAGCCATTGCTATACGGTGTGTGTGTTGGAGACAAGCCATTGCTATACGTTTTGCCCAAATGAGTAATGTTCCAGATTAAATGTGCCTAGAAACCCACTCACCATCCCCCAAATATGCTCTTAATTTGCAACCCAACTGATAAACAAGGGTCCCTTGTTAATCAGCTACAGTTTTCATTGATGAAAGCATTTATGAAATTGATTGACAAGGCTTAATTTGCTCCAGCCGTCTGTTTTCCAGGGTCAGCCCCTATTTTCTGGGACTTGCCCCATTGCTAGTTTTGCCTTTGGACAGTGCCAGGTTAAAATGCGGCTTGCTTGAATTGCTAGTTTGAATTGCTAGGGTCGGGGGTTGTTCTTCAGGGAACTTCTGCTCCCTCCCCAGGATCTCTAGTGGGGGAGGGCACCTCTTGCCTTTAGTCTCCATGCAGGTAAACCCCTGCCTATGAACACTAAGCCACCATCAAGTGCCCAGCCTGCCTTCCACACGCTGAAGCTGTTGATTGCCATGTATGCAATTTCTGTTAGATTTCCTGGTATACCTTAAAAGAACAAATCCCTTCTGTGCTTTTAAGCTGGGAATGGACAAGCTATGGTGGAATGAAAATAGAGCAGAGCAGAGCCTTCAGCTGTGTCTCAGGATAATGGTGGGCGGCCTTGGGCAGCGCTCTGTGATCTGAAAATAGGAATGTTATAAGCGTATCCCTATTTTGAGTGGTGAGATGCTAGAGAGCGTGGCTTCAGTGTTGATCTTTGACCACAGCTCCTGTGAAGTCAGAAGGAGTCAAATGCTCACACACTGGCAATGTTTCATCTCCAGAGCCATGGCAAAGGGGAGAGTTCCATTGATATAGCCACTTCATATGGCTGCTCCCCACATTTGATTTATGTATTACCCTTATACCCTACTCTTCCTTGAGGAGCTCAGAATAGCTTGCATATGGTTCCCAGATGGTTTTCCCTCCAGAAGGGCAGAACCTGCTTCGCTTCACCAGCAGCCGTTGCATGTTTCTGCAGAAGCCCCGTGCTGTGTTTTGTAGCCTCACACCGGTGCAAGGGCTGTTGCATGTGATCTTGTGCTTTTTTTGCCCCTGAGCAGCACATGGTTGGAATGCATCGCTTGATGGCTATTTCTGTCCTGATTTTCATTAGAGGCTGCTCTGCCGTTTCCAAGCTGTCTTCATTCTCATGCTGCCCGTCTGCTATGCGGGACAAAAACGGATCCACATCAAAGCTCCCAGATTAGGAAGTGTGTGGGGCATTGCGCAGGTGTCTGAGACGCTGAGAAGAGTTCTGTGCAGCTTGGAAGATTGCCAGCCAAAACACTTACCCTGTTTGCTTTGTAAACTGGGAGGGAGAGGAAGCAGCATATACTACTCCTGATTTAAGGTGGCTTTTCAAAAAAGATGGTCAGGTTTGCCTGATGAGACTACAGCATTTCTGCACTGGTTATATCCCATCTTCCTTCCATCCTGGAACCCAATGCAGCTGCACCCTGGGCACTGAGCAGAGCTAAAACGGTTTCGTCTCAGCACAGTGACACGAGCTTGTGTCCTGAGTCCATGTCCAAGAACAAGGCAAAAAAAAAGAAAGAGATTTTTTTTTTTGAGTGACAAAGTGATGCTATCCAGTGTTTGATTGCATTAGAAAAATTTCTTTTAACCTCTGCAACAGTCTGTGGGTTGTGGGTGCCTGAATAATGAGCTGCTCAATTCTCTGGCTTAGTAACCAGAATGACACAGTTGCTGAGGAACGGCTCCTGCTTAATGGCCTTGGTCTCCGTGGGCAGGTGGGTGACACTTGCAAAAGGTAAATGTCACCTGCCTCCTTGCACCCTATTGGGATGCTCTGCTCATGTGCTGGAAAGGACCAACGTGCTTTCTCATGAGAAGCTGCGTTCTGCACAATTAATGCCAGCCAAAGCAGTATGTTTCTACTGGGGGACTTTATTCTGCTTCTGGGGACTACCACAGAAGCCTCATCTCCCAAGCAGTGGCAGTGCTGCTTAAAAGCTGGAGTGCCATTTGAACCTTCTTGGTACCAGATCTGTGGGGTCTGGCTCTATATTGCGTATCCTGACTCGCCTTCCAAGGTTTCGGGCAGGGGTTTTTCCCTACCTCATTTGGAGATGATGGGAATTGAACCTGGTATCTTTCATGTGCAAAACATGCTCTGCCACTGAGCTGTGGTCATTCCTCAGATTTTTGAAGGTATAGTTCCTTTGTTCCAACTCCTCCTGCAACAGAACAGAACACTTTCCCTGGCCTAGAACAACAATTTTTTTATTCTGAAGAATTTATACCCCGCCTTTCCCATGCTGAAGCAAATGCTCAAGGCAGCTTATATAGGCAGGCTAGTCTAAACCACCATTTTTCAATGGGATTTTTACAAATATACAGTATTCTGCAAGTCACCGAATCCTCAGTCCCAGATGTAGCCTTCACCATGTGGTTCTCTCCTCTGGCCGTGTGACATCGAGCTTCAGCAGGTGATTGTAAGTCCAGCTTGGATAGGTCCTCAAGGTTGGACTCCATTCTTTTGCCAGCTGGCCTTCAAACAACATTCCTGCACTGGCTAATCAGCTCCACAGTGCTGCCACAGCAAGTACTGCAGTTTGTCACAGCCTGGCATTCTGTCTCCCATCCAAAAATAGACCAGAGATTCTCCTGCTTAGCTTCAGGCAGTACCAGCAGCTCAACCATCAATTCCAGGGAACGGCCCTTGGAAGTCCTTTTGGGAGGGGAAGGAGAGTACCCAGAGACAAGTGTGTTATTGAACACACGGGGCTATTCCTCAGGAGCACCTAGCTCTCAGGCCAACTTGCTAATTAAACTTTGAGTGACTGTTCTCATAAACAATGACTTGGTGTTCTGTGCCAGCCATGGATACGAGCTGCCAAAGGTACAAGCCTCCTTTAATAAAAGATAAATTAATAAAAGAGTGACTCGTTGACAGCTTTGTTATAATTATGATGAGGAATACAGAAAGCAGCTACATGAAATGCTCTCAAAATAAGCTGGTTGTTCCCCATCCAGTTTAATCCTGTATATATCCAACACTAGGCCTTTAATTGGGATTACCAGATACAAACTGGGACAAAGTGCCTATACCTTTAAACATTTTATAGAAGAGGGAATTTTGGCAAGTGCAGCTTTTGAAATCCTTCCATGATGAACTGCACCTGCCCAATTCCCACTTCTATACAATGATTAAAGGTTTTGGCACTCTGCCCTGGTTTGTATCTGGTAATTCTTCCTTTCATTGCCTCCCTTCTGCCTGTGCTGTTAAGATGCCCCTGAAAGTTAGGGCCCAACTCTGGGTGAGAAGAGCTAGTAATAAAAAAGAAAGGGCCATTGAGCACATACAAAGTGCATTTTCTTATAACCACATTCGGCTCCAGTCCAATTTCTTTGCTTATTGATGATGGTTGTTTTATTGCTTATTGTTTGGGCTAGTAGCCTGGAGGCTTGGGCAAGAAGGAAGAATATAAATTCTGAAAATAAACAAACGGTAAATAAAGATTAAACTCCAGATCAGAAAGAAGGCTTCCCCGGTAGGCTTGAGCCTGGGACCCACCCCCATTAGATTTAAAAACTGCACACTTCCCCAAGAGTTTCATTTTGGGCCAGCAAGGTTTTAAATGGTAATATGATGGCTTGGGGACAGGGGTGATTAAAAAATTTTTTTAAGTCATTGCAATTTTTATTTTTTTAATTGATCACATTTTTCTTGCTCCATATATAACTTCTTACAGGTTTTTTGTAGAGAAGAGAACATATTTTGTTATCTTCTCTAGCCTGCCTTTGTGGCTTTTTTTCTTTCTCCTCCTTCTTTCAACAGGAAGGAATATTAATATAATTTTCAATTGACTGCATGATTAGCCTGTCTCCTTTTCCCGCCCCCGCCCCCACTATAGAGGGATCTGCCTGGCTTGCCAGAGCTTTTATATACTGTAGTTTCTCTTTTCCATCCTCATCTGTCTCCTTGGCTCTAGAGAGGAGACCTGCCCTCTCATTTCATTGGATCAGCACATTTTGCTCCTGTTAAGTCATGGACTGGGGAAACAGGAAGGAAACCTTGATTTGCATCTGGTCTGGGTTGTTGCAGGCTGCTGTCCAATGACATCAGGCCTGCCAAAGTTTTGCAGATCCCAAAGAGAGAGACAGTTTTATGTTCTTTTCACAGTCATTTAAGTCCCCACCCTCTTTTCCCACAACTCCACTCATAGTAAAAGTAAAACTTGGAAAACTAAGATGTGTATACATAGGGAGCATAAAAATTGCTTGCTGAATCAGACCAAAAGTCCATTCAGGTGGCAATCGCATCCATGCTTACATGAGAGTAAATCCCATTGAACGCAATTAGAATAGAATAGAAAAGAATTTGTCATTGTACACGTGTACACATGTACAACGAAATTAGGTGCTTTCGCATGGTAAAAACAACACAGTACACTACAAAAAGCAAAAACAAAAACATCACATACAATCCCACTTTGCTTAAACTCTACTCAACATGTCACTATACCACCGCATTTAGTCTAGACACTGCATTAGGATAAAAACTATGTTTTAATCTGTTCGTTTTTGTTCTAATCACCCTGTATCTTCTGCCTGATGGCAGTAGTTCAAAAAACTGATGACCAGGTTGTGATGGATCTTTCAGAATTTTAGAAGTCTTCAGACAATTTAAGCTATAAAGCTCCTCCAAGGAAGGGAGGGGACAGCCAATGATCTTCTGAGCCGTGTTAATAACCCTCTGGAGCGCCTTTCTCTCTGCCACTGAACAACTCGCAAACCAAACACAAAGGCAGTAGGTTAAAATCCTCTCTATGTAGCTGCGGTAGAAAGTCACCAGCAGTTTCTCAGTCAGTTGTTGCCTACTGAGGAGTCTCAGAAAGTATAGTCTCTGCTGGGCCTTCTTAACCAGTGCTACGGTATTTGCGCTCCAGGTCAGGTCCTCCTTCATAGGGATTCCCAAAAACCTGCACTCAGCCACCTGCTCTACATAGTCACCATCAATAAACAAGGGCCGAATATCTGATTTCCTTCTCCGATAGTCCACTATCAGTTATTGGGCTTACTTCTAAGTAGACATACCTAGTAGTGTACTGTTTGTCCAATATTCTGTCTTCAACAGTGACCAGTCAGATTTTTTTTGGGAAGATCACAAACAAGTGAAGGTTTTTCCTTGTTGCTTTGTTCTTAGCATCTGGTATTAGAGGTGTACTTCTTCTGTACATGGAGGTTCCATTTTACTACCTGACAAACAGTAGCAGCCTGGGAGGCCAAATCTGCCTCCTAGATCACCGAAATAAATAGGAACTTCCGTGCCCTTGAACAGCTCCTGTTCATTTCACTGAAGCATGTGCAAGAGAAGTTGTGGTCCATTTTGATGTTAGTGGTGATGATGGGGTGTTGTGTGGATTGCCCCACTATGCGATAGAGCAGCCCTGTTTGGTCACAAGCTTCAAGACTGAGTACTAGATAGAAATAGAAATATTATTTTACTTTGTTGCTTGTAATTTAGTCCTAGGTTCCTCCTGTTCAGTATGAATGGTAAAGAAAACAATTAGGAGCAGATTTAGAAACTCTCCAGAACTAGAGCAGCCAACCTTTCCTACTACATGGGGCTCCTGCATGGCAAGTGGGGCCAGGCGCGCACGGAGGCCCAAGCGCACCCCATGGCTGGCGCTAAAACCGCGCCCTCCCACGTCGCCCCGCCCCCGCGCGTCACTCAGACACACCTCCCCTAGCCTGGAAACACTCAATTTCCAAGCTAAGGGAAACGTGGGCGGGTGGGAAGGGAAAAACCACGCGGTTCCATGCATGATGGCGCCCCACCACTGCCCGGCGCCCCATGGCTCGTGCCATGAGGGGCCAGAGGTAGGATACGTGCCTGAGTGGGGCTGTAAAGAAATGAAGGGAAGACCAGTGATTTCCTCATGGCCAACAGGGCACAATCCCAACCAACATTCCAGCACCAACATAGCTGTGTCTGTGGGGCATGTGCTGCATTCTGCAATGTAATGATAATCATGGAGGCCATCTCAAAGTAAGGGAATGTTAGTTCCCTTACCTTATAGCTGCATGGCCCTTACCCCGGTGCTGGAAAGTTGGTTAGGATTGCTCCCACAGAAAGGCCTGTAAACATGTTTGCCTAAGATCATGTGTCTTGTCAATATTTTAATCAATGTCTATGAATTGTGAGCACCAGAAACTTACAGCAGGAACAGTTATTTACCTAGTTACCATCCTTAATCAAATATCTTCCTTAAGTTACCCCTTAACCCAGTGGTTTTCAAACTTTGAGCATGGCTCCTAGGGGAGCTGCAGAAACCAGCTGGGTTTCTGAAAAACCCAGCACACCCATACAATATATGGGATTAAAACAATGAGGAGCTGTGGCCAATTGCCCAGCAGGTCAAGGGAGCCACCAGTCAAGTTTGGGAATCACTGCCTTAATACCTTTTGAGCACCTTGCCATACCAACAGTGACAGTATACTATTTGAAAGGTTTTTTTTCCTCTCCAGGGAACACATAAGTATAATAAGGCCAATAGTGATTGTGGAAAATCTACCCTGTTACCAGAACCTTGAGTGGGCAAGCTGTGCCGGTCACGTGGGTGGAGTCTGGAAGAGAACCAACCACCACTGATCAGTTAGATGTTCCTCTTCTCAAAAGGGATTGCATTTTTCCAATGGGACCTGTTAGGTTGCACAATTAAGAGCGCAATCCTAACCTGGAGTTAAGATGGCACAGTTAGGCCAGCAAAGTTTGGCCAGTACAAGAGCCACCATAAAGCATGTTTGGACCACTCGGAGTCAGAGAGGATGGTGCACGTCTGTGTGCTGGCCTCTCTGACTCTGAGAGTGGTCCAAACGCATTTTACAGCGCCCCTTATGCCAGCCAAACTTTGCTGGCCTAACTGTGCCGTCCTAGTTCCAGGTTAGGATTGCACCCTAAGAACCTTTAAAAAAAACCTATAAGGCGGAGGGAGGGAATCAGTGTTCTAGGTAGGGTGGTGCACCCACTGCCACTATATTGGTTCTAACCAGAGCCGATGCTGAGCTCAAATCCAAAGTCTTGCCAACTCCACTTGCAGGATCTTAGAGCTGGGCTTTCTGGCTAAGGTGAAATTATTTTAACTGGAGTACAGACCAACGTTGGCATCACATCACTTTGGAATCCTCTGTGAAGATAGAACTGCTCTAAACAAAGGCACATGCGGAAGATTGTATTTAGCACCTGTATTTAGATAAGAGGCCTGTAGCAGTGCTTCCACCCAGACCAGGAGAGTTGGCAGCTTTGCAAATGACCGGCCTGCGTTATTTGGGACCCATCAAGCCAAAGGCTACGTATTGTGCTGCTTGACAGGTTCTTCTGTTTTACAGTATCAGGAAGGCAGCAGCAGCAGCAGCAAAATCTAGACATTTCTTGAGGTGATTACTCATACGTGGCTTATGGGCTGCATTGGGATTGGTGGATTGTAGGTTGTGAAGGCTGCTGTGGTATGGCGGGTTGGACGTCCAGCTGAGCTGCTAAGAGTGTGAATAGTGGGGAATTATATGCCAATGTCCAACCCAGGTTTTTTCGCTGAAATAAGAGGCACCACATACACATGTAGAAATACAGTATATACCCAGTGGTGTCATTCAAATGATTTAGGAACAGGAACTCACTTTTGATTGGCACTTGTTGGGAACCCGGAACCAGCCACGGAGCCCGTTAGGATCCAGAACGCCCGTTCTGGTCCGTTCCCCCTGAATGACATCACTGCCTTCGCCCCCCTAGGAATCCAGAGTTGCTCCCTTTAATCCTCTGAGTGCTGGCCAACCAAGAAGAAAAGCTTTTTGCAGAGGAATTGGGAGGGAGGAGGAGGAGGGAGAGTGAAGTGGGCGGAGTCAGCCCTAATTTTAACTAGTGGAACTGAGTTCCCCCGCGTTCCCCCTGCATGACATCACTGTATATACCCCTCCACTCGGGCTCACTGACTGCATTTTTGATTGCCTTCCCACAGCGTGCTATGGAATCGTCCAGGTTCCCACTGGCCCCTGGTTCTGTCGGAAATGTGAATCCCAAGAAAGAGCCGCCAGGGTGGTAAGTATGCACTGAACCAGAATTGTCCCACTCATTCATAGGCTATAGGTCATGTTTTGGTTTAATTTTTTGAGTGTGCCATAAGTTGTAAGGGTTAAGTATGTATACAATTAAGGGACGTGGTGACGCAGCGGGTTAATCCACTGTTGCTGGGCTTTCGACCGCAAGGTTGGGCGTTCAAGACTGCGTGACGGAGTGAGCTCCCGTTGCTTGTCCCAGCTCCTGCCAACCTAGCAGCTCAAAAGCACCTAAAATGCAAGTAGATAAATAGGGACCACTTCGGTGGGAAGGGAACGGCTTTCCGTGCACTACGGCGTATAGTCATGCTGGCCACATGACCACGGAAGCTTGCTCACATGACCACGGACAAAACACCAGCTCTACAGGCTTTGAAATGGAGATGAGCACCGCCCCCTACATTTGGTCGTGGGGAAACCTTTACCTTTATGTATACAATTAGTCTGTTTTTGTAGAATTGTCATGGTTTGATTGTGTATAAGTTTGTGGCTTACTTGATTCTTTAGTTGGCTAACAGCCCGGCCCTGTCTAGACTCAGGCTGTCAAGGGGCGGGATTTAGGCTGGAGTCTTCTGCTGTTGTAAAATGGCTGCCACTGGAGCTCGCAGCTCAAAAGGTGGAAGAGCTCCACATGACATCCGTCACCAGTTCCCGCCATGCCTGCTGGATCACGTAAGGCGGTGGTGGTGGAAAGGGGCTGGACAACTGGGCAGGGAGGGGGGAGGAACGGGGCAGGGAAACAGCAGGAGCGGGTGGCCCTGCTCAAAGGGCACACGCTGGTGAAGGTCAGAGGGACCCATGGTGGAGCAGGAGGCTGATGGAGGAAATAAGTCCCTTTTCCCATATAATTCTCCTAAATAATAATTCTCCAATAATTCTCCCACTTTGCACCCACCCCATGCTGGATGTTTTGGTGCACCTGCACTGGTGACAGAGAGGATAGCCTTGGGCTCTTACAACTTTAATTTTTTTCCCTTTTGGGGAAGTAATTTGATCCTCTTTCGTTTGGAATGCCTAACATTTTCTTTATGGAACTACCGATAACAACATGTTATTGTGCATTTTTCTGGATGAAGCACTGTTTTGTGGTTCATGCTGTAAGTGTCTGCTTGAATTATGTCCATATGCTTTTCTCGCCTGTGGGTCGGAGCAGTTTCAGGGGAGAGATTTACATCAGGGAATTGACGCAGGGCTAAAGGTGGAACGGCTCTCCCCTTGTGCCACAAACCTGATTGAGATCCCCTGGATGTTTTCTGGGCAGGGAAACCCATTGGGCTGCATCCAGGACTTATTGTTCGCAGGTGCAATTACTTGCAGAAGCAACCCAGAACCTGTTGCTTGCATCAGGATGAGGTTCTGGAGTTTGGCCTGGATGCCTTTAAAAGGGGATCAGACAGATTTCTAGAAGCCCATCGCAGGTTACAAGCAGGTTACACAAGTCACAGGTTACAAGCCATGATGGGTATGTGCAGCCTCCTGGTTTTAGAAGTAGGCTACCTCAGAATGCCAGGTGCAAGGGAGTGGCAACAGGATGCAGGCATCTTGTTGTCTCATATGCTCCCTGAGGAATCTGGTGGTCCACTGTAAAATATAGGAAGCTGGACTAGATGGGCCTTTGGTCTGATCCAGCAAGGCTCTTCTTATGTTCTTATGAAGCTTTGCTGATGGAAGCCACTTTTCCCACCCCTCTTCCCTATTGAAGGCACTGACCCCCCCCTCATTAAAAAGTGCATCAGCATGTTATGAGGCATAGGGAGGCTGTGGAAGGAGGGATGTATACTCATAAACTGGAAGGAGGAGGCCATGTCCAATTTGTTCTTATCATTCGGCAGCTCCCCCACCCCCACCCCCAATTCCTGAGTGGCATCTTCCTCTCGTTCCTCAAAATCCAATGTTGGGAATTTGAATGTGCTTTTGTCCAGCCATGGCTGAAAGTCTCTGAATGTTGGACATGCTTCCAAGCCCTGTGCTCCCTCAACTCAGAAGAGCAAGGTATTCAATGCAGCTGGCACATCACAGTGTGGCGCGCACTCGTCCCGCTGCCCAATTTTCTTCTTAGGAAGGAGAGATTAGCTCCGTCTGGTGTGTCGCATGACTGAGCAGTGTGGCTAAAACTCCCCACCCCGCCCCACACATTGTCGACGAGACTTTGCTGAGGAAGAGTAAAATGAGAAGTTGCCTTGGAGGCAGCCGCTTTTGGGGGAGCAGGTTGTGCGGGGCTGGCAAAGCTCATGCTCATGCCAGTGTGGCAGCATGCGCGCCTGAACTGCAGTTTCTCCAGTTGTGGAAGCAGCCTCACTCCGCTAACCTAAGGGCTGTTTCGCACTTTTTCCACCTCTGGGAGTTTTGGTTCACTGCTTTAGGGTAATCTCCCAGCAAAAAAATCTGGCGGTTTGTTGGGTGAGAATGTGGATCTGTCCAGCTTAGGGAGGAAGCCTTTCTTAGCATCCTCCATGATGTCAGTCCGACTGATTTTGGCAAAACACAGCCAGTCTGGTGAGCAGTTGCCTTGGCTGCTTTGCTTTTGAACTTGGGCGGAGTGTTTCTTCTTCTCGCGGCAAACTTTGCCAGGACTTGAATTGATTTCTTATCGCATTTCACAGTGCTTCTGTTGAAGACGACACATGCAACAACGAGAGCCCTTTCTGATGGAGGGTGCACCCAGATGTCAATTTGGGCAGCGAGCCCGCTGTGGAAATGCACTCCATGTTTTGTTCAGATGTGAACACGTTCAGATATGTTCAGACCTTTGCTCAGATGTGAACATGTTTTGCTCAGATGTGCAAGTGGCTCTCGCAGATCACGGGAAATCGTTTCTGTGGATTTACAGCAGAAGCTGTGCTGAGTGGCTGAAAACCAGGTTGCCGCACATGATCCTACATTGCCCTTATCATGAGACTAAGAGATCCAGTTTACTAGGCCCTATTTTGTCCAAGAAGATGTTTCTTCCAGACAATGACAAACTAAACATTCTTTTCTCACTATCGGATCCATACCACCTCAGACTGTTTGCTTCCTTTCTGCATAGCATAGTTGAATTTAACAATAGACGAAAGCCCACTGAACTGCCATTGCCAGAGTGAATCTATCTGGTCTAGAGACAGCAAGTGTTTTACATTGTTTTAATTATATTTTTAAGTTCTGACAATAACATTGCTGTATGTTTTAACTTTTGAGATGCCATTAAAGGTTTTGACTGACTGACTGACTGACTGAAAACCAGGGACGCCAGCACCCTTCTTCCTGTTCAGCTTCTCAAAGCCGTTTTTCAGCATTTTCATAATTGTTAGTTAAAAAGGAAAAAAAGAAAAAGTGGAATTGGGGAATGAATGTCCTTTAATTGACTAATGTACATGAAGCGTGTTAAAAATAAGATAAAGCTGGATCGCCAACCCGAAGCACAGTAGAAAGAGAGAGATAGTCCTGAATCAGTGTTTGATTTGCAAGCCAGACAAATATTGACAAAGGCAGAGGGAAGCCAGGCTTGATTTATGGGAGAAATGCATAGAGTGAATCCTGATTTGCAAGTTCAGCTGTACACACCCTTATACACACCTTTATCATCTGTCACATCACAAACGCTAATCAGAAATTCATCACTAAACCGCTGAAATTCATCTTCTAGTTTTTGTGTTTTGGTTGTCAGCCATCATTCTTCTAGGCGTGTCTTTCATTGTGTTCGATTGCAGAACAAAACCATTACTGCCTTTCCGGCACGCCAGGTGCTTGTCCAGTTTTACTCGCATCATATCATTTTCTTCCTGTTTCTCTGAATGGTGCAAAAAGCAGTGCCGAATCAGAACACCTTCTTAAAGTGAAGACAGATGTAACATTTTACGTGTGATGGAGAGAATCTGAAAGCGCTTTTGCCTCCCTGGAAACATGTTTTTATATCCTAGAGCAAGCTCTGCAAAAGATGGTTCTGCAAGTTCTACACATTGCAGAAAAGCCAGGTGTAGCAAGTGCCTATTGGCTAGTGTCTGTGAAAAGACCAACATATCAACCCCTGCAATTGGTTTTAAAATGACCTGGGCTTCATTTAATCCAGTGCTTGGTCCCAGAACCTGTTGTAAGTGCCTAGGTAAAACCCCTACAACTGGTTGTAAAATGTTTTTGAGTTTATGTTTATATAAAAGAGCATATACATTACAAAAAAAGGCCTTGCAGAAGTACAGAGGAAGGAGCAAGACTGAGAGCTGGTCCACTGAGACTTTCAAGGCATGTAGCTGTCTAAAGCAATTTGCAAAGCCACGTTGATTCCCTGGCTTAAGCACCTGAGAGGTGACCACTGTTAAAAGTGTTGTGATACGCACCGCCTGATCCACTGCATGTTTGCTTAGAACAGTGGTCTTCCACCTTTTTTCCTGCACGACCCAAATGTATAAATAATGAGACTGGGGAATCACCATCACTCCTGCCCCCCTCCTGGGACCTTATCCGCCCCTCCCCGCCCCATTACTGCTTACTTCCCCCCCCAATTACACCCTATCAGTACTGTTCACTGCAACCAAATATTAGAGAGAGCAGAAAAAAGTTACCCTGAAGCCTGGCACTAGCGAAAGCTATTTCAGCACAGTTGCTAAGAAGTTGAACAGGACTGGGCCACCATCTCCTGGTACCTGAAGGGGTAATCCAGACGCCTTCCCCTTTCCCTGGCGGTTCTCTAGTCCAGTGGTCTTCAACCTTTTTCATTCCCAGAAATTGCAGCAATCCCACAACGAGCAGCGCAATCCTAAGCAGCGCTGGAATGGCGAGGACAATGGAGCCTCCCTGTGGCCAGGGCACATTCCCCGTGGCCAGGGCACGTGGCCAGGGCACTAGCCTCCCCATGGACTCCTTGTATCTGCGCCTAAACAGGTGCAGATCCAAGGAAGCCATGCGGCCCGAATCAGGGCTGTGCGGCCTCAGGATGAGGCCTTTGATGAGGCCTTATGGCCGAGTCCAAGACCCGCCCTCATCCCGGGCCGGCATGCCTGCTGGTCCGCCCAGAGCCTGCCCAGAAACCCCCTCCCCCGTCCACTCCCTCCCTCGGCCCGACTCGTCACGCCTCTGCGCCAGCTGGGCTCGGTTGGCACAGAGGGAGACGAGTGCGGGCGCTCTGAGGCTGGCGCTGCCTGCAGCGCTGGTCTCAGAATCAGAGCGCCAACGCAGGGGTGCTGCTCGGCACCCCCCCCGTCAGCACTCTGCGTGTAGCATCAATACTACCACATAGCGTCGATGCTACAGGGTGCCTAGGATGGTGCCCTAAGGCTTTGCAACCCCTTTGTGGTTGTAACCCCAAGGTTGAAGAACACTAGCTTAAACGTTAGCCATAATGCATTCTATGGGAATTGCTCTAAACTGAGTACAGGTTTATCTGTGGGTTTGGAACTCATGGTTTTGACTAATGGCCGGTTTAGAACCTGCGGGTAAGAACTTTGTTGCATCTGGGAGGCTTTCTGAGACTTACAAGCAGTGATGTCATGCAGGGGGAACGCGGGGGAACTCAGTTCCACTAGTTAAAATTAGGGCTGACTCCGCTCACTTCACCCTCCCTCCTCCCCCCTCCCAATTCCTCTGCAAAGAGCTTTTCTTCTTGGTTGGCCGGCACTCAGAGGGTTAAAGGCAGTGATGTCATTCAGGGGGAACGGACCAGAACGGATCCTAATGGGCTCCGTGGCTGGTTCCGGGTTCCCAACAAGTACCAATCAAAAGTGAGTTCCTGTTCCTAAATCATTTGAATGACACCACTGCTTACAAGGGCTGCCTGCGGCCTCTACAGGTCTCAGAATAGTACTTGAATGTGTCGGAAGGCCACTTCCTATTTTCAACAAAATCTGGCTGTGGCCTTCCAGCTCTTCTAGGGGTTTTTCTGAGGCCCGTAGAGATGCAGCCTCTGTGGGCCACAGAGCAGCTCTGGATGTGACGGGAACAAGGTTCTGGTCATATTCAGAGTCTTTGTTTCAATTACCCACGGGTTTCGGTATATGTGGGGAGTCTGGGAATGGATCCCCCAAAGATACCAAGGTCAGGCCTGTTTTCTTGGCCTCAGAATATAAAATACATCTGTCTCTCACCACTTTTAAATAAATGGTTTACATAGATTTAAGTCACAAGGTGCTTGTTCCTTTCCTGATCATTGCTACTGCGCATTTTCCAGAGAAAAGCACCAGATTGAGAGCACAGTCCTAATCTGGAGTTAGGCTGGAACAGTTAGGCCAGCAAAGTTTGGCCGGCCTAACTCCAGTTTAGAATCTTAAACACATTTAAGATAGCCATTCACAGCTATCAAGAGGTGATGGTAGTCCAGTATCTGTACTCATGTTACGATTCATAAGAAGTGAATGTTGGTCTCTTTTGGAGGTGAGGGTATTGGCAGTGTAGTCTGACTCAGTAATGGCATCTAAATGATTTAGCAACAGGTACTCACTTTTGATTGGCATTTGTGTCAGGGCCCCGCCCACCAGAAGTGAGGTCATAGCTGGAACCCAGGAACTGCCACCAGGAACCGCCACACCTCCTCAGTAGGCTGCACGGCGGCCCAGGAGAAGGCCTGGGAGTCCCGGGCCTTCCCCGGGGCTGCTGTGCGGGCTACCAATTCCCCCCCCAGGAACCTCCGCGCCTCCTCGGGAGGGAGCCCCAGGCAGCCTACCTGCTCATGCTGCTGCTGCTGTCGGTCTCCCTCACTCCGCTGCCTGCCTGCCTGGCTCTGAGAACGTGCAGGCAACTCAAACGTGCAGGCAATTCAAACGTTGCAGGGGGCGGAGCGGAGCACCGACGGAGTCGACGAGTGGGCGGGCAAATGGGCAGGGCCAGCCCTAATCCTAGGAATGGGTACTTGCATACCCCCGCGTACCCGCTACATGACATGTCTGAATTATGTGAAAAAAGCTGTTTTCACAAAACTGATTGTATTTTATTGGGTGGGGATGAAGAAGTGCAGAGCAGTAGCCCAGGCAGTCCTGGGCCCACAGCAGCCTTAATTCATCCCCACAAGATCTCAGAGCTGCCTCATGCTCCAAGAACCACTGAGCACAAGCGGATTATATCAGCACAAATGAATCTGTGTTTAGGCATTGACAATAATTTCTGGGGCCAAGATCTAGTGAAAATGAAGCACAGAGGTCCTTTTGTGCCAAGACCCAGCCCCACCACTCATTTTCCTGGCCAGAGCTGAGCTGCACAGTAGATAGATGAAGTAGTAACGCAGGCCTCTGAGCATGTGCCAAGTGCTCAACCTCACATAACCACAGCTCAAACCCCCCCCCCATTTCTGAGATTAAAATACCTCCAGCTCCCAGATGCCCTGAGCTCCTTCTTTTTTCATTCTCATTCTTCGTTGCTTTCCCAAAGCCCCTCAGGGACGCTGCGCTCCATTAGATGGAGGAAATGCTAAAGCCCCCTTTGCTTTGTAAAGGAATTGTCTGGCCGGCCCTTTGAGACAGACTGGCTGGAGGGCAACTTGTGGGAATGGGGAAGGAGGGGATCATGTGGAAGATTTAACAGTCACGAGCATTAAAGTCTTCCAGGGGTTGGGTGGGTGGGCTGGCAGAACTGTTTAGCCCTTCCTGTAATGATCAGAGGCTTGCTAATAGTGCTATGGGAGAGCCACTTTGATCCAGAGGGGATGGAGGGACCTTTTCAAGTGCTAATTTCCTGATGCAAAAGCCACCTGCCACCCCCACCCGCGCGCGCATCCCTGCTCCTTTGCTTCTTCTGTCTCTTGGAGTTACAAGCTCATCTTTGCTGGGCTGGGCTTGAATGCCTAATCTTCACTTCCTTAGGAGGCAGCCTACCAAAGCAAGCCTCCAGACCCCTGCCTCTTCCCCACTCATTGCTGGTGCTCTTGCCCCAGTGTACAGTGTACAGTGGCTGGTGGTGGTCCCAGCATACCCCCCCCCAGCATTTCCCCTATGATATGGTGCACACGGGCTGCTTCAGACGAACACATTGCAAAGGTTAGGGGACAGTGGCAAGGTGAGGGGTGAGTTGGGCTGCCCCGCACAATTGAGTGGTTTCGCTGAGCCAGGATCGCTTGGTGGTTCAGGGGTTGGACTTAGACCTGCAAGAACCAGGTTCAAATCCCTGCTCAGCCATGAAGCTTCCTGGGAGACCTTGGGCCAGGCACTGTTTCTCATCCTCCCCTACCTTACAGGGTTGTTGTAAGGGCAGAAAAAAAAGGGGGGAACCATGTGCACCACTCTGAGCTTCTTGAAGGAAGGGCAATATAAAAATGTGGAAAAATACATAAATAAAATTTATGATCCTTTCTAAAAATAACACTTTTTAGCTAGCAGCCAAAATATCTGGAGCACCAAGGATGCGGTGGGGTGGCTGAGTTGAAGGGCAAAGGGCAGCCCTCGAAGGGGAGAGGAGTCCATTGAAAAGCTGCAGCAGAGGCTGCTCAGCAACTATCCCTGCAGGGATCTTCAGCCACCACAAATGCATAATGCACAATGCCACGTTTCTTGGGAATGCAGAACTGCTCCGTTGGTATTGCTATTACAGGCTGAGTGCCCCTTATCCAGAATTCTAAAATACGGAATATTCTGAAATACGGAACTTTTTTTAGCCCCAACTAAAACTTTGTGACTTTTGTTGCCTAAAGAAATAAAATCACACACTGTGTTTCATGACTAAACCTTGTTTCATACATAAAATTATTTAAAAAAATATTTTTAAGGCTATGCATGTAAGAGCTATGCCTTCAGGCTATGTATGTAAGAGGTACATGCAACGTAAATGAATTTTGTGTTTAACTTGGGCCCCATCCCCAAGATCTCTCAGTATGTATTTGCAAGTGTAGGTGGGCCCCCGTATCCACAGATCCTGTATCCAAAGTTTCAATTATCCACGGATTGGGGGGAGCCCCTTACCTTGTGTTACTTTTACCTGGGTCACTAAAAAACCTCCTTGCTCCGGGGGGGGGGGAGCGGTGCAAGGGAAAACCCTATACTTAACGTAGGTTCCTCCTTATCCATGGGATAAGCTCAGAAACCTATCTCCCGCGGACACTGGGGTGCACCTGTATTCTGAAATACGGAAAAATCCGAACCAGTTCTGGTTCCAACCACTTTGGATACGGGATGCCCAACCTGAACTAATTTGAATAGAACTGTCAGATTCTGTAGCTGCCACACGGCGAGTATTTCCCTTCAGCCTCCTCTATTTTCCATCGTATATCACCATAGCTTGTAGCTGGCTTCCAGCACAAATGCAAAGCGGGTTCTAATCTTGAATCTTTTCTGTTGGATTTGCAGAGGTGTGAACTCTGTCCCCACAAAGACGGAGCGCTGAAGCGGACGGATAATGGAGGTGAGCCGAGCGGGAATAGCAGTCCAGTTTGGCAGCCTGAGCAAGCAAGACATGCGCCCCTGCGTTTGGCGTGCTTCAGAGGGCCAAATTAGATGCAGAGGATGCCTGTGCTTCTTCGCTTGCTTGACTTAAAAAAGAAAAGACGACAATGTGTGTGTGTGTGGGGGGGGGGTCTTCTGAAACCACAGCATGGGGGATAGTGGGCTTTAACACCCTGCTTTTTCTGCAGTTTTGATCCAAATCACAAAATCTCCCTGCATGATATTTTTATTAGGAAGAAAGCTGCCATAGCAAATGAAGTGGTTAGCCTGTATCTGGACAGTTCCATTTCAGCCCAAAGGTGTGAGAGCTTGCCTAATGGAACATTCCTCTGCATGATAATCAGGCATATTCTTGCACGTAGAAACTGACATGTTGAGGAGTAACTTTGCAGCCTAGACTTCACTTTAACAGGTGAAGGGTCTTCTCAAAGTACTATTGGCTATGAATAGAATAGCACCACCCTGTACTTGTTTCCTCAGAAATGTACTCAGTGTGACTTATTCTCAAGTAAGCATGTGCAGGATTGCAGCCTAAAACCAGTTGCTGGCCTGATGACCCAAGACAACAGGCAGCAGTGCCCGCGCCCGAAAAGGAAGACTGTGATCAAAGAACTGGGAGTGTTCAGTCTCCTGCAGTGGAACTGGCAATCTTTACCCCCGCAGAAGCTTTGCCTATAAAGGCAGTATTGGCAGTTTGGGTGCATTTTGGATTGAGAAACAGGGGTAGCTGGAGGCTAACCTTGGGAGAAAGAGAGGCACAAGACTGTTTTCAGTGGTAAATTTTGGTCTGTGCTGTGCCAAAAGTCCCTCTGCACAGAAAACTAGGAACATCTTTTCCTAGCGGAGGAGCTTTCGGTTATGTGAGCCGTCACCTACAATCTGAAATACACTTGATCTTCTTTATCCGCTGTTTCTTTATCAGAAACCACGGATTGGACTCATCGTGGGTTCCAAACCCATGTCTGGGAGACTTTCTGTGGCCCAGAAATGGATCCCCTGCGGATATCGAGCTCCAACAAGTTGATTGCTTTGGGGAGACCCAGACTACCAAAGGGCATGTCTGACAGGCACATGTAGAGACAGCTTTCCTGTTGCTAAGCAAGTCCAGGTCTGGGTCAATGCCTGGATAGGGGGATCTCCTAGGAATCACCTGGGTGTGCTGCCTTGAATTCCAGCATGGAAGAAAGGGGGGCACGCGATAACATTAATGTAATTTTTTAAAATATGACAGTCCTGAAGTAAATTCACTGGATATCAACCTCTCTGTAACATTATTCTTATTACTTTGTCCTTCACCAGGCTGGGCCCATGTCGTCTGCGCTCTGTACATCCCTGAGGTGCAATTCGCCAATGTCCTCACCATGGAGCCAATTGTCCTTCAGTATGTGCCCCATGAGCGGTTCAACAAGGTAAAAGAGACCCCGGCTCCACTTGGCTTACTGCCACGGCTTCCGTCCTCAACTTCCCATTTTCCTGGACTCGCACAGGGGGTGCTTTAATGATTCGTGTACTTGCATGCACCAAATTGCCTGGTGCATGTTTGATGCTGGACAAGGGGGACAGAAGCAGATCTAAGGGAGGGTAAAGCTCTAAGTTTTGCAGGAAGCCTTACCTTGCAGTGGAAATCACTCCTCTCCTGCACCGTTTTAGCCAATCCTCACAAGGAAAAGCAACATCTTGGCGTTGCTTACTGGCTACAGCAGCAAGGGAGAGGAGGGATTTACATGACAGGGTAAGGCTTCTTGCAACACTTAGAGCTTTGCCCTCCCTGTAGATCCGCCTCTGAAGGGGGATTGCCAATGAGCATCGTCCATGTAGTCATGAGTTGTGCCTTTTTTTGTTGCAGACTTGTTATATCTGTGAAGAGCAGGGCCGGGAGAGCAAAGCAGCCTCTGGAGCCTGTATGACTTGCAACCGGCACGGCTGTCGGCAAGCCTTCCATGTCACCTGGTGAGTCCATAATGGTGTTGATGTTGCCTCTCTGCCCGCCATTTCTTTCCACCTCCCTCTTTCCAACTACACCCCATTTCTGGAATTTGGAATCATCACAGGCTACTTGAGAGAGTTTTCACCAGGGGCTTCTTAGATGGTACTGTGAACCTTTGATTTAACAGGCTAATTTTTTGGGGGGGCGGGGTTCCGTTAAAGCTAGGGTTATCAAACTGGGACAGGGTGCCTATACCTTTAACCATTGTATAGAAGCGGGGGAATTTAGGCAGATGCAGCTCATCATGGAAGGGTTTCAAAAGCTACACCTGCCAAAATTCCCTCTTCTATACAATGGTTAAAGGTATACTCACTCTGTCCCAGTTGGTATCTGGTACCCTAGTTAAAGCCAACATAGATGTTTCTTTGCAGTAAGATAGGATTATAGCCCATGTCTTATTGAACGCAATGGGCTTATTTCTGAGTAAGGCAAATAACACCTCTACCAATAGTCAATTAAACCCAAAAGCATTTATTATAGTGCACACATGCATGCATGCATGTACAAAAAATATATGCCTAGTTTTTAAAAAGGCAGACAACACCCATAGTTTCAAAACTCTGTTAAATCAAAGCCTGCTAACTAGAAGGTTTACTGTATAGCAGGGGTGATACTTTCAACTTGAGGGCTCCTGGACCAGCGATGGGATTAACAAACGACCTGGGGGAATGCTGGGCGGGATGTACTCGTAATTGGAAGCCCGTGATTGGCAGCCCGCGCGATTGGCAGCCTGTCTGTTCCGCCCCGCTGCCGTCCTCGCTGGCCGCGCGGGGCTGGGCCCGCTGCCCCCGGTTGGCACGCCCCACCGCTGCGTGCCCGGGCCCCCGGGGGGCCCCCCAGGTGAGCAGGCAGCCCCTCCGAGGCCTGGGCAGCCCGCACGGCAGCGGGGAAGGCGGCGAGGCGGAACTGATGGGCAGCCAGTCACGCGGGAGTTCCGCGTAACGTCCCGCCCAGCGTTCCCCCAGGTCGTTTGTTAATCCCATCGCTGTCCTGGACCTTTAACAATTGGGTAGCAGAGGGAATTTCAGCAGGTGCAGCTTGTAGTCTGTGAAATAGCAAGCTGCTGCACCAACTAAAACAGCCTCTTCTACACCCAGGAGCCCTAAAGTTAAAAGGTTGACCGCCCCTGCTATACGATGAACCTTCAATTTAGCAGGCCTCAATTGTCCTCCTTGGTTCGGCTCAATAGATTCCAAACATCTCATTTCCAGATACCAGTGTCCCTGACAATGGTGCCATCTAAAATAAGGATGGTTCCTGACATCATGGAAGTTTGGATATGCCATTGCTGGTTTTCTCTGAAGGTTTATCAGAGTCATCAGTTGTCTCAGACCAGATGCCTTCTGGGAGTTAGGCTGGAGTCCCCCTTCTGGAACCACTGCAGAAATGTGGAATACTGCAGGTCTCCTGCCACACAAAGAGCTTTAATAGAAACTTGCTTTGTTTTTTGCCCTTCCCTGCTATGATTGGTCTTTCTACCTGGATTGGAACTTTCCCTTCCTGTTTGGAGCAGCAAAGCACCCCACGTACCTAGTACACCATGATCAATCCAGCCTCTGACTACAGGAGTCCCAAATCCTAGGTGACCAGATGCAATGGAGGACACAGTGCCTATATCTTTTACCTGTATACCTGTACTTTTTATCTGTATAGAAGAGGGAATTTTGGCAGGTGCAGCCTTTTAATCACCTCCATGTTGAGCTGCACATAGTATTCCAAAGCTCAAGTTGTTTTGCCTCCCTAAGTGAGCTAAAACGTTGCCTGTTGGTCCCCATCTTGGCTTAAGCTGAGGAGCATAACAATAGCATGTTCAGTGACTAACAGCACAAATCCTATGCATGTCATCTCAGAAGTAAGTCTCATTGTGTTCAATGGGGTTTACTCCCAGTAAACAGTGTATAGGATTGCAGTTGGAAAGCTGATTGCAAAACGAGTTTCTCTTGTTTTTCACGTTTAATATAGGTCCCTCCTTACTTGTCCCCTTTCCAATATGTCCCCTCTGCTCTGGGCAGGAGGTCAGAAAACGTTTGGTTGTGTCCTCTGGAATGCCGGGGCTAGCACCCACCCCCATGAGCTGCTGAGCTGCTCTGTGCATCTCCTTCAAAAGCGCAGGAAGTGGCTCTCTCCCCCTCCAAATATTTGCATCACTGGGACAGGCACCCTAGGAATGTTGGCCCTTACAGTGGCTTCCTGTTTTGCATCTATGGTCGAGCCAGCCCCAAACATGCTGCACCATAGCTGTCCCAACTATAATGGCATTGCAATACTGACCACTTTCTTTTCAGCCCCTTTCCCAGTAGTTCCTTCCATGGAATTTGCCAACACTGAAACTGGACTTTCAAAAAAGTCAAAGAGGCATTGGCGGGATGATGCAATTGAGGCTGCAACCCTATCCCCACTTTCCTGGGAGTCAGTCTCGTTGAACACAACAGGACTTACTTCTGAGTAGAGGTGCATAAGATTGTGCCCTTAGAAAAGAGAAGCACTGAGCACAGGAAGAATGCTTATGCCTCCTCTGCTAAATGTTTCTCCCTTTCTCCAGCCACTTTTCTCCCTGTGGCAAACACATATCTGGGAACTCCACCTGAAAAGTGGAAGGTAAAGGTTAAACATCCTTCCTTTGTCTACTGCCTCTCATCTACAAGTCATGTTTCTCCCTTTGTATTGCTGCTTTTTAGATGTTTGGGAGAGACGCAGGTTTCCTGACTTGACTCTGTTAGCTAGTTTGGCCTTAGCAGTTTGCATGCTTGTCTTCATATGAATCATCTCAGTTAGCTGTTGGCTCTGTAATTGCTGCAGGGCTGATGGATCTGCCGTCATCATGCTGAACAGGGATTTGGTATATGTGATCTTGGTGATTATGCGAATTTGTTTTATTCTGAATTGCTCACAAAAGACCAGGTTTAGGAATAGATTTCAGTGAATGCTGGGGAGAGAGAAACATGGCTGTGGTCTCCCTTACCACTGTCTATTGAGGTCTAGAGTTCTGTTCACGTTCCACTTCTTTCTGTATCCCAGTGCGCAGATGGCCGGGCTCCTGTGCGAAGAGGAAGTCTTGGAAGTGGACAATGTGAAATACTGTGGCTACTGCAAGTACCACTTCAATAAAATGGTGAGTCACTGTGGCCTTGTTATCATTGCATTTATTTTTTAAATCTGTCGGCCCCTGCAAAGGCCAAACGGGCAGCCTACAACAGTTAAAACAATAAATCAGTTTAAAACTATTGCAGCTCAGAACAATTCAAAAGAGCACAGCAATGAAAACACAGACACAACCACCGCTAAAAACAGTAGCCACAAATTATAAGAAGAGATTGGTCCCCGCTAAACTCTTAAAAGACCTCAGTGCCTGGACCATTCAGGGCAGGGAATTCCTCCGTTTGGAGCCTGCTGTTGAAAAAGCCCCGTGCCTCATCCCCACTAGTTGAGCATCACCGTGGGTTGGGACGTGGAGGAAGATGGTCAGAAGATGGTCCAGGAGGTAGTTGTGGGACAGATGCACAGATGCTTGGATTGAACAGCAAAAGTGTTTGATATAGAGGTCTACCTAGGAGAGTGACATACCACTGCAAACCACACCCTCTGCATGTAAAAGGTCCCAGTTTTAAACTCTGACCTCTCCAGCTAGAAAGAGGTAGACTCAGGAAAGAGGTATTGCCAATCAGAGTAGACAGTACTGGAAGATTTATTTATTTTGGAACCTTGTATTCCTCCTTTCTTTCCATTTTGGAACGCTTAAGGCAGTCAACAACTAAGGGCCCAATTCTATCCAACTTCCCAGGGCCGATGCAGCTGCAATGCAGCTCTAAGGTAAGGGAACAAAGTGTGTCTGACTCCCCCACTACAGGATGCAGTGCACCCCCCCCCCCACTGGTACAGCTGCATCAGTGCTGGAAAGTTGGGTTGGATCGGGCCCTAAAGCAATTAGAAGTAAATGGATGCAATATAAACATGTAAGGCTACTAAAAGGGGCAGTACTAAGATACTAAGATACTTGGGTGTAATAAATTCAAGCTGCAGTCAGGCCAAAGGCTGCCCCCCCCCCAGAACAAAAATGGGTTTTACTGCTGTCAGAATGGAGTCAGAGGGGGTGGAGGTGGAGCTCTTGGGGCAGGGAGTCCAGAGCCTGGGGGCTGCAGCAGAGAAGGCCTTTTCACATGTTCTTGCCAGCTGCATCTTTGATGGAAGTGAGTTGTGTAAAAGAGCATCTCCAGCTGACCCAAGTGGACAGATGGGATCATATCTAGATGGATCAACAATTTGGCTCAGTCAAAGTGTTGTGGGTTCAGCTGATCACTTACAAAATAGCAACAAAAGCACAGAAGTCCCCTGTTCACAGGTCAGCTCTAACATGGCAGATGAATCGGGCTGCAGAGCCAACATGAGACATAGCCAGTGGCTTCTGCGGAAAGGCTATAGCCACTGGACTATTTCCATACTGCTACTGGCTTTAATTGACTTTAACAGTGGTATTCAAACCTTTTAGATGGGTATTTCAAACCTTTTTAGAATGGCACTCATGTTGGGACCCACAGGAAGTGATGTCATTAACCTGGAAGTGATGTTGTGATGAAGTGACATCATCAAGCAGGAAGTGCTGTCATTGTAACATTATAAATTGCCACTCCTCCTGAAATGCAAATTGGCATTCTTGGACTGCAGAAATTGTACAACCATGCAACATCCCTGACAGAAAGCAAGATGAGGACAAAATGGTATTTAAAAGCACTGAACTAAAAATAAAATTTAAAAAACCCTCACTTGAAAATTCAAAATGTTAACACTCACAAAAGGAATATAGCAATATAGCAAGTCTGCAGCTTCCAAGATGGCTGCTCCCAGCTTTTCGCAACCCACCTGACGTCAGATTGTGACCCATCAAGTGGGTCCTGACCCACAGTTTGAATAACACTGTGATCTATAACGTTATAAAACCCAAAAGGGCTTGGACTTCTGTACAGAGGCGGATCTAAGGGGGGGGGCAAATATGTAAGTTTTGCAAGAAGCCTTACCCTGTCATGTAAAACCCTCCTCTCCCTTGCTGCTGTAGCCAGTAAGCAATGCCAAGATGCTGCTTTTCCCTGTGAGGATTGGCTACAACGGTGCAGGAGAGGAGTGTTTTCCACTGCAAGGTAAGGCTTCTTGCAAAACTTACAGATTTGCCCCCCCCTTTAGATCCGCCTCTGCTTCTATAGACTGTAGGCAGACCATATTTTTAAAAGAGATTTGGAAGTAGCTTGAGAGAACTGCATGCATAGATCTCAGCCCACTCTGCAGTGCTGGTTGGTGCCGGGTTGTGTGGGAAGCCAAGAAGGCAGGATACATTTAGAAGTGGGGAGGGGAGGGGGGTAAGGTAAAAAATACTGGAATAAGGGACATACTACAACAGATGACAGAGGCCAACCATTGCAATGAATTGTTTGTTTAGTATGTCCCATGAAAGGATGTACTGCTATACATTCCAAGGGTGTCACAAAAATTCAGTGCATTTCTATGGCCCTTTGAAAGGAATCAATGCATTTCAATCTCCCTTTTCTATCATACCTTTGAATATGTCTCTTCAGGAACACTGGGATGGTCTGTTTCCTTTCACTAGGCAAACATCAGTTTTATGTATGCAGAACACCATCATCTCCACCCCAGGGAAGACTATCTGGAAGTCGGAGGTGCTTATCGCTGTTGCAGCCTTGAATGATTAATAACTCCAGCCCCCTCCCCAACTCAGACTGGAGGCTTCCACACCCTGCCTTGTGTTACTCAGGGCATGGTCCTCTACATGGTTTGGTTTATCACCTGAAACAAAGTCCGGCCATTCCCAATCAGGGAATTTCCCCTTTTTGATAGCAGGAGCCGCTGATACAATTGCGTTCTGAATTATTATTTTTTTGACACAGTATTAATAAATGCTTATATAGCTGTTAGCAAATTTGCTTTTGCAATCCTTATCTTGTTTGTCTTCACGACGGCCCATTGAGAGAGGAAGCAGGAGGCACTCCCAGGGTGCCACTGAGCTGGGCTCTGCCTCTGAAAGGCAGGCTTTCATGTCAGGGTGATGAAATCTAAGAATGAACAACAAGGATGAGAGTAGACCTGAGCTTGTGCAGAGTGCATTGCTGTCACCGCAGACATTAGGGTTCAGGTCAGGGCTTCCAGATCATCAAGTGAGCTCACACATCGGTTTGAACTCTGACGGAAGTGGGCAGTGATGAAACTTCTATTCCTACCAGAGACAGCTCAAGACTGTGCTAGAGGCAGAAAATCCAAATCAATCAATCAATCAATCAATCAATCAATCAATCAATCAATCAATCGTATTTATATACCGCTTTTCAACAAATAGTTCACAAAGCGGTTTACAGGCAAAAAAATAATTAATAAAGTTAAATGGCTCCCTGTCCCAAAAGGGCTCACAATCTAAAAAAAATGCAGAACACCACCAGCAACAGCCACTAGAAAAGACACTGTTCTGCAGTGAAGGGGGACAGTTACTCTCCCCCTGTTAACTGTAAGAGGAGCACCACTTGAAAAAGTGCCTCTTGCCCAGTTAGCGGGGGTTGGCACCCACTGATTAATATGAGACACAATCTACCAGGAAATTCTTCTGCACATGCCCCATTGAGATGAGCAGGAGCTGGAATGAGCACTGCTGTGCAGTTTCCATTCATTTCAGTGAAGCTTCTGCAGGAGAATGACAATGGATCACATCTCATGGGCTGGGACTCTCTAGACATTATGAAGATTTGGTATCAGGGTCTTACCCATCTCCCTGGAATAAGCCCTTGAAATGAGTGATAGCTGCTATTAAGACCAGGAGAATGGCATTTTGGAGGAGACTCGTTCCTCTTTTGCAGATATAAATTTTGCAGCTCCTTGAAGGCACTATTGCAGCAAAATCCTTTTAAAAAAAACTTTTTTGAAAGATAAAAATCAATCAATGATAAAATCTTAATATATATTCATTGTAATAATAAAAGAAGAAAAAAGGAATATATAAGGAAAAATGTGTATATATGTTAAATATAGAAATAGTCAAATATAGACAACAGAAATATAGACAAAAATCAGTGATACACTTCTATAGATGAATGTTTTAAAAAGGGTTTCCAGAGTCTATTGAACTCCAATATGTCTTTTCAACAAGGGACTCACAAATGAAACTAACTGTTGGTGATGTGGTGAATCTGAAGCCAAACTTAGGCAAATGTTCCATTCTTGCACAGCTACTCAACATTTCTAGATTGACATTATTAATCATATTACTGTGATATTAGATGAACCATTAAAGTTTATGGATATGCATATTTTTTTGAACTGTTTGCTTACATTATGGAAATTATCTGGTGGCCAACATGCCCTTACTATCACTAAAAGGCTTATACTGAAAGGTTGGAAAGAAAAATGCCCACCCACTATTTTGCCATGGATGGAGGAACTCCACCAACACACACTCTCTTTGTCTCTGTTTGAATCAATTGTTTATAGAAGATAATTTTGGATGGATAAATTTATGGAGATCTGGAAACCCTTTTTAAAATATTCATTTCTTGCAGCACAATCCTACGTAAGACATAAGGCCCAATTCAGGGCACAGTCCTAACCAACATTCCAGCATTGGCATAACTGTGCCAGTGGGGCATGTGCTGCATTCTCCTGTGGAGTCATGGAGGCCTCAAGGTAAGGGAATGTCTGTTCCTTTGCCTTGGAGCTGCATTGCACTTACCCTGGAAAATTAGTTAGGATTGCACCCTCAATATGTTTCATGGCCAGTGTGTATAGGATTGCAGCCAGATAGCCCAATCCTGAACTGCCCAGCTGCCCGAGCAAGCAGCAGTAGCCAGGTGGCTACTGCTGCATCCTGCAGCAGCCAGGCAGCCATGGGAAGCTGCCCAGGAGAAGGGGACGTTTGTCCCCTTTCCCCGCAGTAAGGGCGTTGGTGGGTGAGCTGTATACTCTCCTCTGAGCCAGTTATTTAGCTGGCGCAGAGGTTAGGGTCTCTGTGTAGGCTCCAACATCACCACTCACACCACCCCTGATCCGCCCCTCCTCCACCCAGGAACATGTACCGCCCATATTGAGGGGCTCAGAATTGAGCCCTTAGTTTCTTGCAAGAGAGAACATAAGAACGTAAGAACATAAGAAGAGCCCTGCTGGATCAGGCCAAAGGCCCATCTAGTCCAGCTTCCTGTATTTCACTGCGGCCCACCAGGTGCCCCAGGGAGACATGAGACAACAAGATGCTTGCCACTCCTATTGCCACTCCCTTGCACCCGGTACTCTGAAGTAGCCTACTACTGATGTAAGGAGGTTGCACAATCCATCATTGCCTATAGCCCACGATGGACTTTTCTTCCAGAAATCCGTCCAATCCCCTCTTAAAGGCACTTAGACCAGATGCCATCACCTCCTCCTGTGGCAGAGAGTTCCACAGATTAACTACCCGCTGGGTAAAAAAGTACTTCCTTTTATCTGTTTTAACTCTCCCAACCCTCAATTTTAGCGGATGCCCCCTGGTTCTGGTGTTTTGAGAGAGGGAAAAGAACATCCCTCTATCAACTCTATCCTTTCCGTGCATAATTTTGTATGTCTCGATCATGTCCCCCCTCAGGCGCCTTTTATCTAGGCAGGGAGACAGAAATCTGAGCTTCTGTACTTGCCTCTTTCCTCGTTAATAGCAGCAGCTTGTGTGTATATATATGCCTTGAGGAAAGGGTTAAATAGAGCATCCCTTCTCCAAATTTCAAAGCGGTGGTCTGGAGCTGCCAATTCATTCTTTTTTTTAATGCACACCATCCTAATTGTGGATCTCCTGCCTCATCTCAAGCACCTCAGGCTTTTTAGCTGAGCCGGGAGTGGAACTAGCTCCCCAAATCCCATGTCCAGCCTGGATCTCCTATTGCAGGAGTGAGCTCTGCCATTGAAAACATTCCAGTGGCTCCAAGAGACCCCAGAGTTGGGGCTTGCTTGGCAAGAGAACACAGGGGGAGACATCTGAGATGAGAGAGTGTTTCTAAATTTGCTCCAGTCTACAGTCTGACATTCTTTATATTGCCACAGTGGTGAAGTCAAGTTCCTACAAAGAGTTTTTTTTTCCCTGTTCGATTGATGTATTTATTTTCTTCCCCTCCTTCCCCCATCTCTCCACCCTTCTGCTTGCTCCCTTCCACCATTGCCTCCAGAAGACGTCACGCCATTCTGGAGGTGGTTCTTTCATTGCAGGGAGGAGGAGCCGGTCTGTGTCGCCTGCCCAAGAGAAGCACGTGTCCCACCATGAGAAACCAAAGAAGGTAACGAAAGGGGGTGGTGCTGGAGGAGATTGCTGTTGATTTATATAACTTTCCTTTCAGCGTTTAGCCTTTCTGATGCCAGGGGCATAATCTGTGCCAGGGGCCTCTGCATTTGCACTCAGAGAAATTAGTGCTGGAGACAGAATCCAGCCCAGTGAAGATATCAGTTTCCTGCTAGAATGGATGAGGACTAGACATCAAGAACGAACAATGGAATGCTGCCTAATGCTACACAAGCAGTAACTTGTGTTACTGCACATCAGTGTGTGAACATCATCTCGTCCCCTTGGAGAGGGGAAAACAGCAGCCCCCTGGGTAGGAATGCAGCCCTCTCTAGCCTCTCCCCAAGGCACCAACCCTCCTCCTCTGCTGCTTTTACTGCTGCTGTCAGGAGGGGGAGTTTCCCTTCAGAACACTCTGTGTGTGTGTGTGTGTGTGTGCGTGTGTGCGTGCGCGCGTGTGCGTGACACACACACATCATCACTGGGGCACTGGCAAAATTGATGTGGGCCCTCCCTCCCTCTGCAGTCAGTGCTCAGTTTCACTGAGTTTCTCCAGGTTGCAAAATGGTTGAGGAGGCCTTGTCAATTTCACGAATGTCTTTTATATATTATTGTGAACTCATAATACACTAGATCAGTGGTTCTCAAATGTTTTAGCACCAGGACCCACTTTTTAGAATGGCAACCTGTCTGGGTCCCACCAGAAGTGATGTCATGGCCCGAAGTGTGATGCCAGAGCCTGCTGCTTTCCTAAGAATGCCGCAATACGTTGGGTTATTTCTCAGCCATTTTCCAATAGCAAAGTGAATCAGAAAGTAAAAAACAGCCCATTTACAACCTTGACACAAGCAAAACAATCACACAGCCCTCCCCCTTTCCAGCATCCCATCTTCCCGTATTTTCAATATAGCTGCTGTTTGTGCTTTGCGACCCACCTGAAATTGGCTCGCAACCCAGTGGTGGCTCCTGACCCACAGTTTGGGAACCACTGCACTAGATTTTATCCCCTCTTTCCTAGGCCATCCTTCCACTTTTATCTCCTCCAACATACGCCAGCAAAATGTCCTAGGAGACTCCTAGGTGATGAGGCAGCCTCCTGGCTGCCCAATCACCACCATCCCATCATTGGATGCAGCAGGTGGTTCACCAGCACAGTGCCACCCGTGGTGTGCGTGCGTACGTGCGTGCGTGCGTGCAGAGGCGGATCTACAGGGAGGGCAAAGTTCTAAGTGTTGCAAGAAGCCTTACCCTGTCATATAAATCCCTCCTCTCCCTTGCTGCTGTAGCCAGTAAGCAACGCCAAGATGCTGCTTTTCCCTGTAAGGATTGGCTAAAACGGTGCAGGAGAGGAGTGATTTCCACTGCAAGGTAAGGCTTCTTGCAAAACTTAGAGCTTTGCCCTCCCTTAGATCTGCCTCTGTGTGTGTGTGTGTGTGTGTGCGTGTGTGCGTGTGTGCGTGTGTGCGTGCGTGCGTGCGTGCGCGCGCGCTTTGGATTGGCAGTTTGTAAAGATAAAACTTAAGCCTTCCCCTTTCTTAGCCATGGCTGAACCATCTGGCAAACCCAGCTAGCATTTGGGCCGCAACCCCTCCTGTACAGAAAAAAACATGCAGTATACAAAATATACAATAGACCCCACTCAGTGCTGGTGCCAGGTTGCTGGGGGTCCTGAGACAAAACCTGGCATTAGACCCTCTTGTCATCCCAATTGTCCCCCTCGTGGCTCATTGGGCTCTACCACTGTCACAGGTGCCAGAAGGGTCAGGGGTTGGCCTAGTCATGTGGGCTATCTATGGACTTGGGCCCAGTCTTGTCAACCTCTGATGCTACTGCCCGTTTCACCCGTAATATCCTATAGCGTGTCTAACCCACAACCTTGTTCTTCAGCTAGCGTTAAGTGCTCAGTTTGAACAAACCTTAGAATCTGCCTTTAGAGCCAGAGCTGAAACACGAGAAGTAATCGTATCAGAAAAGAGCACATGCAGACATCCCCTCTCCCGGGACTGGGTTTTCGAATGGAAGGTTTCCCAGAAAAAAAAAATCGGCCTGCCTTGAACCCTAGCGTCACACATTTGAGAAATTAACCTGTGGCTGAAGTAAAAGCTGAACCAACTACAGTGCCAATTTCGACAGGGGCAGGGGGATATCCCAGCTCCTGCCAAATGTCACAATCCATTTTAGGAGTCGTTTCTGGTGCCCTAGAACCCAGAGTCCCCCAGAATTCCACTGGGCTGTCAACACGGAGAGGTCCTGGTCTGTGTGCAGCCCTTCTTTCCTGCAGCTGTACTGTCTGCTGGCAGTCAGGCTATCCAATTTCCTAGTATACACAGCAGGCTTGGAAGACAGCCTCGGGTGCCTTGGCTCTGGTACGCTCCTAAAGGCAGCTGCTGCCAAGGAAAGCGGTGGAAACAGGAAAAGAGAAAGAGAGGCAGGAGGGAGATCAGCACAAGGTAAATGGTGGTAATGGAACAAAGCAGTTTGTACATGACGTGGGCCAAAAAGACAGGGGGAGGGGAAACACAAATGATTGGCAGGTGATTTGGAGAGCAGCTGACACCAGGCAGGCTATGAAAAAAGATTTCTATATTTGTCCAAACTTTGATGGGGAGGAGAGTGGGAAAGATGTGAGGTCGTTTCCTTCAATGTGTATGTGTGTGTGTGTACACACACACACACACACTCATGGCAATCTTGGTCCACCAAGGCTCCAGTCCTGTCCACACTTTCTGGGGAGTAAACCCCAGTGAGTGCAATAGGGCTTACTCCAGATGCATAAATTGTGTTATAAATGGATGATTGAGGAAGCTGTTGGTAGGGAGTAGGTTAGCTGGCGAGGCTGGGATCTGTAATTACAATAGCGAAACTGCCCATTGTGAAACGTACTTATGGGGCATGGGAACGAGCTCCCGCTCCACCCTTAAAATAGCGTGAAAAATACCCTCTTTAGGGCGCAGTCCTACCCAGCGCTGGAATAGCACGGCCAGCCGGCCGGTCGTGGGTAGGTGGAGGCTGGAGCCTCCCCGCGGCAAGGGAGCGTGCACATCCTTATTGTAGGGGAAGCTCCAGCCTCCCCTATGTGCTCCTCGGATCTGTGCCCGCTAAAGAGCAGGCGCAGATCCGAGGAGACCATGCAGCCTGAATTGGGGCCGCGCAGCCTCGTGGACAGGCCACCTCCCAAGCCCGCCCATGTCCTGCCCATGTCCCGGCCCCACCTCCCTCCCTCCCACCAATCCCCACGCCACTTCCGCGCAGAGCCTCCCTCACGCCCACCGGCTTCAGTCGGCGCAAGAAAGGCTCAGCGCGGGCGCAGCAGGGCCAGTGCTGCCTGCAGCACCGGTCCTGCTGCTCTAGCGCTGATGCAGGGCTGCCGATTGGCGCTCCCGCGTCAGCGTTAGAGGCGTCGCGCGAAAGCTATGATGTAGCGTCATACGTAGCGTCATCAGGATTGCGCTGCCCGTTTGTGTCCTTTAATCACAATTGCACAGGTTCACCCAGCACAAGTCCAGTGGGCATGTAACCTAGAGACAGGCCAGGCTCCCCCCTCCAGTCACAACTTAGCAGTGGGGTGCAGGGTGAGATAGCGAGAGTCTCCTGAGAGACCCTGTACGTGCTGCCCCTACGTAGCTATAAACACAGGTAAGTGATAAGCACTGATAACGGCCTGGGAGTGGGCTTTTTGCCTCCCACCCATGCCCTAGCACCACTGCTAATACAAACAAAGCCCCTTTGGTGTCCATGCCTGACTTCCCCTTGGAGGTGGAAGCAGGGCTGGTCTAATACCATCCGATGTGTGAGGTGGCATGCCGTATACTGCCCCCTTACTCCATGATATGCCAGGTTCTCCAGGGGTCTAGCCCAGCATTTTCTGCTCCTCCACACTTCCTCTTCCTCTCTGCAACCCCACTTCCTTTTCCCAATCCAGGGACTGGAAGGAGGAGGTGGAGCAGTGGAGGCAAATAGGCGGTCGGAGATGAGTGCCTGAGACAACTGCTTTAGTTGGTCTCGTGGATGGGCCGGCTCTGGGTGAAAGCCACACAGACTGATGCTGCCAGAAGTCCGAGGAGTCCTGGTCCAAATAGGCCAGCATCAGCACTCACAGAGTCTCTCTTGTGCATTACCTCTATGGATTGCCCTCCTGCTGCTGGATATAGACCTTCCATACACCTGCAAAAGACAACCGTGGCTTGTCCCACCCATTCCCACTGTCATTCTCCCCCCAGGTGCGCTGATGTACTGTGTGGTCTTTCTGCAAGGTACCTCTGTGGATGTCCTTGCAGGGAACTTGCCTTTGCTACTTCCATTGAGGAACCTAGGGGGGCAGGGGGGGGCTGTGGGCCTCCCCAACGCTGCTGGTATTCCCCCCCCCCAACCACTCAGGTATGCTTAAAAGTTCCTGAGTGTCTGTGGCACTGCAGTTGCTGTGGTGCTGTTGAGCACCTCCTGCTCCAGTCCCCGTCCCCTCCAACACTTCCTGCCGTTCCAGTGTCCAAGCAGGACTTTGGGAACCGCTGCTCTAGTCTCTTAGATCACATTTCATTTGGCCTGATAGGAGGGAACTGCTGCAGGTGCAGGTTTTCTCATGTTTGCGTGGCATATGCAAATGTCTGTCAAAATTCCTCTGGACTTCTACACACAAATGTTAAAGGAGCCCCAGCATTCGATGCATCTGTTCATCCTAAAGAAGAAAGGAGTGTATCCAGTGATGTCATCTGGTAATGAAGAACGGGAACGCTGGGCGGGACTTACATGTGATTGGCTGCCCATCCGTTCCGTTCCGCGGCTGCCCTGGCCTCGGCGGGGCGCCTGCTCCCCTGGGGGGATGGGTGGGGGGTGCGCCGGGTGCCTGGGCGAGCAGCAGTGGGGCGCGCCAACCGGGGGCAGCCCCCCCCCCGAGGCCAGGGCAGCCGCGGAACGGACGGGCTGCCAATCACGCATAAGTCCCGCCCAGCGTTCCCGTTCTTCATTTAATTACCAGATGACATCACTGAGTGTATCCTTTATCCATCTGCCCAATTGTCTCCACCTACCAGGCCCGGCTTTAAGCCAATGTGACCAATGTCGTCACATCGGGCCCCGCGCTTCAGGGGGCCCCGCACTAGCAGGGTGAGCATATTGCCTGTGGCTGCAGTTAGGATCTCTATGGGCTGTAAGTCAGTGGGGCGAGCAGAGCAGCTTTACCTTGGTCTCTCCCACCTGCCTCTGCCTCTGAACAGCCCAAAGTGGGCCACCTGGAAGCAGTTGGCGGTGACGTTATGATATCACCACCAGCTACTTCCACATGCCATGCTTTGCACGTGGCACAAACAGAGCTCCTCTTGGTGAGTGGGGGGCCCCACAGGAATGCCCCACAGGAATGCCCCACATTGGGGCCCGCTGCTGCTAGAGCCGGCCCTGCCACCTACCGGGACATACCATGGATTTCTGCAGAATTTCTTCCATAGCATAGTTTCCACAATACAGATGAATCTCCCTTATTCCTCCTGTTCTTATCCTCTTGCCTCTGAATACTGAGGTTCCTCTGTTCAGTGAATGTGGGTGCAAAGGTCCAGATTCAGACAACGGTGGGAGCAGCAGAAAGGAGGATGCGGCTGTGTTCTGTTGCCGCTGCTGAAATAGTGACTGGTTGCCCAGATGCCACCACAAAGCGCCAATGTACCTGCTCCATCTCTGGCCGGGTGTTAGATCACCTTGATGCTTTGGGATGTGCAGCGTTGAAGTGGGTCAGGCTCACAACTGGGATTGAAATGTGAGTTTTGCTGCCAACAGAAAGTGCTTTGTTTTATTCACGCACGTAAAAAAAAAAAGAAAGAAAGAACATGTTGAGCTCACTTACCCTGGAATAATCTCATAATGCTTAACTCTAGCATAAAAATCCTGGAAAAGTGTAACCGATGAGGCTACAATGTGAAGTGGAAAACCAGCAAAAGTGGTGAGGAATAGACATTTTTCCCCTCATGCCTGCCGCTGTTGTGGCGTAGGGTTGCAATCCTATCCCCACTTACCTGGGAGTAAGTCTCATTGTTGACTATAATGGGACTTAAGTCTGAGGAGACATGCTTCAGTTTGTGCTCTAAGAGACAGGAGCAAATCAGGAGTGCCCTGGTTCAAATCTCACCTCTGTTGTTAACTCACTACATACTCTTGGGCAAACCTCTCAGTCTCAGCTGCAATATGGGGAGGATAAGAAAACACAGGCTGCAATCCTAGCCACACTTACCTGGGACAGTGGCATCCCTACAAGGGGGGGCGGAGCTCTAAGTTTTGGAAGGAGCCTTACCTTGCCATGTTCTCCCTTGCCGCTGTAGCCAGTAAGTAATGTCAAGATGTTGCTTTTCCCGTGAGGATTGGCTAAAATGGGAAAGGAGTGATTTCCACAGCAAGGTAACGCTCCTTGCAAAACTTAGAGCTCCCCTCCCCGTAGGGACACCACTGACCTGGGAGTAACTTCTGAGTTGACATGCATAAGATTGGGCTCTTACTCCCTTTCAGCTACAAGCAGTAGTGTCAGCGTACCGGTAGGCTGACACTACTGGCTACAAGGCAGTGGCAACTGCATGCATGTATCTTGTCTTGTGTGCCCCCAGAGGCATCTGGTGGGGCCACTGTGAGATACAGGACTAGATGGGCCTTTGGCCTGATCCAACAGGGCCCTTCTTATGTTGTTTGCAGAGTTGCTGTAAGCTAATACGTATGCAGCATTATGCACAATTGAAAGTGCTATTATATGGGTTGTTTCCCCCCCGCCAGTGTCTGTTCCTTCCCCACCCCCGGCAACTTTAGAGGCAACAGTCAGCAAAGCAGTGGTGCAACTGTTAAGAAGCCCCTCTCCGCATGTGCTAGTCTTCTGCTTCAAACTGTGGCCTTAGCAGGGGTGGCATGAGGGGTTCCCCCCTCCAAATAATCACATAATTACATGTAACTAGTGGTGTCATCTAAATGATTTAATAACAGGTACTCACTTTTGATTGGCACGTGTTGGGACCCGCCCACCGGAAGTGACGTCATAAGCCAGAAGTGATGTCGTGGCAGGAAGTGACATAAAAAAGCTCTTTTTGAGGCCTCAGATGATTTTAAACTGACCCAACAGTTGCAACAGTATTCCACAGCACCCCCAGAACATGTTAAGGAGGCCTGGCATCATGTTAAAACCAGAGCAACTCATTTTTCAGTGGCAAGGAAAGGAAAGGCTCCGCTCGCTGCCTGCCTGCCTGCCTGCCTGGCTCTGAGAACATGTAGGCAACTCAAACATGCAGGAAATTCAAACGTTGCAGAGGGCGGAGTCGGCGAGTGGGCGGGCGAATGGGCGGGGTCAGCTGTAACCTAGAAATCGGTACTCGCGTACCCCCGCGTACCCCCTGCATGACATCACTGCGTGTAACTTAGCTTCTTCCAGTCATGTCAGCCACCAACTAGTGGGAAAATTCCATCCTCCCCTTGAATAGAACCCTATGCAAATTTTCCTGCTTGATGCTTACTGAATCCTCCATCCATACTAGGGAACCAGGCAGAAGATATTACAGTACTATAGTAGTATAGTAATAAATCCCTAGAACTGTCTGGAACAGGCCAAGGTCCCGCATTCTGTTTCTCAAGGTAGTCAATCAAATGCATCCATGAAGTTCACGTATAGGAGATGAGATACAGGAGAAGACTGTATCTCACTCCCAGCACTTTCTATCCAGAGTTATGCTGACTTCAAAGTATAAATAAGGGGTACATTAAGCCTTCTGTCAGAAATAACACATTCCAGTCATTCTCAAACTTTTTAGCGCTGGGACCCACTTTTTAGAATGACAATCTATCTGGGGCCCACCAGAAGTGATGTCACAGCCGGAAGTGCCATCATTGTGACACCAGAGCCTGCCGCTTTCCCATGCAGCAATGAATTGGATTATTTCTCAGCCATTTTCCAACAGCAAAGTGAATCAGAAAGAAAAAAAAAAGCCTATTTACAACCTTGACACAAGCAAAATAACCACACAGCCTTCCCCTTTCCAGTGTCCCATCTTCCCATATTTTCAATGTGGCTGCTCTAGGGGCTTTGCAACCCATCTGAAATCTCACAATCCACTAGTGGGGCCTGACCCACAGTTTGGGAACCACTGACATATTCAATTTTGTCTTCCAGTTCTTTCCCGCAAATAGAACCTTTTTTACTTATTGCAGTTAACATGATTGGCACCTCTCCTTCCTCTCTGTAAAAAGGGTGGCTGATGGATCAAGTCTGCTTTCCACCTTGAAATGTAGAATTGTGTCCTGAGTGTGTATAGCCGGTTTCATTCCTAAATCCTGATGTTCTTCAAGGGCAGTACTGTATTGTTGCACAGATAAATTTAAAAAAATTGCAAGTTGGAGAACTGAAGGAGGGCCTCACTTGCTCAGTCAACAATCAAGTTGATTTTGCCTCTGCAAGATTTTTGCGTCATTTCATTTGGTAGTACAGTAACTGCAGTATTCCACTTGTTCCGAATAACTTTTGTCAGTATGACATCATTGAAGCTTTCAAGTGAGCTCTTTAATTGGGGAAAGTTGAAAGAAGAAAGAGCATTGTCTGTAACTTGAAAGTGCCCACAGAAGCCAGGCCAATTTTTTTTTTTTACTTTTTTTCCTTCTTGTTCTCTCTTTGCATTTGCCAAGATCAACACTGCAACATCAGAACAAGGCAACATGGGGAAATGTTATAGTGGTGGTGCTGTGGTTTCCTTACTGTACACTGAGCACACTGCAGGAAGAGGCTTATTCTTTCAAGATCACACCCTCGTTCTCACAGACGGAGTGAACTGTTGTTTGGGCTATTTTATTTGAGACTGCAACTCACATGGATGAATTCCAGAAAAATGCCCCTGGCACAGAAAACGAGTATGTTGAGGAAATGGGTTTTGATCTAGCCTTAATCCCTGATATGCTGATCTTCTGTGTGCATGAATTTTTGCAATTTTCTTTTTGTATAGAGAAGCATTCAGCCATTTGAGACTTCATGGTTTACCACTTCAGTGAGAACTAAGTGACGATCACACCCCTTAACCAGTTCCCACCCCTGAAATAGAAAGCCAGTGGCGTTCCTGGGGAGGGGGAGACCCAAAATGCTAAGTTTTGCAGGAGCCTGAGCTCCCGTGTAAAGTGGCCCCTCCATCTTGCCTTCTGAGCCATTTGCGGCTCAGAGAGCAAAGCCTCCAGGCTAGTGCTCCAAACTGCAAATGGCTCTGGAGATGAGGGGGGCGCTTTAACCAGGAGTTCAGGCTCCTGCAAAACTTAGCATGCCCCCCTCAGAACACCACTGAAGCCAGCATGGTATAGTGGTTCAAAGTAGTGGGCTTAGACCAGAGCAGAGCTAGATTCAAAATGCAGCTCAGGCTCGAAGCTTACTGGGTACCTTGGGCTAGCTAGTCTCTCTCCTCCTAGCCCATCTTGCAGGACCATTTGGAGATGTAACTGAAGGGCAGGATAAATAATGGACACTGCCTTGAACTGTGTGGAGTAAGGAAGTGGTATATGTTCATAAATAGTGCCAGAAATGTATAAGGTATCTATGCTTCTGATAGTGGAGTCCCACATTTTCTGAATTAAAATGAGACACATGCTTTACACTTACCACCGACAAAGATTTACTTTTTGGTGTGTGAGAGTGAAGAAATACCTGCCTAGTAATTCCTGGCAGATGTTCAGGTGGATCCTGTCCTTCTTAGGAACACTTGAATATTTTCAAGTGCCATGTGAACCATGTATCTTTTGGGGTGAAGTACAGGCATGCCCTGGTATCCACTGATTCAGTATCAACAGTTTCAGTTATCCGCGGATACCACGGATACTGGGACGCCTATTAAAAAGATAGGGGAACATGAAACAAGTCTCTTTTTTGACCTGGTTGCAGCAAAACCACTGATGTTCCCCTATCTTTAAAAAGGCATCCCCAGGATCCACGGTTTCAGGTATCCATGGGTGTGTGCGTGTCCAGAATGGAACCCCAGTGGATACCGGAGCATGCCTGCATATTCCTTCTGCCCAGAGGTTAATTTCAAGCAGTCCTGCATGTTTCACTTAAAAGCCCTTCCTTCCCACCTGTTGTCACAGAAAATGGGGAAGGGGCTGAGTTTTCTTACTGTGTTAAGGAAAGTACATTCTGCATATCCTTAGGACAGTAGTTTTCAAACTGTGAGCCATGGCTCCCTGGGGAGCCACAAAAACCAGCCAGGGGAGCCACAGTATCCTCACAAAAAACCTGCCACCCTATACAACGTATGAGATTGAAGCCCTAAGGGGAGGGACCACGGCCAGTGGCCCAGAAGGTCAAGGGAACTGCCTGTTGAAAAAATCTAGGAACCACTGCTCTAGAGGCATTATTGTCTAGGCTGTGATGTCTAGGGCAGACAGTGATGTCATGCAGGGGGAACGTGGGGGAACTCAGTTCCACTAGTTAAAATTAGGGATGATTCCGCCCACTTCACTCTCCCTCCTCCCCCCTCCTAATTCCTCTGCAAAGAGCTTTTCTCCTTGGTTGGCCGGCACTCAGAGGGTTAAAGGGAGCGACTCCGGATTCCTAGGGGGGCGAAGGCAGTGATGTCATTCAGGGGGAACGGACCAGAATGGGCGTTCCGGATCCTAACAAGGTGCCCTGGGTTCTGGGTTCCCGACAAGTGCCAATCAAAAGTGCGTTCCTGTTCCTAAATCATTTGAATGACACCACTGGCAGAAAAAGTAATCTAGAGGTGTAGAGTATGTATCCTTGGACAGAAAATCAGTTACAAGCACAGGAGTGAGTGAGTGAGTGAGTGTCTGCACATGCTCAGACACAGTGTAATTCCTGGCATTGACGTCTGGCTGAATTTATGCCATGGGGCTTGCACACGCACAGAAGTGCTCAGTCCTTTTCCTGTCACATTTCACGGAGAGCCTGTGCTCTAGCCAAACCCTTGGGGGTGCTCTGTGCCTCTGCCGTGAAAGGCAGTCTGCCGGGCCTGGCATTTCGCAGGCTTATCTCCTTCCCCTCCTGCTTTTTTCTGCAGCGCCCAGGCGATTGTGGCAAAGGATAGGGAGGGAGGTGGGTGAGCTGGGGAGGATCTTGTGGGCAAGGCCCTCTCTGGCATTTGGAGGGATCCGATTTCAGTCTCCCTGACGTTGGAGATCTACAAGTTAGTGTGTGCAAAGTGGGCACCGCCTTCTCCTGCTTGCAAGCTGAGAGCTCCCCTCTCCCCATTCCTTTTCTCCTCCTCCTCCTCCCCTCCTTTTTTTTTCCTTGTTGCCATTAACTCTCGGCTGTGCCTGCTGAAATGCCCCCCACCCTCCCCAGCTACTTGAAACTCTCAGCGCTGGGTGGAAAAAGGCACTTTCTTCCTGTTGGTGAACTTTGGGCAATGAGATGAACTTGGCAGCCCCAATGCGATTTGCAAATCCAGGCATACCCAGGGAGCTTTCTCTGCAAAGGAGTCTGGAGTGCCGGGAAGGTAGGGGTGGCCTTTTATTTTGAGGAACTAATCATTTCTGTGCCCCCTCCTTCTCCTTAACCAAAGACGGCATTTCCTTAACCTTGTAAGAAGATTTAGAAAAGCAGGCAAGACAGGCAAACAGTTTTCTTTTCCTGCAGCGTCCCCCCCTCCCAAAAAATAAAATACTGTGAGCGAAGGGAGGGTGGGCACTGAAGATCCAGAAGGGAGAAGGGGTGGGGAATCTGTTGGCATTCCAGAGTGATTGAGTATATTTTCAGTTGGATTCCAAGATACTCCCATTGGCATCCGAAGATATGTATCCCAACACAGAGCTGGTGTTGCACCCCCACCAAAGAAATGTAAATGCAGCACTTCTTGTTTTGCATAAAATTTTACCCATTCTGCGTGCTTTTTTTTATTTGCACCCTACTATTGTGGTTTGGGCAGAATTTAAGGTGGGTCAGGAGTAGCATCAGTGACAGCAAAAAAATTTGATGTGGGGTGAGCAAAAAAATTTATGAGCAGTTTGGCAAGAGATGCTTTAAAAATAAAATCCCACATTCCCGCTATGATGTCACTGAACCAGCCTCCAGGTTCACACATTATTAGTTATCACGTTCTTAATTACATCAACCACTACTTTCCAGTCTCTCAAGGGTCAAGTAGCCGAAGGGTGGGGGGAGGACCTAGAGCTTAAATTGCTCCTTACATTATATGACAACCAACATGTGGGCAGGAATGCCTTCAACACAGCATCTGGTCACAAGAAAAGAAATACCAAAATCGTGTCTTTTCCATGCCAATATTTGTATTTTTGTTTAATCCCAGTCACAAAAAATAAAATCGGTAAATGAACAGAAAATGAAGCAGAAAAAATTGTGTTGATACTCGCGCTGCTTATAAACTTGATAGAAATTAACCCATGAATTGCAAATATGCCAAATAAATAGAGCACCGTTTATTTATATTACTATTGCAGAAGGAAGTTTAAACTGCACATTTACTATGTAGTAACCTGTGTTGGACTCAGTAGGACCTACTTCTGAATTAATGTGCATTGGATGAGGCTGCATTTGTATAATTTGGGAATACTAGAAACTAAGCTGAACGTCTTTAGGTAGTACTGTAGTTTGTGTGAAGGGGTGGTATCTATTTCAATTGAAGTATACATTTTTTTTTTCTTGGACTGATTAAATTTCTGTATATATGTAAAATTCTCCATGTTCTTTCACTTTCACATGAAAGTACATTAAAGTTGATTTCCTTTGGTATTGCTTTGTTCATGTCAAATTGCTGTTCCTATGCTTGCTTATAGAACAGTGGTTTCCAAACTGTGGGCCGAGACCCAATATCAGTGGGTCATGAGGCACCTAGAGCAGCCATATTGAAAATATGGGAAGATAGGATGCTGGAAAAGGGGAGGGCTGTGTGGTTGTTTTGCTTGTGTCAGGGCTGTAAATAGTCTTTTTTTCTTTCTGATTCACTTTGCTATTAAAAAACTGCTGAGAAATAACCCAACTTATTGCTGCATTCTCAGGAAAGCAGCAGGCTCTGGTGTCACAATGACGGCACTTCCAGCCATGACATCATTTCCGGTGGGTTCTGGACAGATTGTCATTCTAAAATGTGGGTCCCAACGCTAAAAAGTTTGAGGAACACTGATATAGAAAATAACAGCCCAACCATATGCAGCCCAGTCCTATGCAGTGTAGAGGCCATGCCCATGCTGTATCTAAAGCTGCAATTTAGGAGGCAGGAGGTCTCCTTGGGGTAAGGAAACATTTGTTCCTTTGCCCCTATAGAGCCCCAGCTTGCCCAATGGCACTACTGCGATCTGGACCAGTTCAATCTGAACAACTCCGAGTGTGGCTTTCAGACCGTGGACGGCAATCAGGATGTGGCAGAAGCCTCCTCCCCCACACTCTTCCTGGGCCTGAATTGCCCTCCTCCACGCTCGCCCCCAACCAGTTTCATCCCCTCCCTGCCTCCCCCCTGCCCTTCTGCTGCCTGGCAGAGCATTTACCTGCACTGGCGGTCATTGGGCAGGATACAGTGCCTCCGGGATGGCACAAACTACCCCGCTGGTGCTGCTTGCATGGTGGAAAAAGCACTTACTGGTGCTTTTAGGATATCTGATGCTGCATCTGCTGTGCCAGCACTGCCCAACCACAGGATTGAGTCTAAGGGCGCAGTCCTATGCAGCGCTGGAATGGCAAGGCCAACTTGGCAGCGCCATATCCAATGCTGCATAGGAGAGGCTGGAGCCCCCCCACCCCACCCCAGGCAAGGGAGTGTTTGCTCCCTTACCGTAGGGGAGGCTCCAGCCTCCCCTATGTGCTCCTCGGATCTGTGCCCGCTAAAGAATCGGGGCCCGAATCGGGGCCTCGCAGACGGGCTTAGGATGTGGCCGTATGGCCACCTCCCAAGCCCACCCAGGTCCCGCCCAAGTCCCACTCCCTGCCTCCCTCCCTCCCACCAATCCCCGTCCCACCCCATCATTGTGGCTCCCTTGTACCGGGAGGTGGCCGACGCTAGGGAGGTGCTGCGTGGGCACAACAGGACCGGCACTGCCAGCAGCGCCGGTCCTGTTACCTTATCGCCAACCTGGGGGTGCTGCTTGGTGCCCCTGTGTCGGCACTAATGCCGTAGCGCTGACGTAACCATGTTGCATCAGCGCTAAGCGCCAAAAAGGATAGCGCTGTAAATATTTTAATTAAGGACGCAATCCTAACCTGGAGTTAGGCTGGCAAAGTTAGGCCAGCAATGTTTGGCTGGCACAAAGGACACCATAAAGTATGTTTGCACCACTCTCGGAGTCAGAGAGGCCAGCCACAGTCGTGCACCATCCTCCCTGACTCCGACAGTGGTCCAAACATGCTTTACGGTGGCCCTTGTACCAGCCAAACTTTGTTGGCCTAATTGTGCTGACCTAACTCCAAATTCTCCTGCCAACCTAGCAGTTCAAAAGCACCTCAAATGCAAGTAGATAAATAGGGACCACTTTGGTGGGAAGGTAACGGCGTTCCGTGCGCTACGGCGTAGAATCATGCTGGCCACCATGATCGGACAAAAACGCCGGCTCACAGGCTTTGAAACGGAGATGAGCACCGCCCCCTACAGTCGGTCACGACTAGACCATTCGGTCGTGGGGAAACCTTTACCTTTTTTTTAACTCCAAATTAGGATTGTGCTCTAAGTTTTAAAAAAAATCAAATTCTGTCTCAGAAGGCAGTACAGTACATTTCCATATTTTTTCTGCTATTCACGAAGAAAGGCAAAGAACTATCAATCAATCAATCACTAGTATTTATATACCGCTTTTCAACACAAAGTTCATAAAGCAGTTTACAGGCAAATAGTAATAATAAAGTTAATTGGCTCCCTGTCCCAAAAGGGCTCACAATCTAAAAGAATGGAGAACACCACCAGCAACAGTCACGAGAAAGACACTGTGCTGGGGTGAAGAGGGACAATTGCTCTCCCCCTGCTAAATATAAGAGGACACCACTTGAAAAAGTGCCTCTTGCCCAGTTAGCAGGGGTTATGATGGTCTCTGGTCATTGAGAACCTGCTCAGATTCTTTTCTGGTTCTTGGTGACAGATTTCACCAACATTGACCAGGTACATTGACCAGCACTCCCTGAAGCTCCAAGCAAGGCTATATGTTACCTATGTTAAGTACAGTATTTTTTTTTAATTCTGTAATCCAAATTCTGTGCCAAGAAAAGCTTATGTCTGCCACCTGTATGAATTATGGAGATTGAGCTAGAAATTCAAGATGAAAGTTTTCATCCAGCATTAGTTGCTTTGTATCCTTCTAATGTAGACCATAAACTGGGATTACATCACATCTTACTCCAGTGTGGAACCAAGAACACAACTAAAGCTCAATAAGCGTTAAAAAGTAGATGTAATATACACCTGTCCACATGTGGTGCTTTGCAATAATGGCCCATTAATAGGTACCTACCTATTAATGGGCCATTATTGCAAAGCACCACATGTGGACAGGACAGGTGCTAACATCTATAGAGATTATGTGTTTTGGGCTGAAAATGCCTCCTGAGAATACCTAGGACACACGTTTTCAAAGAAGAAAGGCAGAATGTAAATGTAATGAATGAATGAATGAATGAATGAAAATGAATGAATGAATGAATGAAAATTTCATAGTAACCTCAATAGCATGACACCTAGCAGCCTTCCTTAGCTGTGACTATCCCTGATGAGTCAGAACAGGGATACATTGGAATCAAAGATCACATACACAGAAATACTCCTAATGATCCCAAATACTTCAGAGTTCAAAATCAAAACTGCAAGATTTTGACAAATTTCTCCATTTAATCCCTTTAATGTATCCTGTGCTTTCTAACTAAATGTGGCATTAAATACATCATCACCTCTCCGCCCTTGCATCTTCAGAAGGACTATGTGTATTCTGAACTTTGGCAAATGGCACTGCACAAGCCTGGAATTTTGGTTTCAGACACAGATGTTGACTTGCTAAGGATTCAGTTTACAGTGGGCCTACAGTATCCACATGGGATTCATTCCCAGACCCTCCGCAGATACCAATTTCCATGGGTGCAGAAAACCCTCAAAGGACGTACTGGAAGTGCCTCCCAGTCTCATCTGGAAGGTGTTCTGAGATATGGCCTCCCCGGGCCTCCAACAGGCACATCCGGTTTTCAGTGAAAACCAGAGGTGCCTTTTAGAGCACAATCCTAACCTGGAGTAAGGCTGGCACAAGTTAGGCCAGCAAAGTTTGACTGGCGCAAGAGACAACGTTAAGTAGGTTTGGACCACTCTCGGAATCAGAGAGGCCAACACCACAGACGTGTGCCATCCTTCCTGACTCCGGAAGTGGTCCAAACATGCTTTACGGTGGCCTTTGTGCCTGCCAAACTTTGCTGGCCTTACTGCCTGCCCAACTCCAGGTTAGGTTTGCGTTCTTAGAGGCATCCAGGAGGCTTTCTAAGGCCCCTGCCTCAGAACTCTTCTGGTCATATCCAACAAGAGGTTGGCACCCTTGTTGTGTAAAATTCATGAGTACTGAACTAGTGGATGAGAAGGGTGTACTGCACCTAAAGAAAGAAAAATGTATTTCTAGTTCTTGAGATGGTAAAGAAAACTTTGGAAACACATGAACAATGATTGGTGAACAGGATTTCCAGTGGTCAAGGAATGGAGTTTGATTAACCCCTCCCCAGAAACAGAATAAATCATGATGCAAAATAAGCAGATGCGTGCAACCTATAATACTTTTATTCAGGTTGCAGGAGCTAGCTTTTCTGGGCACAGATACACCTAGAAAACTATGGCTTGGAAGTGGAGCATAAAGGCAAAATCCAGGAGGCCTCTGATGAAACTAGCTCAGTACAGGAAGGAATTCTTTGCAGAAAAGGATAGAAGTCTTACATTGCTTGCATGCTCTAAATGTACCCCAGCTCATCTTATCTGAATGTGATATGGATTGGGGGGGGGGTCTTCTGCCAGCCAACCAAGATGCAAGCCAAGATGCAAGCCAGATGTGGCTTGCAGCTGGAGAAGGGTAACCCTAGGCAGATGCTTTGAGAAGGGAAGCTAAACTGGTTTGGATAGTAGGGAAAGGAAGTGGTTACGTGCATAGAATCCTTTGATTGTCATTGTCACCCACTTGATGCATTTTCCTTGGTTTCTTTTTTCACCCGCTGTTGGAAGAGTAAGAACTTCTTTTCTCCCCTCTCTTACAGAGTCGGAAAGACAAGGAAAGGCCTAAACAGAAGCACAAGAAACGTTCAGAATCACCAACCAGTCTCACACTGTCGGTTGCCCCCATCATCACTGAGAAGGTAATGAAATGTTTGCAAGGTGTTTTGGGTGCAAGGAGATGCAGTATCTCTTGCTGGGTTTAGTCAGGGCCGTGTGCATTTCACATTTTGTACCAGCACTGTGATACCTGTGGAATTCAGCCGCCTGAACACCTCCAGATTATTTTTCCTTTTACAAAGCAGCCCATTTCCAACCCACATGGCGGTGAAACAAGTTTGAAAAAAATCTGGTGAACTCTCAGAAGCTAGAAGGGAGATGGAGCAGAGTTTCAGTAGTCAGCCATCTCAGTGCTCTTTGGAGCCTTGCAAGGCTTGCAATTAAATATGCAAGCATGCCCCAGTATCCGCTGGGGTTCTGTTCCGGACCCCACCTTAGATATCTGAAACCATGGATACTGGGGATGCTTTTATCAGTGGTTTTGCTGCAACCAGGTTAAAAAAAAGAGATTTGTTCCCCTGTCTTTTTAATAGGTGTCCCAGTATCCGTAGCAGCTGCGGATAACTGAAACTGTGGATACTGAATCAATGGATACTGGGGCACGCCTGTACAGGTAATGATCCCTTATCCAGACATCTGAAATCCAGACTGTTCTGAAATCCCTTCATCTTTGTCCAAGGCTTTTTCAAAACTTTATCTTGAAAGAAGCTCTTGTGCTCATTCCCACCTACAGGCTGTAAGTTCTATTCTCTGTTCTGTGGTGTGTGCCTATATGGACATTCTTGAAAAATGTCAAAGAGGCCAGCAGACACCCAAATGGGTAACCATGAAAAAGAGCAACATAAAGCATTTCTCATTATATTGATGCAATTATTCCAAAATTCAAAATCTGGACACCTTCCCAACCCAAGCAGTCTGGACAAGGGAAGCTCAACTGTGCAATGCAAAATGTATTTAATGTTCTTAATTTCTCAGCTTGCAAAATTCAGCTTTTCTGGACTCATAGATTGGATTGCCTTAGTGCAACATGAGACTTTTTACACGTGGTCCATAATTCCCTTGAGAATGGGGAAAAAAATTTGTCCGACAAAGGAGAGAAAAAGAAAGGCCTTCCTCCACCCCATCCCCTCCAATTTGTTTCAGTTACAGTTCCTTCCTACTTGCTTGAATTTCCCCACCCTCCTTGCACTTCCCCACCACTGGCGGGCTTTGAGTCCTGGGAATTCCATCTTGCAGCTGTCTGCTATTGACGACATAATCGTAAAGCGAAACCCTCGAGCGATTTCAGATTCGTGTCCCAGCTTGCTCTTGAGGCACATGCTTCAATTCAGGCCTCCTGTAGCATTAATAACATAATACCAGAGCTTTGCTTTGTGCTCTCTCTCTCTCTCCCCTTGCAGCACACTTGTAAACCAGGTGAGACAAGCAGGTTCTGTTTTCTAGGGCCAAATCTCAGATTACTTATTCACAGAAAGGCTGGCCCATCAGAGTAGGCAGGGAAGTGCAAAGTCTATAGGAGGAATTATATTTCCAGTTCTGTTTTTCAAGCCTCAGGCAGCAGATTTCTACATACAATCCATCTCTGGGCTTGAATTTCTGGCAGTTGTATTTGTGCTGTCATTCTTTCACTAGTGTCAATTGTTTGCTTTGGTAAAAGAAGACACCCAGAAGGGTTTTTTTAAAAAAAAAAAAAAAAAATCAGGGTGCTATACCATAATGGGGGTTTTAGTTTTAGGCTGGAGGAGACGAATAATAGTTTTTGAGAGAGTTGAAGGTTGTTTGAGAGAGGCAGTGCTGTTCATAGTGTGTGTGCACGTGTGTGTCCATGCACACACACACACAATTCTTTTGTCCCTCTGTCATCCCTGATGAACAGGTTTTGCAGGTTTTTGAAAAAGTACAGAAACACATTTTTACCAGAAGTGAAAGTGGGATGAATATACATCCCATAAGCAATGATCCCTTTCAAGCCACCTCCTGCACTCTAAAAATCTGTTTTCTGTTTCCAGCCTGTTTGATTCAATCACGCATATGTTGCATTGCATCATGGGTGTAGTAGTCTTACAGCACAATCCTATGAATCCAAAAATGCAATTCCCGCATTGCCTGCCTGTTCAGTTCCAGGTTATTTTGCTTGTGTCAAGGGTGTAAAGAGCCATGGGGGGCTAGATCTTGCCAGCACTTGGACCTATGCATTTGGTCTTGTGGGTTCAGTGACTTGTGGGTTGTGGCTAGTGGGGTCAGTGACTTGGGGCATCAGCTTGCTGGGAAATCTCACTGAAGGCAAGGGGAACAGGATAGTACTCAATTTACCAGCAGTATCTTGAATCATTGTTTTCACTGATGGTTAATCGTAGGCTTTATCTGTATAGCTACAAGGCTTGGAGTGTACAAAACAACAGCTGGGAAATGGTATGTGGGACTCCTGGTAGAGCTCACTTTCACTTCACATCATTGGTTTAACTATCTTAGCTGAAAAACCCCTCTGTTACTCTGGTCTGAATCATTCTTGGGGTAACTGCAGCCTGCCCTGAAATCCTACCCAGTTTAATTAAACTGAATTATTGTAATTGGATTTAGCCCCGTCTTAATGTGGATTTATAGCCTTGTATGTTGGTTTTGTTTAACAGTGTTGCCTGGTGGTTTATCCAGAAGAGGTCTAGTTCCCTGTCTCGTTTTTTCCCTCCATCTTAAGGAAATGAATGAAAATGCCTGATACATCCATAATAAAGATTAAGCGCATACTCACCTACGTTGGATGAGGGTCTCGTCTTCTGTTAACTCATTCCTTAGTGAACGCACAACCACCTTTTGGTTATCAATTAGATAAAATGCCAGTGTTGATGTTTGAGGTAAAGACAAATCATGGATAATCTGTAGAGTAAGCTTTAGTGTTTGCTTATTTGTAGAAGTTTTTGAGCAGAGGTCACAAAGTCTTGCTGTAGTTCAAACTTACTGGCGGGGCAAACCACTGACTTTTGTGGCTTGTGAATAACACTGTAGCCAAGTGCTTAGAAAGCGCATGATATACATTAGGGATGGCAGCTGGCAGCCGAGTCTGGCCCTCTGGCATTGCCCATCTTGTTTCTAGCACAGTTCCCAGTCCCAGTGTCGTCGTCGTCCTCATTATGAACCACAGATGTTTTTCCCCATCCTATCCCAAAGATAAAGGTAAAAGACTCTCTAGCCCCCTCTTCCCCAGAGCAAGCAGGAAGCCATGAGGCAGGCAAGTGAGAGTGAAAAGCCAAGGTACATAATAATAATAATAATAATAATAATAATAATAATAATACTAAATAAATAAATAAATAAATAAATAAATAAATAGTATTTATATACCACTTTTCAACATAAAGTTCACAAAGCGGTTTACAGGCAAATAATAACATTAAGGTTAAATGGCTCCCTGTCCCCAAAGGGCTCATAATCTAAAAGAATGGAGAACACCACCAGCAACAGCCACAAGAAAGACACTGTGCTGGGGTGAAGAGGGACAATTGCTCTCCCCCTGCTAAATATAAGAGGACACCACTTGAAAAAGTGCCTCTTGCCCAGTTAGCAGGGGTTTAATAATAATAATAATAATAATAATAATAATAATAATAATAATAATA
>JAJKFI010000075.1:3892820-3906354 GCA_029204185.1 Lerista edwardsae
TGTGTGTGTGTGTGTGTGTGTGTGTGTGTGTGTGTGTGTGTGTGTGTTAATAATTTTTTTTTTGTAGTTACGTCCTGCCAATTGTCCAATTGCACACACACCCATCGCATGCACCATAGCCTCTGTTGAGGCATCTGCATACTAGACTGGACTGTCTTCTTTGAATTGGTCTCTGTTCTACTTTGCTTGTGTGCATGCTTGTGTGCATCAGTGGCAGCTGGCTTTAGAGCTTTCCCACCAGTTGCTGTCCAGGTTGTATTTGCAAATCTGTTCAAGGGTGGCTTTGCAAGGACTCCTCTTTACGACTCACAAGCGTGAGTTTTCCTTTTATTTCTTCAGCGTGGAACTCACAGGTTGGAGGTGTCTCCTGTATAAAGCTGCCCTCATATTAATCACACCTTTGGTCCATCAAGCCAGTATTGTCTGTTTTGGCTGGCCATGGCTCTCCCAGCTCTCGGACAGAGCTCTGCTAATTGAGATCCTTTCAACTGAAGATGCTGGGGGATTGAACCAGGAGCCTAACAAATAAGAATATTGCCCCCATCTGGAATCCTAAAAATCCACCTAGAGTCGTTTCTAACTTGTTTTAAGGATGGCAGTGTTAGGTTTCTTTCCGTTGGCTGGTTTTATTGGAAACCACTTTCCATTCTCACAAAGCCAACCGTGTTCAGTGGGGCTTATTCTCAGAGACACATGCATGGTAGCCTATGTGTATAGGCCTTGTTTAGGCCTATATAGGCCTGTATATAGGCCTTGTATAGGCCTGTATGTGTATAGGCCTTGTATAGGCCTGTATGTGTATAGGCCTTGTATAGGCCTTGTACTCTTGTAGCCTATACAAGAGTATTTTCATGTGAATGCTTGTAATAACAACTGGCTGGGGGAATACTGGAAGTCAAGTACATTGAGGATGCAATCCTAATCTGGAGTTAGGCTGGCAAAGTTTGGCCAGCACAAGGGCCACCTTAAAGCATGTTTGGACCACTCTCTGAGTCAGGGAGGATGGTGCACGTCTGCGTGCTGGCCTCCTGACTCCAAGAGTGGTCCAAACATACAGTATGGTGTCCCTTGTGCTGGCCAAACTTTGCCGGCCTAACTCCAGATTAGGACTGTGCTCTGAAGGGGATGCAGACAGGGGAGGTGGTGGCAATGTGTCTCTAGAGACGACTCTGGAGGGCAGGGACAAAACCTGGCTCTGTGCCACCTCGCAGAGAACTCCATGGCTCCACCGGATTCAATGGGAGGGAGTCAGCAGGCTGCCTTTGGGGACACTGATAGCTCCATGGATAGGGAGCAAGGTCTATTCCCACTCCGTGATGTCCCTGAGAGCCATAGAAGGGAATTGTCTCAACAAGTGTGGACATCCCCCCCTGAAGTGTGGAATTTGCAGCTCACGTCTGCGCAGAATTCCTTCACATTTTGCTTGTTTGTTTGTTCCGACAAGTATAGGCACCCCCAGAAGTCACTCCTGACAGGCTGCTCCTCCTCTCTCAGTGGCTTTGCGTGTGTGTGTGTGTGTGTGTGTGTGTGTGTGTGTGTGTGTGTGTGCTGTGTCAGTGCATCTGCGTCTCTTTTGTGGTGTTCGGATGAAGAGAGCTCTCGTCCGGATTTGATTGTTTATTGTTCTTCCCCCCCTCTCCTTCTATCCTAGCACTGGTCTAATCCAAGGCACGATTCTGCCGCCTGTGATTTTCTCTGCTCTCCCCACCCCACCCCACCCACCCCAGGCTTCCTTGCCTCCTCCAGCCTCACTCAGTCCTTGTAGCTACTCATCCCACAAGCCCCCGAACCACACAGCAGGCTTGCTTCGGCTTTGCAGCATAGCACTTGTCGTCTCCAGGTATGAGTGGCTGAAATATTGGGTGGAGGCTGCAGACCAGGTAGACTTTCTGTGTGTGTATGTGTGTGTGCCTAAACGTTCATGGATTGTTTGACTGCTATGTGAATATTACTGACAAGGGGGACTTGGAGGAAGGAGCCAGCTTGTGAGGGGAGAAGGAGGTGAGGAAGCAGCTCTTGGGGGGGGGCAGTTCCTCGTGTGTGTAGACGGGTTGGAGCTCTGTTGGTAGAGAACCTGCCTGCCACGAAGGAGGTTCCAGGTTCAATCCTAGCCATCTCTAGGTAGGGCTGGGAACAAGATCCCTATTATATCTGAAACACTGCCTATTATCTTAGATCAGGGGTCTCCAAACTATGGCCTGCCGTCAAAATCCGGCCCGCCACAAGATTTTATCCAGCCTGCAGCAATTTAAAATATTTGATATTTTTACTCATTTCTCGGTTTAAGTGTGGCATTGTTTCTTTGTAAATGTCACGTTTCTCTTTCGTTCTAAATCATACCATGCTGGTTACAAAAAAAAAAAAAAAAAGATCCAAGTCAAACTTATTCATTCATTTAAATTTCATTCATTCATTTACGGAACTGATTTTTGGGAACCACAAAAATGTGCCAAAATATGCAATGTAGTCTTCATATTGAAAACTTTGGAGACCACTGGCTTAGACTGTACTGAGCTGAACGGACCAAGGGTTCATTAGAAAGGCAGCTTCCTACCGTCAAAAGGGTGAAATGGAAGAACGAATGCTGCTCAGGGCTTCTGGTGTATCAGCCCCCACAACGAAAGTTTAATTGATATTGTGTCTTCCTTTCATTATGGGGGGGGGGGGGCTTGCATGGGCTCTTGGGTAGTCACTCATCCAGATGAGTTCTGGATTAGTTCATGGACCAGATACAGATCTGGTTGGCTTCAGTAATGTGGCTGTCGTGCACTCTCAAGCCATGGACCCATTATTCCAACCGACTGGCTATTTAGCTATTGCCCAGCTGGCCTGGGGCTGACTGCTGTGTGTCAGGCTGATAGATTTCATTCTGCACATCGCTTGCTTTTTTTTTAAAGGCTGAGACCATTTCATATAAGTGATGTAGGTAAATGCAACAGCCACTGTCCTAGAAGACAGTCTGTGAATAAAGGCAAGGAGCAAGCCATAGAGGGTGGAGAGGAGGAGGAGGAGGAGGGTCAGGCAGGTCTGATTGAGAAGTTCCTGGTTTGCAGACAGGGGATCGCAAGGATTGTGCTCCTCCCACTCCCAGCAAATCAGCATGCAGTGCTGGGGGCCAATCAGAGTGCAGCACTTATTGCAATAGGGAAAGCATTCCAGGTTCTAAGATTCTCTGTGCAAGGTGAATGGCCAAAAGCACAGTCCTAACCTGGAGTTAGGCTAGCAAAGTTTGGTCAGCCCCAGGACCACCCTAAAGCACGTTTGGACCACTCTCAGAGTCAGGGAGGGTGGTGCACGTCTGTGTGCTGGCCTCTCTGACTCCAAGAGTGGTCCAAGCATACTTTACGGTGGCCCTTGTGCCAGCCAAACTTTGCTGGCCTAACTGTGCCGGCCTGACTTCAGGTCAGGGATTGCGTCCTGAGATTTCTAGTCTGGAGTGAACTCCATCTCTAGTCCAAGGGGAGCAGGATGGAGGAGGCACCGTCTGAGAATGGCGGTGACCAGTTTGTTTCATACATTGGTTGTCTTAGTTTGAACTCAAATTGGAAAGTCTGAACTTCTCGTCGGTAATCCCCAGGAACGTCTGGCTTCCTCTACTGAACGGCTTGCTTTTTGAAATTTTAATGAAGTTTCCATTCCAGATTAATTTTCTGAGTCCAGTTTTTGCCTGGCATTAGTACGTTGTTATTCACTCTGTCACCTCTTGGCCCACTGGATTAAAAAGAAGGCCTTTGATGTGGCTAGTGGGATTTCCTCCCCTCTCCCCCGCTCACCTGTGGGTTTTTTTTTTTGCAAGTTGTGGGTGAGCTCCAAAATATATTAGCAAGGAGTTGATTGAGGAACTCCAAAGGAAATTCTTCAGGCTTCTCTTTTGGAGGTGAAGTTAAGTTAGTGGAGGTGAAGTTTTGTTAATTATGCTGCCTGCAACCCTTTGAAACAGATCTCTTTTTTTTCTTTTGCTTCCCCCTTAAAAACTTTCCCCCCTTAAATATACAGCATAGTCCAGCTGCTTTTACATCACTCCTTTCTCTTTCTTGGTCCATATGCAAACTCAACTGGATTGTCACAGATACCCAAATTAGCAAATCAGCAGGGCATAACATTTTAGGCTCCCAGCTATTGTGCAGTGTCATCTTGATTGAACATAGCAGGGGTGATAGCATCATTTTTATCCAGGTACCAGTCTATTTTGTAAGGGGCGTGGTGACTCTGCGGGTTAAACTGCTTTTGGGCTTTCTAACCAGAAGGTTGGGAGTTCAAGACCCCACGACAGAGTGAGCTCCCATTGTTTGTCCCAGCACCTGTCAACCTAGCAGTTCGAAAGCACCTAAAAATGCCAGTAGATAAATAGGTATCACTTCAGTGGGAAGATAATGGCATTCCATGCGCTATGGCGTATAGTCATTCTAGCCACATGACCACGGAAGCTTGTCCTTGGACAAACACCAGCTCTACAGGCTTAGAAATGGAGATCAGCACTGCCCCCTACAGTTGGTCACGACTAGACCATTTGGTCGTGGGGAAACCTTTACCTTACCAGTCTATTTGCTTTGCATGCTGCTGCTTTTGAGAAGAGGGTTTATTCTCTCCAACAAGAGCTCATATGGAAGAATTCCTCAGCACCATTGCCTAAATGCAGTACAGTATACTGTACCTATATACATATGCTATATACAGTACAGGACCATATCCAAAACTAGGGCATTGCTACCATTCTTTGTAGAAACATCAGGGTCTAGTCCTCATATTTAAAGTTCTGCATTTTTCTTGCCCTTCCCCTCAAGCCCTTATACTGCGTCATTGCTCTCAACATTAAGAATCTAGTCCTTTCTTTCCATTTTGCCCTGACTATGAATCTTTCAGGTCACGGAGAGGGTGTGCAGCACTACAAGTGAGCCACCAGACAATTCAATTTCTTAGGCATTCTATCTTGGCCAACAACCTCTGTAATAGAAGTATCCAGATTCTGAACTTGCCAGAGACCTAACACATGATATGCTGTAAAGTCCCCATTAGCCAATGAAAAAACAGATGCCAGCCAATCAGGATCCAGATGGGACAAAAGGAACTTCTCTTATTCTGATGGTACAGACAGCTCTCCATTGGCAAAGAGGTCTATGGGACTTCATGGTTTGAGTCTTAATGGTTCCTGACAGTGCCATGGTCTCAAAAGCAGCAAAGAACTTACTTGCGTATGATAGGTGTGATTTATCCAATATTGTTTTGCCGCTCTGTCTCCTTATGCCCCTTGTTCATCTCAGCAGAGTTCCACCAACCACCATGAGAGCAGCAAAGAAACTGCGGAGGTCATCCGGTCTGAAGTGAAAGGCAAGAAGTCTTCAAGCCATGGCACAAGCCATAAAGCCAAGAAGTCGGGAAGCGGGAAAAGCTCCACGGGCTTCAGCTCATCCTCTTCCAGCGGGGCATTCCCAACTACAGGTGCGGAATGGGAAGGAACCAGGAACATTACTAGGGTCAGACTGACGATGGAACATACCAGGGCAATTGATCAATGCCACCAGTGGCATACTTATAGGAGGGGTGCAGACGCTATAGTATTGTAGTGAGTAGTGCAGACTCTGCAAGTGCCGTCTGAGCAGCCCCTCTCACTTTCCATCAGAACTGTGCTTTGCCATCACTGCCCAGACTAGGTTCAATGGCAAGTGGGAGGGGAGGACACTCTCAGGACACATTGCATTGCCTGCAGCACTTACCCTGCCCCCCCGGTAGGTACACCACTGAATGCCACCTCGTCTTTAGATCCTGGGGTGTGTGTATTAAATCAGTTTGTAGCCCTGATGACTGACTATAGAGAAAAGTGCTAAATGGTGTGGCAGGAGCCCATAAACATGCTTTCCCCCCCTTTTTTGTATAGCTATTCCCTGTCGCCTGGCCTCTGCTATTTAGCTCTCCTCAATATCAGTTCCCTGTAGCAGGGCTGAATTTCAGGCAGGGCTACTAATTTTTTTAACTAAAGGTTGTAAGCTCTTCTGCCGTAGAGATAGACTTCAAAGCATATATTTGTTTTTCCCATGTTTTTACTGCCCTTCCTCCAAGGAGCTCAGGGTGGTGTACATACTGTAGTTTCTTCCCTCCTTTTATCCAAAGTACTGCCCCCTTACCTAGTGATATGCCAGCTGCTGTTCCTCGCACACTTTAACTCACCACTCCTCTCCTCTGCATCTTAACTCTGTTCTCCTCTTTCTTTTCCAATCCAGCAGAGGCAAATGGGCAGACAGAAATGCCCCCTCCCTGCCAGTCTGCGTCCTGAGGCGACTCAGTTGGCCTCATAAGTGGGCCGGCCCTGTGCAGCCCTCCATCTGTAAACTAGGATTAATAGGTGATCATGTAAGTGAAGCAGCTTGAGTACTTAGGAATGCAAGAGTGAGGCCAGGCTCAGAGCCAGGTTATGGTTGCTCAAGCAGGGACCCAGCCTGAGCTGGAAGTCTTTCTAGCTCCTCCTGTTGAATAGACCCTGCTGTGGCCAACCTGGGTGAGCAGAGTCAGTCTGTTCACCTAGGTAAGCAACCTGGGAGCCCTGTACCGTCTAAGGCTCATCATTTAGGGACAACTGCAAAGAGCTGGTGGCTCCTAGTTTTAGTCTTGGCAGCTCCTAAGCGGTGCCGATGAGAGTAACAAGGAATTGCTGTGAGCACATACAGTTACACATGCTAAGGCTTCTTTTCAGCTGGGGTCAGTGAACAGTTAGGCAACGAAGCCAAAGGTACACAGAAGAGACAGGTTTTGAGTTCACGACTGCAACCTCTATCAACCCATCTAGCCAGACAGGTTCAGGACCTCACAGCATACGAGGCAAAGTGCTAAAAAGCTGCCCCCCACCTGTTGATGTGCCAGTCTTCTTCTCCCCATATGGGAAAATGGAGAGGGGAAAAGAGCAGCAGCAGAAGTGTGAAGGAGAGGAGAGTGGTGAGCTAGAGTGTCAAACTCTGTCTAGCCCTCCACTCTGCTCTACATACTTCCTCTTCTTCTGCATCCCCCTCTTCTTTTTTCCATCCAGGGAGCAAGAGGAGCAGTGAGTGGACAGACAGTGGTGCCACCCCGTGTCTCTCTGTTACCTGTGACCATCTTAATTGGGCTCGTGATTAGGCCAGCCCTTCATCTAGCAATCAGTAAGAGGTTCTGGCTTATGTCTCTATATATTGTATGTATAGGGAAGTGGTGGTGCTGCGGGTTAAACTGCTGCTGCTTAGCTTGCTGACCAGAAGGTTGGCAGGTCAAGACCACATGACGGAGTAAGCTCCCGTCGCTTGTCCCTGCTCCTGCCAACCTAGCAGTTCAAAAGCACCTAAAAATGCAAGTAGATAATAGGTACCACTTTGGTGGGAAGGTAACAGCATTCCGTGCACCTTGGCTTATAGTCATGCTGGCCACATGACCACAGAAACTTGTCCTCGGACAAGCGCCGGCTCTTCGGCTTAGGAACAGAGATGAGCGCCGCCCCCTACAGTTGGTCACGACTAGACCATTCGGTCGTGGGGAAACCTTCCTTTTTTTTTTTTTTTTTTTACTGTATGTATATTTTATTAAAAACTATTTTCTACCAACGATGCTTTAGAGCAACATTGGTAGAAATGCAATCTCCAGCGCATCATTGGTAGAAAATGGGTCTGAGTTGCTCCTTAGTTTCCCTATTCCTTTTGTGTCCTACTCTGACAGATGGTAAACTGTAGGCAAGGGAGCTGCCGTTGTCTCATACGCTGCCTAGCGCAGTGCACTCTGCATTTCATTTCTCTGTGGAGTTTATCCATTTGCCTGTCCCCTCTCATGAAGCAGTAACCAGGGTGGTTCCCAGTCCAGTCTGTCAGTAATCCTGGATTAGTCACAGTTCCGGCTCTCATGCCGTGTCCCGTGCCTGCACTAGATCTCAGGATTTCCCTTGATCCCCCTTTTAGGTACCTCATGCAGCTCATTGCCCTTCTCCCAGGACTTTGTGACCTTTCCAAAGCTGGAGCAGCAGCAGCAGCAGCCATCTGAGGAAGACAAATACCGCAAGCCCGTCTCTTCCTCCTCTTCCTCTGCCCATTGCTCCCCGCTGAACGAGGGGCCCAAAGGAGATGTCTTTGAGCAGAAGGTGGTCTTCTCAGGCTTTGGCTCCATCATGCGTTTCTCCACCTCAGCCGTCAGCCAGCCGAGGGGCCGTGAATCTTCCCCTGTGGACTACAAGGCCTCCAACTCCGTCAGTGCGCCCACCGGCGGGAGCAGCAGCAGTGGTGGCCACAAGCGGATGCCGTCCCTGAGCGTGGAGGAGGGGGAGGTCTTGAAGGAAAAGAAGCACAAGGCCAGCAAGAAAAGCAAACACGGGCCAGGGAGGCCAAAGGGGAGCAAGAACAAGGAAGTCCCAGGCGCCCAGCTGGTTGGGTCGACAGCTACCTCCTCTTCGCCCTTCTCCGGGGGGTCCCTGGTCAGCTCTAGCATTGGAGGTTCCTCGCGGGCTTTCAGCCATGCAGCGACACTTCCAAGTCTTAGTCTGGAGTCCCCACTTCTGGGATCAGGTATGTAGCCTGGTCATGTGACCTGTGGGTAGGACATGGTATATTCTGGGCATTCTGGCATCTGGTGCAGGGTTCAGTATCCTGAGGATCTCAGCTTTCTTTTTTCTTTTTTAAGCAAAGACAGACATGCCCCCTCTTGCCAATCCGCTACCTGAGGCAACTGTTTCAGTTGGCCTCATGAATGGGCCAGCCCTGCAGAGCCCTCCTTCTGTAAACTGGGATTAATAGGTGATAATGTAACTTGAGCACATAAGTGAGTGGAAAGCAACACAGGCATACCATTGGTGATGATCACAGCAAGTACTGCCTTCACAGTGAGAAGCTGGCTTCACAATTACCGTATCGGTATAAAAATATTCATCCTAGCAAGTGGAGTGCTCAGTCAGTGTTCTGTCTTGGATTCAGTTTTAACCCTGCTCTCATGCATCAAATATACTGGCTTTTTGTTGAGAGGCAAATCTGCCTTATTTATAGCCCTCTTTCACCTTCTCTCCAAATTTCAAAAAATAAAACACCTATGAAGATTGGGGGCAGAAAAAGTGCTAGCCAATAGGTGCCCATCACAACCATATTAGGGTTAAATGTCAACACAGGTAAAGATTTTTTTGCAGGTCAACCTGGAGCCATGCTAAAAACGCCCAGAACCAGTTTTGTGTATTTTTGGATTGGGAGAGGGGGTTGCTCCAATGCAGGAAAATTATGCATACGTGGTCAGCAAAGGTGATACCAAACCATGTACATCACTCCAACTTTTGTTTGTCTTCACCCCAAGTGTTCAGTCTTCACTGGCAGTCCTTAGTCATAGTGACTGTCAGCTTGAATGTTCATTGGTCATACCTGCTGAACATCTTGAGCTACTTCCTGTGTTACATCTTCTAGCTTTGCATCATGGTGTATAATTGGTGAGAAATATTTCCACTGAGAATCCACAAGTTAGCAAGCCTCAGCAAATGTTGATTTCCTGAGCGCTGAGCAAGACTTCCTGGAGTTTGAAGAATGATCCTTTGAAGCTCTGTGTAGTTTCTTGCCATCATCCTAGTTAATACAAGCAGAATACATTTTGCACTATTAGGGAAAATGCCCACCAAATGATGGGAAAATATATAGAAACGTGGTTTCAAGCTAGTTGTGCCCTTATGAATGAGAAGCTTTGTTTGCCTTTATTTCAGGCCTTGGAGAATGTGTTCCTTCTTCCTAATGTCCTGCAGTGTCACTCAGTTGTGTTTTCACACAGTAGCTGTGCTGGGTTGTTGTTCATTTCTTGACCCTCTGCTTCCAGGCTGTTTATCTGTAACAGCCCCTTTCTTCAGTGCGAAATGAGTTGGTTGCTAGGCATGGAAATAGGTTTGAGATGAGTGAAGGATTGTAGTATTGGTTGCTGATATTATATGTCTTCATCAATCAGGAGCAGTGCCAATCCCCTATGCAATTCCTAGAAGGAAAAAGCACTGAGGTAGGAGAATTCTGTCTTGGATGAAATCAATCAATCACTAGTATTTATATACCGCTTTTCAACACAAAGTTCACAAAGCGGTTTACAGGCAAATAATAACATTAAAGTTAAATGGCTCCCTGTCCCAAAAGGGCTCACAGTCTAGAAGAATGGAGAACACCACCAGCAACAGCCATGAGAAAGACACTGTGCTGGGGTGAAGAGGGACAATTACTCTCCCCCTGCTAAATATAAGAGGACACCACTTGAAAAAGTGCCTCTTGCCCAGTTAGCAGGGGAAATGCTGCAGGCTGTCCAATACACAATCTGTCCCTTTCAGAGCCTCTGAAGTTTTATCAGCTGTGTCCCTGAGCTCCTATACACTCCTTCATGGTAAGCGGATCCATAAGCCAAGGAGCTACTCTAGCAGGCCAGCTTCCTCCCAGATTTGACACTGTGTTAAGGAGTGTCATGTATGCATTCTTTGGCCCAGCACATATGGGTTGTTGAAGCAGCCACCTCCATGCACCCGTGGTAGCACCCAGCGGCGTCATCCTCAAATTAAGTTCCAGAATGCTAGGCGGGACTTACCGCTTGATTGACAGGCTGTCCGTGACGTGTCGCTGCCTGCCCACCCACTGTGCGGGCTCCCTCCAGTTGGCGCGCCCCTCCGCTGCTTGCCCAGACACCCAGCATGCCCCCCCCAGGCAAGCGGGCACCCCCTCCAAAGCCAGGGGTGCCCGCGCGGCGGGCGGGCAGGCAGCGACACATCACGGATGGGCAGCCAATCAGGCGGTAAGTCCCGCCTAGCGTTCCAGAACGTCGTTTGAGGATGACACCACTGGTAGCACCCCCTGGCATTCTATCAATCAATCAATCAACCAACCAACCAACCAACCAACCAACCAACCAACAGGTACTTATATACCGCTTTTCAACACGAAGTTCACAAAGCGGTTTACAGGCAAATAGTAATAATAAAGTTAAATGGCTCCCTGTCCCAAAAGGGCTCACAATCTAAAAAAAGGCAGACCGCCAGCAACAGCCACTAGAAAGACTGCGCAGGGGTGAAGAGGGACAGCGAGTGGGCAGCGAGTCCTGCTGAGATCAGAAAATGTAAGATCCTAGGAAACGTCCAGGCCCCCTCCTTTGGCTCCTTTTGACCCTTTTGACCCTGGGCCTGGGTACAAATTACTCCCTGTACCCCCCTCTCATGGGCCATGGCCCCCCCCTCAGTTCTCATACGGTGCCCCTTCTGCTCACACCAACAAAAGTATTTCAGGAGGAAACGATTGACAGTTCTACATTTGCAGAGATGTGGAACATTATTAAGCAGAAGATGGGTCAATAGATGCTAGTGTGCATAATCTTCACCATCGGATCGCTAATATTACTGAGTCAGGTGTTTATCATCTCTGCCCAAAACCCATAACAGGAAGTCTAATCGCATACAACTGAACGGAACTAGGTGTGGTTTGTGAATTCTGCACAAGACTGAATTTCAGGTGATTAAACTCAAGCTGGCCCCACACTTGAAGCAGAAGCCTGATCTGATTTACTGTCAAAGGTGTTTATTGACAAATGGTTTATTTATCATAAAGCTAAGAAAGTTAGTCATGGCGTGTTCAGTTAAAGTTAACAAAACGTCAGTTAGACAACTCAGGGCCCAATCCTAACAACTCTGATGCAGCCATGCTAGTGGGTCGTGCATTGCATCCTGTGGTGGGGAGGCAGTTGCAGAAGCCACCTCAAGGTAAGGGGACATTTCTTCCCTTACTCTAGGGCTGCATTGCAGTTGCATCAGCATTTGACAAGTTGGATAGAATTGGGCCCCAACTCATTTTGGGCGCAATCCTAACCTGGAGTTAGGCCGGCACAGTTAGGCCAGCAAAGTTTGGCTGGCACAAGGGCCACCATAAAGCACGTTTCATCCACTCTCTGAATCAGGGAGGATGGCGCATGTCTATGTGCTGGCCTCTCTGACTCCAAGAGTGGTCCAAACATACTTGGCAGTGTTCCCTGTGCCAGCCAAACTTTGCTGGCCTAACTGTGCTGGCCTAACTCCAAGTTAGGATTGTGCCCTTTGTCAGTTTCTAGTTGTGTTGAGTCACAATTCACTTTCTTAGGATACAACTCGATGTAGAAGCATGATACCTTCTAAGATTTTCACCCACACATACTATTTTCAGTTATTTATTTATTATAATAATTTTTATTATTAAGGGATCAAGGATAGGATACAAACACAATTGGGGTATAGGGTAAAACAACAGGGAAAAAGAAAAAAAGTGCCACAAGGACTCTTGTTTACGTATAAAGGAAGAAGACAAAATATTATGTCGATTGTTAAGATGAATCAATTTTTAGCCAAATATGGAGAAGAGTTAGGTGAGACAGGAGATCAAGACACAAAGGAAAGAGATTCGAGAGAAGAGACACAAGATACACATGGGGACCAAAAAAGTGCAGAAGAAAGTAAAGAACAACAAGAAACAGAGGATAAGCACAAGAAGATGACAGAGATTTGGATTATTTGGGAGCAGCAGCAGCAAAAGAGCAAAGAATTCAGACAAGGAAGATGACAAAGGAGATAAACAGATTAGTAATAAGTAAACAATGGTGGGAAGACAAATTAAGGCTTTATTGTTAAATGTGAATGGATTAAATTCACCAAATAAACATAAAAAGTGTAAAAAAAAGTAAAAAGACAAATAAAAAAAGACTATTAACCAATTAAAGAAATTAAATTTAGATATAATCTGCATTCAAGAAACACATGTCAAAAGAGACCAGGTATTTTCAGTTATCATGGCTTCAAGCTTCACACACACACACACACACACACACACACGATATTGTATAATTTTTAAATGGAATCTAAGTTTCTGAGGAACTTGAATCCTTCTCCAAGTATCCCATTTTGCACTTCTGCAGCGTGTAAGTGTACTGGCAGCCCTGATTCCAGGCTATGAATGGATGAGGGCTCGGTTATGTCACTGTTGTCCTTGTGGCAAAACGCTGCTTTCCAAGCCATTTCCGCAGCGGCAAACCAGCCTTCCAAACATGCGGTGACGCTCACAGCATGGTTGGGAGTTTCAATCGGCTACAGCTACACACTGAACAAACACTGAGGGGAGAAAAACTCAGTGTGATGCGACAAACTTCTCTTAGAAGCCAACCCACCCACCCCAGAACCCTGGTTGCTAGGGAGCAGCGTAGGCAGAAAGGGTTAAGGGAAGGAAGCTGTCACCAGGGGCTTGTTTGCAGATGCTGCTTTTCAGGTCACGGGAGACGGGCAGGGAGGGAGGGTAGCGTGGGAGTGTTAGGGTGGGGGTGTAGTTCAGCTTCCTTTCGTTTCCCGGTGACAGCGCATTTTACTCGCATTGCTCGGGGCAGGGGAGGGGCCCAGAAAGAAAGAGACAGAGTCCAGGATGTAATTACTTTTTTCAGGGAGGAGCTGTTACAAACCGCACGCCTCCCATAATTGCAACCTCAAGCTATTTTTTTTTCATTTTCCTCCCTGCATTGTGTTCAGAGAGAGAGAGAGAGAGAGAGAGAGAGAGAGAGAGAGAGAGAGAGAGAGAGAGAG
>JAJKFI010000075.1:3912076-3938872 GCA_029204185.1 Lerista edwardsae
TTATTTATTTATTTATTTATTTATTTATTTATTTATTTATTTATTTATTTATTTGAAGAATTTATACCCCGCCTTTCCCATGCCGAGGCAGCTTACAGAGAACAAAAACAAAGTGCAATCTAACCACAATAAGTAGAATAAGTTTTTTTAAAATATAAAAAAACCCAAAAATTAAATATTAAACATTTTAACATGAACACAAAGCATGTTCAAAAATTGGAGCTAGACCCAATTCTCCTCATCAGGCCCTATCGAGGGTGGGGAAACAATTGACCAGGGGAGTAAACAAACTATGACAATATACCAGAGGGATAGAGGAAAAAAACAACCAACCATCATCCAAAGGCCAGACGAGATAGGTGTGATTTGAGCCCTCTCCGAAAGGCCATGAGGGAGTGTGTAGTTCTTAATTCTTCTGGAAGGGAATTCCATGTTTGTGGAGCCGTTACAGGGAAGGCTCGCCCCCGAGACGCCATCCCTTTAGCTTGGGACAGAGGGGGCACTTGAAGGAGAGCCTCTTCAGATGATCTAAGAGGGTGAACTGGTGTGTGTGGGAGAAGGCGGTCCTTTAGGTAGGCTGGGCCTAAGTCATTAAGGGCCTTAAAGGTCAGAACCATCATCTTAAGTTGAGATAGGAAGTGAATGAGTAGCCACTGCAGCTGCTGAAGGATTGGTCCTGCTGAGTCAAACCGTCTAGCCCCTGTGACCACCCAGGCTGCTGCATTTTGTACTAACTGTAGCTTCCGAACTGTTCTCGAGGGAAGCCCTACATACAGCGCATTACAGTAGTCCAGCCTAGAGATCACTGATGCATGGACCACCATGGCCAGGTCAGAATGGCAAGGTCTCCTTGCCTGCATGCCTTCTTTGCTTAAAAAGTCTGAACCCAATCCCTGCTTTATGTGTAATTGTGACCTACCTACCTACCTACACACACACACACACACACACACACACACAATTATATACACTTATGTATAATTTGTTTAACCATCGAGTCTTCAGCAATCATGTCCAGTTCTGTTGCTAAAACTAGGGTTTAAGACAGCAGTTTGTTTGGGTTTAAAAAAAAAAAACACTTATTTTTTTAAGCCACCATTTATCTTTCCTCTTCCAGAACCAGATTTAGAAGACTGTAATTTTGCCTGCCGAGGGTCGTCACCTCAAGAAAGTCTTTCTTCCATGTAAGTTTTTTTTCTCAGGGAGGTGGAGGGGTGTAGGTGCATGAAATCGTACACTGGTGCATTGTCACAGGTAGGATGAGTGATATAGCCAAAGAAAGGAAAAGAAAACCAGCATGTACAAGGCAGATTTTCTGACAAACTAGTTTCCCACATTTTGCAAATGGAAAGCAGAGAGAGGGAGGGATCTGCTGTTCTGTACTCAGGGAATCCGAACGGATCTTACAGCTGTACAATGAAATAGCTCAATTACTCTGGAGTCCATTGAAAGAGGCGGAATTCTCCCAGAATTCTATTTTTTAAAAATTCATATAGTAGTTTCCACTGAGCCAGAATATTGATTTTTGAAACATATTGGGAATCTTGGGGAACCGGCTTTGTTAATAAACCTGCCTGGCGCACGTTGGATTTACCTTCTTGAGATACAGCCAGAATCTGTCCTCGTTGAGTGGGCAAAAGGAAACATAAATTGGCTCCTAGAAACCTGTGGGATTGTGAGATGCTGTAGACAGCAATTTCTATTTCATCCTTTCTTGGGACCAAACTAGACATGTGTTTTGACTAGAAAACAAGCTCCCCCCAAGCACCTAAAATTGGCAGGGAGAGTGAAACTCAAAGAAGAGAGGGGGTGGGTAGGGAAGGAGGTGATAAATTGCCACTTCTCCCTTGTAGTCCCCTCTCCCAGGTATTTCTCTTCCAGCCATAACAAGCACACATCTTGGAAGCTTGGCTTGGGAAAAGTGCATGGGGAAAGAGAATGCAGGGGGGAAGGTTGAAGCACCCTTCCTTCCCATTTCATCCCTTCCTACTGCACAATCTACTGACAGCTTTTTAGAAATTTGGTACAGGTACCAAGTCCCAGGTCTGCCACAGGTTTGGCCCCCAGCAAGAGGTATAATTTTATGAGAGTTGTCTGTAGGTTCATTTCCCTTGACCTCTTTGGTGAGGCTGATCTGCCCCTTTTTCCTGTTGGACACACCCCACTCTGCTCTTGTGAGCCATAGCCAAATTGTTTATCTCTTGGCTTGCAAACCTATTATAATTCATTGAATATACGACCCTAGCCAGGTCTGTATGTCTGTATTCTGCATTTCCAGAAGCACAGAATTTGGGACCCGGTGCAACATTCAGCATCCACAGAATCATAATTTCAGTTAAACAGAAAGGCCAAGTTTCTAGCCCTTAAGGCTGGGGAGAAAAAATGTGAAGCATTGGGTAAAATCTCAAAAGCATGGAATGCCGCCTCTCCCTTTGCTACTGCTAGCCTCTCCCTTTGGCTAGCAGTAGCAGAATAAGTTATGCAAGCTAAACAAACGTATGCAATCTTCCTAATGCATTCAGTTTAATGTATAGCTTGCCATGGAAGAGTGAGGGGTGCAGATGCTTCTTCCCACTTCTGACGGCTCTTTTTTCCTCCTCTTTTTTCACACTACAGGTCCCCCATCAGCAGCCTTCCCACCCTCTTTGACCAGACGGTGTCGACCAGCAGTGGACCGCTGGAAAACGTTCCCCAGGCCACCCCAAACATCGAGCAGCTCTTAGAGAAACAGGGCAATGGGGAGGCCGGCGTCAACAGTGAGTCACTGGAGGGCATGGAAGCCTTGTCTTTAAAGGCTTAACAGCGGAGGAACACCTCAGGTGTTCACCTCTTTGCTGGGACTGGGGGAAACTTTCCCTTATAATTCATGCTGCCCTTGAAGGCAGAGGAGATCTACTTAGGTGACATGCTTGGATGGTAGACGAACAGGTAGATGCACCTTGAGAAGAGGAGAGGTTGCAGTAGTTCTTTTGAACAGGGTCTCCTGTCACCTGAGGCAGCATGCCAAATATTGCCCAATCATGGACCAGCCTCTGCCCTTAACCAATACTGCCCTTACCAGGGTGCAATCCTAAGCAGTGCTGGACTGGTGAGGCCGATGAGCCAGCGCCATATCTGACACTGCTTAGGCGAGGCTAGAGCCTCCCCGCGGCAAGGGAACTTGTGCTCCCTTACTGTTGGGGAGGCTGCAGCCTCCCCTATGCACTCCTCGGATCTGCACCTGCTAAATAGCAGGCGGATTTAGACCGAAGAGATCCGAAGAGACCGTGCGGCCCACGTGGCCTGCAGTGCTGGTCCCATTGCTTGAGCACCAATGCAGGAGTGCCGATCGGTGCTCCACCCCTTGTGTTGACGCGATGACATAGCGTCGACACAATGGGTGTAATAGGATTGCGCTCTCCAGTGTTCTAGCTCAGCCTTCCCCATATATCCTCTCTTCCCTACCCACTTGCTTCTCCAATCTAGGGAGTGGAAAGAAGAGGAGCAGTGCAGGCAAGTAGATGGGTGCCCCCCACCAAACTGCTGTCTAAGGCAACTGCTTCAGTTGGCCCCATGGATGGGCCAGCCCTGTTGTTGTTTTGCATACCAAACTGCCTTATATAGGGTCAGATCCTTTGTCTGTCAAGTTCTGTACTGTTGACAGTAACCAACAGTCGCTCTCCGGGCTTTCGGGCAGGAGTTGTTCCAAGCCCTACCTGGAGGTGCCAGAAAGTGAACTTACAATCATCCTCAAGCAAAGCATGCACTCAGCTGCTGACCTCTGCCCCAGTCCCTATCTTAAAAGAGAATTTCTAGTCCCAAACTATTTGTGCAAGTGAAAGTTTGAAGATTAGATGTTTTCTGCCTATCAAGAAGAGAAGGATGTTGGAGAACCAATATGCAGTGGCATAGCAAAGAGGGGGCAGGGGGTCAATTGCCCTGTACCATGCCTTGAGGAGGTGCCAATTTGCAATCTCGATGGCAGATCAAGAGGCCTTCTGACGCCACATGGTTTAGGGCGCATTCCTAACCTGGAGTTAGGCTGGCACAGTTTGACTGGCACAAGGGACACCATAAAGTATGTTTGGACCACTCTTGGAGTCAGAGAGGCCAGCACACAGATGTGCGCCATCCTCCCTGACTCCGAGAATGGTCCAAATGTGCTTTATGGTGGCCCTTTTGCCAGCCAAAGCTTGCTGGCCTAACTGTCCTAACTCCAGGTTAGGATTGAGCCCTTAGAAAGACATTTCTAGTTTTTGCCAAAAATTGGAAGGCGCCTTTCTAAGGCCTCCTGGAGCAGGGGAGGGGATTATTATTATTTTTTGCCCTGGGTGCCAGATAAGTACACCATTGCCAATGTGCTGTAATGGGTAGCATAGTTGAATGGGGAGAACAAGAACCTGACTGGATGACCTTGAGCCAGTTAACTTATCAGCCTAATGTACCTGACAGAGTTGTGAGGAAAAATATTATGTAATCCCAGGTATGCCACCCTGACCTTCTGGGAGAGAGGGTGGAATGCAAATGGAAGAAGCATATTTATTTATCGAAAACATTTGCCTTCCACAAGGCCGTGGTAGGTTTTACACAAATAAAAACATACGTAAGAACAGCAGAAGCAGTGCAGAGGAGAATTCTGGGATAGATTCCACAGAATGCTCTGTGTTCCCTTCCACGTATGCTCTAACTGTGTCACTGCTCTTCTTCCCACCCCACCACACCCTGCCCATTCCTCCCAAACCTTCTGTTTCTCTCCTCTCCCTCTCCCCCTTCCCACCTCCATTTCTTGCAGTTGTAGAGATGCTCAAGGCACTCCATTCACTGCAGAAAGAGAACCAGCGTCTTCAGGAGCAGATCATGACTTTGGCCGCTAAGAAGGAGCGCCTGCAGCTTCTGAACGTCCAGCTTTCTGTCCCCTTCCCAGTGGTGACTACCAGCAACGGTTCCTCAGGCCAGACCCAGTACATCCTGGCCCCCAACGGTAAGACAACTGACGGATTCCTGAGTTGTGGCTCAGGACTCTCTGGAAACTTTTCACTGGAAGTACCTCTGAGTGCCACTGTGGTGTAATGATTAGAGTTGTAGTCTAGTGCTTGGGAGACCTGGATTCAAATTTCTACTCAGAGTCCAATCCTGAGAGCTCTGTCACTGGCAGTATGCTCATATTGCCAGCTCTAAAGGTAAAGCTTTCCCTATAACCAGATGGTCTAGTTGTGACCGACTAGGGGGTGGTGCTCATCTCTGTTTCTAAGCCTGTAGAGCTGGCGTTTGAGCACAAGCTTCTGTGGTCATGTGGCCAGCATGACTATACGCCAAGGCGCATGGAACGCCATTACCTTCCCACCAAAGTGGTACCTATTTATCTACTTGCATTTTTCCATGCTTTCGAACTGCTAGGTTGGCAGGAGCTGAGACAAGCAAAGGGAGCTCACTCCGTTGCGCAGTCTTGAACTATCAACCTTCCGGGCAGAAAGCCCAGCAGCAGCGGTTTAACCCGCAGCACCACCACGTCCCATATCACCAGCTCTAAGAGTCGCAAAAATGCCATACAGCACTTCGCAGCACTGTGGGAGGCAGCAGGGATCGCGGAAAGTGAGGCCACCCCTCCCGCTTGGCAAGGAGTGGTCTCAATGGTTCTCTTCGCAAATACGCAAGGTCACTTATGGCGAGGATTGACTGTAAGTGCCTACCTCAGGAAGTGTCAGGGGGTTTCAAGTACCAAGTCAAACATTTTTATCCACAAGGGCTCTTAATGGAACATTTTTGGTGTTGATGCAAGCTGCCACATAGGTAAAGGTAAAAGTTTCCCCATGACCGAATGATCTAGTCGTGATCAACTGTAGGGGGCGGTGCTCATCTCCATTTCTAAGCCAAAGAGCCGGCATTTGTCCAGGACAAGCTTCCGTGGTCATGTGGCTGGCATGACTATATGCCGTAGCGCACGGAACGCCGGTACCTTCCCACCGAAGTGGTACCTATTTATCTACTGGCATTTTTAGGTGCTTTCGAACTGCTAGGTTGGCAGGAGCTGGGACAAGCGACGGGAGCTCACTCTGTTGCGCGGTCTTGAACTGCCAACCTTTCAATCAGCAGGCTCACAGCTCAGCAGTTTAACCTGCTGTGCCACCACATCCCTGCCTTGGTCATCTGCCTTGGTTGTTTAGTGTGGTTATTTATGTAGAATGTTTACATGCATTTCGTGAATTAATATTACCATTACACTATTTATTCTTTCATTAATCTTCCTTTTTTGGCATGAGCCAATTTGCAGAGGAGAGAAGTGGGAAAGTACCATTTGGATTTTTTAAAAATGAAAAAAATAAAACGAATCAATAAAAAGAGAGTTTCTAAGGCTCGGTCTTGCCAGTGAATCATTTTATCTGGCCCAGAAGCTCTTAGTCCTGGGGAGGGGGGCAGTTCAGTCAGGAGAACTTGGTAGCCAAAGGCACTCTGTGAATGGAAAGGCTCCGTCATTCTCTGATTCACGTGTCTTCCCTTCTAGCCTGCAGTAGTGATTCACTGAGCGCCAGCAAGAGCCCGCCCTGCAAGAACAGCTTCGGCATCGAAAATTCACTTTCCACTTCCTCCGAGGTACGGAGCATCTGATTCTGTTCTCAGTACTCCAGTGGCATAGAAAAGGGGTGTGCCGGGGGCAATTGCACCGGGCAATAAGCTTTGGGGAGGGTAATAAACTGAGCTTGACACCAGTGGCCAAAATTGTGAAAACCTTGACAAGTATGAATAATACTAGAGAGGTAATTTGCTGCAGAATGCAATGAAACAAACTGCGTTGGAATATCTGTAGTCTATCAAGTGTCTTGGCCAATTAACCAGAACACATTTTATTTACTTAATTACGTTTTATTTTGTCATGGATGGGTGGGGGCTACAAAACCTTCTTTGACCCCAGGTAGCAGATGCCTTAGCAACCCCACTGCAATATTCTCATGCCTGCCAGAGGTGACTCAGAGCACAATCCTATACTGCACTGGAATGGCAAGGCTGACATATCCAGCACAGCATAGGGGAGGCTGGAGCCTCCCCAGCACAAGGGCTTACTGTAGCGGGAGGCACCAGCCTCTGCAATGTGCTCCTCAGATCGGTGCCTGCTAAATAGAAGGCGCAGCTCCGAGGAGACCTCGCAAATGGGCTTAGGATTCAACCTTACAGCCAAAGCCCGCCCCCTCCTGGGCCAGCACGCCTGCCGCCCCACCCATAACCCACCCAGTTATGCCCGCCCACTCCCTCCCTTGAGCCGGCATGGCGCCTCCCCTGTGCAAAAATCCTAACCTGGAGTTAGGCCGGCACAGTTAGGCCAGCGAAGTTTGGCTGAGACAAGGGACACCGTAAAGTACGTTTGGACCACTCTCAGAGTCAGAGAGGCCAGCACAGAGACATGCGCCATCCTCCCTGACTCGGAGAGTGGTCCAAGACAAACCTTGCTGGCCTAACTGTGCCGGCCTAACTCCAGGTTAGGATGGGGCTCTCAGTCAGTCCCATACATCTGGACCCTACAGCTCCTCATCTAAGATACTTTGCTGTAGAATTTCAGCTGTCTAGTTAGTGTGCAATTTCCTTATCCATTGAAATTGTGCTTCTAGCGCCCAGGGTCTTGGACTGAGGGTGTACCGAGTTTCAGGGATCCGGGCCGCGTGGAGCTCTCCTAACAATTTGGATGCTGCCGTGAGCCAGGCTGGTCAGCTCCAGGCATCTTGACATGCGTGAGCAGCCTTGCTATAAATCAGACCAGTGGTCTGTGCTGCCCCAGTGCTGTCTGCTCTGACTTCTTGACAGCAGTCCACCAAAATGGTCACCATGGCAACCAAGAATCTCATTCTGATGGTTGGCTGGCCTTCTCTAGCCATACCACAGTATTTCCCCCTGATGTGGTGGTGGTGGTTGTTTTCATTTTGAATGGCTGGCTATAGCTAGATCAACCTCTGCCATCACAGCCATGCTCTCCTCAGTTCCCCGGTTTCCAGACCGAGCCACTAGAGGTAGCACTATGTTTTTTTATGTCCTTTCCTCAGTCTGCATTAGTTCTCCGGCTGTCAGTTATTTGCTCCACTCAGTTCTGTGCTTCCCCTCATCAGCTGCTCTCCCCTTTGTCTCTGCCTCCAGCCCCTTGTAGCTGGCCCCTCTTCCCGCCCCAGATAGAGAAGCCAACCATCTAGGACTGGGCTTGGAGTTGCCAGGAGACAGCATCCGTCTCCAAGAGACTACTGAAAGCAATCCTGGAGATTTGAACAGGGCCTCCTTGGCTAAATGACATGGCACGTGCCGGGAGGGGGACAACCTCTAGTGCTACAATTTTCAACCTCAAGATACAAAGGCACTGAAATTGTCAAGGCACACCATCAGTTTTTTGATAGTTGACAGGCCATATCATGTTGCCGGCAGGGGGCTCACATCAGTGGCGTTATTCACCCGGTACGCTGGGCGGGACTTACCTTTGAGCGGCAGTCCGCCCATTGCGGCACGCCACGTTCCGCCGCTTTCCCGCCCCGGCGGTTGGGAACGCGGCGGAACGCGGCGTGACGCAACGGGCGGACTGCTGCTCAAAGGTAAGTCCCGCCCAGCGTACCGGGTGAATAACGCCACTGGCTCACATCCCCCAGTAGCCCTACTAATAAATGACCTTCTCCCACTCTCACTCTCGTGGCATACCTGTGGACCATTCGCTGCACCCCAATGTGCCATGGCCCAATTGAAAAATAGCTGTTCTAGAGTTTCAGTCCCAATTCAGTCCAACTTGGCAAATCTAGCCCTGGAAAAGAACATGAAAGATGAGAATACAACAGGTTTTGCACCTCCTCTCCCTGTTTCTGCCTTGTCTTCTCAGAGCCAATTAGGTGAGGAAAGTGGGACGGGGTGGAGGAGATGGAGCAAAATTTGGGTCCAGTCCTATCCAACTTTACAGCACTGATGCAGACATGCCAATGAATGGGTTGTGCTCTGCACCCTGTGATGAGAGAGTAGTCACAGAGTCTTCCTCAAGATAAGGGAACATTTGCTCCCTTACCTTGCAGCTGCAATAGCACTGGAAAGTTGGATAGGATTGAGCCCTTTGACACATAAATCTGGAGTCAAATTACTTTGTGAGAAAGTGATTGTTTCCTGCTAGCTTTGTTAGCCCTGATGTTGGAAATGTGACTGTGGTCTGACACAAAAGAAGCCCTGTCACCACGTGGATGGAAAGAATACATAGTCTACCTGTTGGAGGAGACTTGCAGAATTGTGTGTTTTGCTGAGGGTGGGGTGGGGGGACACAGTAGTACAATTGTTGAGAACCTCTGTTTTGGAGTCAAAGAAAGCTAGAACTGGCTTTTTGGGGGGGAAATGAGACTGTTCGCTAATTATATGTAACACACTTGCTAGGCAGGTGGCGTGGCATTTAATTTTGATGTGCAGGGGCTGAGATTTGTGGGGGAGCCCATCTCCTTAAAGGGGGGAGGGATGCCAGGTTGGTGGAAAGAAAAAGACACTTTGCATGCGCTCAGAGGCAGCCTTCGTAGATTCAGAGAGGGTAATAGAAATAAGCCTTGGTTACCCAGATCGTGCAGAGTTTGGAGATCCCTAAGCAGAAGGGGGCGGGGTTAAGTGTCATGCTGATGCTTGGCTAGTAAGCTTCTACAGGGTAATTTTTGTTGCTATTTTTGACTGGAGATTTCAAAAGCTAAATCGGGATCCTTCTATATGTGTTCTGTGCTCAGCCACTAAGACACGGCCACCACTACAAGATGCCACAACTCTGTAGAAAGGAGGACTGGAGGCAAAATCCATCTTCTGAATGGCATCCCTTTTGTGCCAAGTCTGCTGTGCTGCCTCCTCTTTCCAGCCCACCACAGACGGAACTGCTCTGATCAACTCCCGCCAGTCATGGACCTACCATAATGTGTGGGAGGCAAAAGCCCTGGGTGTGGCGCTCCTGGGGCAGGAGGAGAGCAGTGATGAGGCAGCTCCCCTCTAAGAGTGGCGTGCATTTTTTGGCCCTCCCACCCAGCCCTGACATCATATGGCTCAGAAATGGAGCCTGGCGTGGCATGGTGCAGAGCAAAGCAGCGCACAGGGACGGGGAAAAAGCGGAGGGGGTGGACCTCCACCTTCTCTGTCCCTGGGAGGCCCTCTGTTGGCTGGGTCTGCAACTGCTTCCCACTCACTCTTTAGTAAGCAGGAAGCAGATCGGGAGACAGTGGTCCAATCCCCTACCAGCTTACCTCTCCCTGTGCGGCTCCTTAAAATAAAACAGAAAGTGCAGGATATGCTTGGCTTGATCCCACGCACCTCCTGTACTTCCTTCTTCACTCAAGGAACATAAGAACATAAGAAGAGCCCCACTGGGTCAGGCCAAAGGCCCATCTAGTCCAGCTTCCTGCATCTCACAGTGGCCCACCAGGTGCCTAAGGGAGTTCAGTAGACAACAAAATGCTTGCATCTTGTTGCCACTCCCTTGCACCTGGCATTCTGAAGTAGCCTACTATTAATGTAAGGAAGTTGCCCAATCCATCATGGCCTATAGCCCACAATGGACTTTTCCTCCAGAAATCTGTCCAGTCCCCTTTTAAAGGCATCTAGGCCAGATGCCATCACCACCTCCTGTGGAAAGGAGTTCCATAGCTTAATTACCCACTGGGTAAAAAAGTATTTCCTTTGTTTTAACTCTGTTTTAACTCTCCCAACACTCAATTTCAGTGGATGCCCCCTGGTTCTGGTGTTGTGAAAGAGGGAAAAGAACGTCCCTCTACTGACTCTATCCCTCCCATGCATAATTTTATGTGTCTCAAGGAAAGTGGTCAGGAAGAGGATTGCTGCCTTCTTGAGGATTTCTTAGTGGCATCCACCATTGCTGCCGCCATGACTTCTTCCACCTCTTTGCCTGAAGCTTAGAGGATGGGGGATGGGGGTGAGTGGCGATGGAGGGTGGCAGGGAATTATCTTCACCTTGGACACAACCTGCCCTCAGCCAGCCCTGGTTAGAAGAGTGGCAGAAAAAAGATTTCCAGTTGTTGGGGATGCCCAGCTTAGCTCCTTGCCCCTCATCCTGAGAAGCAAAATGAGACTGGCTTATGCAACACAGTTTATAAAAAGACAGAATATGTGTTGGGTATTCCACATATGCTAGAGCTTATGTAGATCTGCCACCTTGCACACTTCCCACAGATAATAGGATTCTGCTTTTCCTGTTGCAGAGTTTGCATTCTTGTTGTAGAGCAGAAGTCTCCAGACTTCAGCCCAGGGGGCAATTCCACCCCGCCACAAGATTTATTTATTTTTTGTCCCAAAGCGTTTTCTAATGTCTGACATTTTTACCCATTATATATCATTTCTCAGTTGAAGCAGTACAGGGCATTGTTCCTTTGTGATTGTCACATTTCTCTTTTGTTCTGAATGATATCAGGCTGAACTGGACAAGAGGCACATTTTCAAGTGGTGTTCCTCTTATATGTAGCAGGGGGAGAGTAATTGTCCCTATTCACCCCTGCACAGTGTCTTTTCTAGGGACTGTTGCTGGTGGTGTTCTGCATTTTTTTAGATTGTGAGCCCTTTCGGAGCAGGGAGCCATTTAACTTTATTACTGTTATTAGTCTGCAAACTGCTTTGTGAATTTTGTGTTGAAAAGCGGTATATAAATACTATTTGATTGATTGATTGATTGATTGAGTGAGTGAGTGAGTGAGTGAGTGAGTGAGTGAGTGAGTGAGTGAGTGAAAAAAAATCCAAGTAAAGCTTATTCATTCATTTATAAAACAAATGAATTTTTGGCCCACAAAAATGTGTAAAATATATGTGTCCGTCGTACTGAAACATTTAGAGACCCCTGTTGTAGAGTTTCTTGGCCCAGAGTCTAGTTTATCTAGCACAGAGTAGCAACAACTGTAGAAATGCTCCCATAATGACCCTCTCGCTTTCCCCTCTCCCACCAGGATCCTCATTCTGGCTGTCCAAGCAGAAGCAGCTCCTCACTCTCCTTCCACAGCACGCCTCCTCCGTTGCCCTTACTGCAACAGAGCCCCGCCTCCCTTCCGCTTACTACTGGGTTGCAGCAACAGCCACCAGTGAATGGTTTGGCAAGGGCCATGGGGGCTGCCCACGGGGGTGGTGCCACAGCCAATCACAACCTGGTGGACGGTCTCCTTGGAAACCTGGCAGGAGGACAGCAGGTCCCCATCAACGGAATCCTAGGAGGTCTGAACGGAGCGATGACCACCCAGACGCAGAATCCCCTCTTGGCACAAACCAGTGGTCCCCCAAACCTGCAGCTCTCCACCAGCCAAAGCAGGTAAGGCTCAGGGATGAAGAGGGAAGGGGAGTCAACAGGAAAAAACAAACAGTTCAACATAAGGACATAAGAACATAAGAAGAGCCCCGCTGGATCAGGCCAAAGGCCCATCTAGTCCAGCTTCCTGTATCTCACAGCGGCCCACCAGGTGCCCCAGGGAGGCATGAAACAACAAGATGCTTGCATCCTGTTGCCACTCCCTTGCACCCGGTACCAGTAGCCCACCACCTTTGTAAGGAGGTTGCACAATCCATCATTGCCTATAGCCCACGATGGACCTTTCCTTCAGAAATCCATCCAATCCCCTCTTAAAGGCATCTAGGCCAGATGCTATCACCACCTCCTGTGGCAAAGAGTTCCACAGATTAACTACCCGCTGGGTAAAAAAGTACTTCCTTTTATCTGTTTTAACTCTCCTAACCCTCAGTTTTAGCGGATTCAAAACATGGGCTTGAGACCCAGAGCGATTCTGTCTACTCTCTGTTATATGATTTACTGCCATTTAAATGCAGCAATGCATTTCCTTTATGACTCCTGTAGACAGGGCATCCCACACTATCTGATACTCAGCCCCAGCCCCCACTTTTCAACTTCCCTGACAGCTACTGTTTCCGTTTGTGTTGTTATGCTTATATTCAGGTGATGTGCTTGTTAGGGGTTGTTCTGAGTTGCAAGTACAGCCAGTCCTCTTTATATGTGGCTTCGCAGTGTTTGCGGACTGGTCTGGCGACAGACGGGCAATGCTGTTGTCTCTTGCAGCAGTGCCCTCAAAATAGCGGCCGGTGGAACCCTCTGCGCTCTGTCAGCAGCCAGTTTGCAACTGTGCAAGTGTCTTCCACTGACACAAAACCCTCCATAGCACAACTGGATCCTGCATCGAACTGGGCTGAAAAGTGGGGACTCCTCGGTTTTTGTGACCTCCGTCATGCCTTTGTTGTGCTCACCTCCTCTTCCCGCCCGCCTCCTCTTCCCACAGCATGCCTGGCACAGGCCACCTGACCGAGCAGCAGCGGCAGCTCCTCAGCCAGCACGAGCTCCAGCTCCAGCAACTGCAGCAGCTCCTGACATCCCAGCCCCTCAGCACGGTACGTCCTTCCTCATCCATGTGGTTTGTTCAGGGTGAAATTGGCTGGCCACACAATGTGCGGCCAGCCACGGAATTTCCCCAAAAGAAAGGCAAAGCTCCTCCTAAATTAGGCAGCCGCGGGGCGGGGGGTTGCTCTGCAGAACCCAAGTTTGGCCCTTTTTCTCCTAAGGCTGGATGGACTTGGCGCTTCCTTGCCCAAGTGACATGCCACGAGGCTGGTCTGGGTCATGCATCCCTGGCATGCACCATCTTCGCATGCATATAAAGTTGTCAAGCAACAATGCAAAGAAAAAACACGTCCGCGCATGGTCACATTCGGACGCTTCCTGGTTCTCTCTCTCCACCTTTGTGCATGGGGTGAAGGGCTGGCTGCTCAGCTCTCTCTGCAACGTTTCATTATGCTTCTGGTTCCCAGGAACAGCAGGCGTTGGTGTTCCAGATGATTCAGCAGATTCAGCAGAAAAGAGAACTCCAGCGGCTCCAGATGACCGGTTCCTCCCAATTGCCTATGGCTGGTCTCGGGCCAGCTACCTCCACATCTCTCCTTCACTCCAACAGCACTGCAGCGTCCACTGCAAGCAACACTCTCCTTTCCTCCATCTCCCCTCAACAGCTCAATCCAGCCAGTTCCTTGATGGCTTCCCCGCCACTCAGCACCCCTGGGAATAGCCTAATGTCCGCTGCAGCAGGGGCAGCTATCCCACCTGTCCTCACCGCACAAACAAACCCTTTCCTCAGCCTGCAGGGTGACAGTGGTGGCCAGAAAGGAATGGTGAGTAACATATGAATGGGCTAAAACTGGGAATCGCCTGTTGTTTAGCCCACCTTTCTAGTTATGAATCCCTTAAAGCAGGGCACAATAGTCAATACAAATCCTACTAAGGCCACCTAGCTTTTGACTGAGCTGCTGTGATGTCACGGAATGTTCACATAGTTTCTGACTGCAAGGAAGAGTTAGTCATAGAATAGTGACAGGTGGCATGGCTGCTGCAACGAAAGTGGACAATCATTTGGGTTGAGGCAGCAAATTATTATTATTATTATTAACATTATATTATTTTTATTATTTTTTACTTTTTTATTTTTATTAAATGAATTTTTATCCCACCTTTCTGCCCCAAGGGCACCCAAGGTGGCTTATAGTATTAAAATTATAAACATTAAATTCAGATGAAACAGCAGTAAAATAATAACAGTAAAATAACATTAAAACAATTAAAATTTAAAAATGAACAGGCCCCCATGGATCCCATGGTTCTAGTTAAAAATGCCAGCCAGCATTTCAGCAGCTAAAGCTTAATTTAAAAGTCTTCTTTAAATAAAAATGTCTTGTGCCTAGCCCAGGAACAAGTCAAGCCACATTAAGTCAGCAGGAAGTGAGGAAAGAGCTAGTCAGGATTTGGATGCAGAAACTGGAAAGCGGCCCCGTAGGAAGGCTTGTCAAGCTAATGGGCAGGGAGCAGAGCTGGAAACGTGGCTGAAGAAATAGGGCCAAGAGTAGGCACAGAGCTGGGAAGCAGGGCACAATCCTAACCCACTTTCCAGCACTGACATATCTGTGCCAATGGGGCATGTGCTGCATCCTGCAGTGGAGTAGGAGTCACGGAGGCCTCCTCAAGGTAAGGGGGTGTTTGTTCTCTTACCCTAGAGCTGGATTGCTCTTACCCTGGTGCTGGAAAGTTGGTTAGGATTGTGCCTGCAGAGTCCTATGAGAAAGATGAAGAACAGAGCAATGAAGAAATGTGAAGAGGGGGCAGTAGAAGGTAAAAAGAACCAAGGAGGAGAGGGTGGTGGCTGGACTGTCTCTCCAGGGTTAGGCAATCCCAGAGCCCAATACTTGAATTCCCTCCCTGCTTTCTTTTTCCTTTTTCCTCTTACTGCCTTTCAATACACAACTGGCTTAGACGGTTCTGTGCCTCTGCCCCTTTCTTTCCTCCAGAGCCTGAACGAAAAGGGTGGTGCCCCGGTCCAGGACAAGGGCTAACGTGGGCCGTGCCAAGCTGCTCTCTTCCATAGGAAAAAACAGTCTCTCCCTGAGCCACGGATCCCACAAGGTAGAGTGACCGAGAAAGTCTTCCTGCCGTGGGCAGGGCAACGCCAAGCGGAGGAGCGTCCGGAGTCCGCGTTCCCGGCTCCGGAGCCCGTCGGTCCGGGCCCTTCCAAAGAAGACAGCTGGGGCGCACACACCTTCTCTCTTGGTTGGCTTTGTCAACAGCGCTGCACTTATTTCAAGAGAAGTTGCACTTCGGGGGAGGGAAGGAAGACCCAACCCCGACCCCCACCAAGAGTGGGCTCTGCTAGCTGGACTATGATGACCTTGTGACCCAGGTGGCGGCAGCAATCTCAATCTCTTTCCCTGCAGAGCAAGGCGTTTCCAAACCAGAGCTAAGAAATCCAACAAGCTGTGCGCAGGCCAGAGTGTCCAGCCGCAGCAAAATGAGATGAGTTGGAGCTTTGGAGTTCTCCATCGTGTAAGAGGGCAGAAATGGGGGTGGGTTTACAAGCTGGAGCAATCCCATAGTTGTGCATGGAGCGTTTCCTTCTCTAGTGGGTCAGCCACTCCAAGCCATCACCAAAGAGGCAGGATGGAGAGGTTGTCTAAGGGCAGGCTCACCAACACCAAAGCAGCTGCGTTCGAGTTGTGAGCGCCCTCTACCCTCGCGGATGGCTCTAGGCGCAATCAGATCCTCGCTGATGAGAACATTGGCCTTCCCATCACCACAAGCCCTATCCTAGCTCCTTTTTGTAGCCAGATGACTTGGCCAAGGCATCAGATCTCTTCTCCCCTCAAACCAATTTTTTTTCCCAAGATGCTGTGATGAGGGGAAAGGAGGATCAAGGCCAGATGGCTTCAGGACCCCCCAGCCAGCACCATCCACTGGATAAATCCAGATCTCTTAAGGGGTGAGACTCCAGGTGACCGAAACACCAAGGGTCTTTAAAAGCGTTCCTGCATCCATGACTGTATGGTCATTTTTAGGCACATCCGCCCCACCTCTTCCAATTTGCACTACTCTTGATACATGGGTGGTGAGCATGTGCTGATGACTCCAGAAGGAACTACTGCTGTTCCCATTCACCATTTTGTGCGTGTGCATTTTTTCTTCTTTTTGGAAAACAAACAAAAGGAAAATACTTGCCATGGGGTGAAGTGGACATTAAAAAAAAGAAGAAGGAAAGAAACATCAACTTTTCAGGATTTCATCTTTTGGTTGGTTGGTTGGTTTCATCCAGACTTACCCCTGGTTTTGCTCCAAATACGATGTGTTGCCGGGGTGGGGTGGGGGGTTAGATCTTTTGTTGGGTTTTTTATTCAACAGAAAGCTAATGGAAACTCATGAGAACAGCAGCAAATACTCCAGGAAGTTCCTCTTCCTTGGTGTCAGGGCAGCTTCAGCACAGATTAAGAAGCTGCAAGAAAACAGAACACTTAGGCTGCAATCCTATCCACACTTTCCTGGGAGTAAGCTCCATTGACTATAATGGGACTTACTTCTGAGTAGACAGGCATAGGATTGCGCCCTTAATGCTTGACACATCCTCTTCCTTTCTTTTTCTGCTGAGTGTTCAAAGAAATTGACAGGAGCCTCCACCAACGCGATGCACTTATTGCTTATACAGAAAGTCTCACCTTTCAGTACATCCAGACCAGCACTTCTGCTGTATTCCAGTTCAGTTTTGTCTTCCCCTCTTTTAGTGAATCGAATAATCGTTAGTTCCTATTCAACTATCCACGTGTGCACTGCTGATTTTTTTGGCAAGACAAATCAGCAAGTACACAGATCAGTGGTTTGAAAGTAATTGGGGGGGGGAGGCTAAATCCAGCCCTTACTGTGCTCTTAAACATGGATTGTGGTTATCTCTGCTTTTCTGATTGTGGTTACCTGTGTGCAACTTCATAATAGGATTTGGGGGGCGGGGGGACTGCTCCTGCAGGCCCTGTAGACTTCTTCATCTAACCAGACATGCAGACTGAAGCTTTCTAGCTGGATGGAGGCACATATGCTTCTCAACCACATGCAGATTCCTTCCTCTTCCTGAAACTGCAGGCTTGACTGCCTGAAGCTTTTTTTTTTCCCCTCCTCCCCCTCTATTAAGAAATGCTGAATTTGCACAATTGCACCCATGCACTTGCAAATAAGTGATGATAGGAAGAAAAAACATGAGGCGGGAGGGAACGGAGATTGGATTGTGAAGTGGCTCCCTTTCGCTTCATCTAGCAGAAGGTGAGTGAATAGGCACCCAGGTGAAAATGGCAACCAGGTACAAAAGAGCAAATTCATTATTTATTTTTATTTTTTTAAGAAAATGGCTGAAAGTGGAGGAAGAATCAGATAAGGCTCCTGTCTAGACAAGTGACAGAGGGATTTGGGCCTCTTTAGTAAAGCTATGAACTGTACAAACTATATGTTAGGAGGGAAACTTTGGAATCCCGCAGTGTAATGCTCATGGATGGGCAGGCAGTTATTTGCAGGAAGAATTAACACTCTTAATGTCGCCCTCCTGAACTCACACTTGCTTTTGCATTAACTCGGAGACCCGTATTTCGGAAATACATGCCAGTTGGCTGGTCAGAGGCCAGCCACTTTATTCATGGGCGGATGTTGGACTTGAGTAATGGAATATACAGGTAGCATTGTCCCCTATATATGTGGAAAGAAAATTCCTCATTCACCTTATAGCACTTTCAAGGATTGTGTGCTAATATTCAATCTTGCTGCCCCCTAGTGGTTCCAAGACAATGTTTTTGCCCTTAAAGCCTGACTCCAGCCCCCTACTGTCTCCAGCTGGCTGACACCAATGGGAGGTTTCATCCCAGGGCAAATAGATAGAAGGGGGGAGGACAGTGGTGTCATTCAAATGATTTAGGAACAGGAACTCACTTTTGAGTTCAAATTCAAATGTTGAGAAAAAAAAAAACCAAAAAAAACCCGGAAGCAGCCATGGAGCCCGTTAGGATCGGGAACACCCGTTCTGGTCCGTTCCCCCTGAATGACATCACTGGGGGAGGAGTATCCATATTGAGACTGATAGAGCAAATAGTTAAAGCCCCTCCCCCCCGCCCTGCAGTCTGGATTGGGTCCTATTTTTAAAACAAGAAGCACATCAATTCTCCTGAAAGGCTTAATGTAACATGCAGTTTGTTCTTAAGGAACAATACAGGCTTTCACAACTCGTGACGCACCAGGCTGAACACAAACCTGCCAGCCATGCCTTGTGGCTTTTTAAGTGCTTTCTTGGGAACAGGAGGCTCATTGAAGTCCACATCGCCTGGGGGGGGGTTGTGCTTGGCTTGTGCAGTCCAGGATAGGCATAAGAACAGCCTCTTCTGGGGAAAAAAAGTCACATCTGGATTGCATGACTGATCTGAAAGGGGCTGATTGGTGCATGGCCCAGGCTTTGGGGGGCATCAGGAAAGACTACAGGGAGTTTTGGCCTGTGGAATTCTGTTACCTCAGATTTGCAGCTGTTTTGACAAGCAAGTGCAACATTTGTCTAAGTGGGCGTCAGTGGATCAATTTTTCTAGAGAAGCCTTCCTGCCCTCAAAGAGTGGGGCGTAGGTACATAGAGAGCAACGTGTCTCTCTGCATGTTTGGGGATGAAACCAGCCGTGTGTGCGCACTGTGCTGATTGGCTGGAGGCTTATGATGTCACAAACCAACCTTACTATTTTCCCAGGAGATCATCGTTCAATGTGCTGATAAGTATGTCTGCCAAAAGCATTGAAATGGATGGAGTGGGGTGGAGTTAGGGAGTCAGACTCTCATTTTCCTAGGAAAATCACACCAAGCCCTTTTGAAGGTCCGTCCAACTGTGTGCACCTGCGATTAAGCTAAATGAACACTTCCCATCAAGTGTTCTTATCTGGCATTCAGGTTGCCCAGACAGCATATATTGTGGGAAATTGTGCATGTCAGGATGTAGTTGTCCTGGTGAATTCTCTGGTGAAAATGCTTACTGAAGCCAATAAGCATCAGAGTAGGTCTCAAAGCTTTTCTCTTTAGAGACTCAGTAGAGAAGGATGGAGAAGTTTAAACTGAGGAGAGAGAATAAAAGGAAGCACTTATTATTTGGCGTCATCCAAAGGTGCTCTCTCTCTTTTTGAAGTATCAGCTCTGCTCAGCTCCATCCATTCTCTGCTTCAGCTCTGTTTCACTATCTCCTACAAGGCTGGCTTGTTTCAGACATTATGTTGACACAGATCAATAAGGCCTGCATTAACTTTGCGTCTGAATGGTTAGAGTGGGGTTGGTCAACAGCCGGCTTCCCTGGGCCAAACATGCCCAGGACAGATTTCAACCTTACCAAAAGCAGGTATTTCAGGAAGGCAAGGTACCGAGGAAGAGGGAGTACATTATAGAGGCAGAAGACATAGCATCTTGGCGATGGGGAGGTAGGAAGGGGATCACACTGAGGATCCCACATTGAGGAGCTATGAAATTTGGCTTCTCAAACCATCCCAGGTTCAGCCCTACCATGAGGGAAATGAGGAGTCGATTTTGAGTGCCATTAAAGTGGTAGACAGACGTATTGCATGGGGCACAATCCACCAGAACGTTCTCCTGTACAAGCCACTCTGAAGCTGCCAATTAGTTCATTTGCACCGGAGACTATCCCAGTGGCTGGCACCCTTTCCACTTCCTGCAGAAAACCATTGGCCTTTCTTCCGCATCCCACAAAGTATTTGAGGCCAGTCTGGAGTGCCCAGCAAACCTGGTTGCTAAACAAGGGAATAATCTCACCTGCTTAGAGTGCTGGGTCTAAGCTGGGTAGAGTGCTGGGTCTAATTTTACTTCTTCCAATACATGTTCATAATTCATTGTCAAAAGGTCCTTGAATTGATGTACGATTTTGTCACGTGTACGTGGGTCAGAGTCCAAACATTGTTCCAGGGGAACAGCTGCACATTTAGGTTGGCGTCCAGGTGGCCCTCACTATTGCAGTGTGGAACATATGAAGCTATTTCAAACCAAGCCAAGACTGTCTCTCTACCTATGTCCAGTATCATCTTTACTGACTGGCCATAGCTGTTTAGGGTTTTCACGAAGGGATCTTTCCCAGCTTTAACCAGGAATTGAATCTGGGGACATGCCTGGGATCAAACCTAGGACTGGCTGCATGCAAAGCATGTGCTCTACAACTGAGTTCCACTTAACACTAACCTCAAATAATGTGGCTTAGTTTGGCTTATTAATGAACACTGAAACGATACTAGGAATGAGTCCGCAGTGCAAGTCTGTTGTGCAAGGGAACTTGTGGTGGATTATCCTTGCAGGATCAGCTCTGCCTGTTTCTCTTCTGCTAACGGTACCCCAAAGCTCTCCTTTTTCTTCATAGAAGGGCTGTCAATTGCATGGGTGGATCAGGCCTGTAAAATGCAACATGCAAGGCATAAGGCAAGCTCTGCAGAATCAGACCAACGAGTTATCAGCTTCCTGTTCTCAGCCAGGTATTTACAGGCAGCCTGCAAGCAAATTGTGAAGGCAATGGCCTTTGTCCTCCAGTATCTGAAAGGCAGACTTTCTGGGCATGTGGAGATTCTATTTACTTTTGGAGGGTAATGCCTGCTGTTAGACCTATCAAAGTCATCTATGCCAGCCAAAGTAATATCTTCTTGGTCCTGCATCTGCTGCCATTCAGCTTCACTGAGTGACCCTGACTGGTAGTGTTGCAAAAGATGGTGAGAAATCTCTATTTTAGGCAGTTAGGCAATGCTTCCCAAACTGAGCTGTGGAACCCTTGCAAAAATACCACCGCCCTACACAATGTAGAAGATTGTAGCCCTAATGGGGAGCTGCAGCCAATGGCTCAGTTGGTCAAGGACACCACCAGTCAAAAAGGTTTGGGAATCAGAGAGAATTGCATGGGTCCCCCCCCCCTAACTGGGCACATAGCAGGTAGAGTAGTGCACTTTAGATTGGGAAAACATTGCAGTGGGGAGATTGAACCCCTCCCCCAGTGCTACAGTCCTGATCCTATTCAACCTCCTCCCACCGCTCACTTTTAAAATCCATTAAAACAAGGAAGGTGTTCCTCATGGATCTTCTCCACCTTGTTCAGTTTGTCCATGAGTTGCCTTCTTTGGGGAAAAATGTCTTTGTGCGGGGGGGGGGCACACTTTAGCTTTTCCCTTCAGTAAATGAGATCATTTAGAGTACTTTTCTGTACTTTTCCAGCTGATGCACGCACCCATCCAACAAACCTGAATATCAGAAACTGTGTCCCCCAAGAATGAAACTGACATGAAAGTTAACAGGGGCTTAAGATCCATGAATACGAAAAAGTGATGTTTGAAGCAGCCTAGAAACAGGCTTTGAAAGAGCACTGTGGTCTCTCTTGCTAGGAAGAGAGAGAAAATGAAATTGGAAAAGGGTAATTCCACGCTTTGGTTGCACTGGGGTATATTTCTTTACCCATCTTTTGATGCTAATGTCTCATTTAGTATATTGCCTGTGTCTTTAACACAACCCTTCCTCCCCAGTTGTTGTTATTTTTAATTAAAGAAGAGGAAAATATGTGTATATTTTTGGCAATTAAGGTGATGTAGCTAAGATATATTTTTTTCATGCTGCTTGACCGTTTGTTATAATAAATAATATTAATATCAAATACCTTTTAAAAAAACAGAAAAATGAATAAAATCATGGGTGTTCCCCCCCCCCAAAGTTTTTAACTAAGCATAATAAGATGGTATGGGAATTGGTAGGTTTTTTCCCTTTATTTAAAGCACTGGTTAAAAGGTTTTGAGGTTTACCAGCTATGTTGGAAGTGTTCAAGTTAGAAAATTTCAGCATAGCTTGTTCTCACAAAGAAAAGGAAAATGAACTAGAAATAGAAGTTGAGACTTTTCAGAGACTTCAATTCAGCAAAGAAGACGAGGTTACACTCTTAAGCTACAGAAAGCAGGGACTAAAGGCATTTGGTTTTTTTAAAAAACCCAAACAAAATCATGAAAACCATTAAAAAATGTGATTCCAGCAGAGCTGGCAAGTGTCATCATCCAGGAATTATAAATTTGCATGCACACACAAAAAATGTGGAATCTCCTTTTTTGTATGTGTAATTACACAAATATAATACCATTCCCTTCTGCACCAAGTAAAAAGGTGAAGGCTATATGGAAGTATTACTGAATAAAGGAAAATGTTAAAAAGCTGTTGGCTTTCATAAATTGGCTTCTGCATTGCTGTAATATTTCTTTGCCATGTAAACATGGAGTCTATTTAGGATGCCTGATCAACTCTGTTCTTGTCTTGCCGACTGGAAACAGCTTTGGATCACTTTGAACCGAGTCTTTTCCCAGCCTCTTTGTCCATTCAGCATTCTGTGGCCCAATGCAGTGAATGCAATTCATGTGTGGAATAGATTGCTGTAGATGGATCAGCCACAGTGAAACCAAAAAGGCCCCTGCATGGTAGATGGAAACTATTTTATAGAAACAGTGAATGGAACAATGCGTGTAACTTCAGGAATTGTCCTCTGGGGTTTCTCATAAACACCATGAGCTAGGCATGCTGACTTCCATTGCTCACCCTCACCTTCCATTGCTCATCATCATATTCTCTGAATTGACACAAAATCTCCCTAGTCAAAGGTTTGTTATAGGGAGGAAGGGTTCCTATGGGCTAAAGTTCATTACTTGTAAATGTTCAGTCTAGGTGGGAATTGAGGGCGCAATCCTAACCTGGAGTTAGGCCGGCACATCTAGGCCAGCAAAGTTTGGCTGGCACAAGGGACACCGTAAAGCGCGTCCACTCTCTGAATCAAATTTATACCACATCTGTACCCTCTAACTCCAAGAGTGTTATACCCTCTAACTCCAAGAGTGGTCCAAACATACTTTACAGTGTCCCTTGTGCTTGCCAAACTTTGCTGGCCTAACTATAGGTTAGGATTGCACCCAGGGTCTTGCAGTTTTGCTCTTGCACTTGGAGCTCAGCAGTAGAGCTCAAATCAATCAATCACTAGTATTTATATACCACTTTTCAATACAAAGTTCACAAAGTGGTTTACAGGCAAATAATAACATTAAAGTTAAATGGCTCCCTGTCCCAAAAGGGCTCACAATCTAAAAGAATGGAGAACACCACCAGCAACAGCCACGAGAAAGACACTGTGCTGGGGTGAAGAAGGACAGTTGCTCTCCCCCTGCTAAATATAAGAGGACACCGCTTGAAAAAGTGCCTCTTGCCCAGTTAGCAGGGGTGAAATAGGAAGGAACTAAAGCAGAAATTTAACTTGCAACAATGTATCTCTGATCAATGTAAATCCATGTGCTGAAACAGCTTTTCATATGCAGACCTGCTGTGATAGATGAGCAAGGGAAATGAAAAAAAAACTGGGTCTAGAGAGCTAACTCATGTGCAAATCCACACCTTGCCCACTAAGAATCCCAGTGCACTCCAGCAACTGCAGCATGTTGGCTTTTGACTATAGATGACTCCCAGTAGGCAGTGCATAGCCTGATGACCCTGCGATTCTCAAGGTTGGGGGAACGGCCTAGCAAGGATGGTGACACAAATCCATGAAAATTCCCCAAGATTTTTTTAATACATAGGGCAAGAATTTTTGTAAGTAAAAGGACAGCTTTAAGAATAAGATTTTTTTTTAACATGGAACTTTGATTTTTATACAGATATGTTCCTTTAATTCTTTAGGTGCTCTTATTTTTGTTGTGTCCACACCCAATTGGGTGAAACTGAAATACAACTACATTAAAGTCTAGTAGTTCACCCAAACAGCTGATGTGTAAAATTGGGGATACAGTGATGCCATTTAGACGTGTACCACCTCCTTGGCTGCAGTACTCTTTAGCCTCACCCACTCTCAGTGGTTTCCAGGTGATTGCAGCCCTTCTCAGGCAGTGTCTGGATCCCATGCATACAGCCGTGCAGGCCAGGAGTCATTGTAAGGCTGGGTTTCATCTGTTATTCTTTGACCCATTCCTGGTTTTGAAGCCTGCGTATAATTGGTTGCGGTTCAGCATTTCCGTCAGGCAAATGGAAAGTGACCTGGAACAGATATTTGAGCTGGGTTTGAGATGCAGGGTTTGAGCTACCGGTAGTAACAGTTCAAGGGCATTCAGAGGCAATAATGGAGTTTAAAAGCTCCTACTCAAATCAGAGCACCAGTGTTTTCATTGGACTGGCTGTGATGAGCAGAAAGATGCTGCCTGAATTTGCAAATCAGTTGTCTTTGAGTCATTCTTGGTTTTCCCAAACCCATGTCAGATAATGTTTACTTCTGTCTCTTGATTTGGGGAACTTCAAACTGTGTGATAACCATGCTTCTGACCAAGGCTTCGTTTCTGTAGATGCAGTGTAGGATGCAGTCGGCCAATGATGTTGTAGGAGTGAGTTACAAAATCAGGAATATACATATGCCACATTTTGGGGTGAGCAAATGACAATTGGCAGATTTGCAAGCTGTAAGGGAACAAATCCTCTATCTGCAAAACATCAATACTGAACTCAAGTGGAACATCAATAGTGAACAACATCAATACCGAACTCAATTGAAAATGACAAGCAAAAAATGACTATTTCTTGTAATATTTTGTGCAGCTCTTCTGGAAAAGAATTGCAAGCAGCTAATGACTATTATAACAAAACAGTCTGTGTACATTTTCTTCCTTTTTTGGTTAATCTATACTTGAGTTTCTGTGAATGTATCACATTTCTTTTAGATCACTTTAATGAACAGACATTTCTCACTTGGGGTAAGCATGAGTTTAGCTGAACCTTTTTAACGTATTTTTCCTATGAGAAAATCCATCGCAGGAGCTAACAGCAGGGGCGAAATTTTAGACACCAAACTGTTGCTTATTTTCCTTTTCTTCCACCTCCTGTCAAGCATACTGCAGGATAAAATGTCTTTGTATCATTGCTGTATTTGTATAACCAGGCAGCTGTTTCAACCTTTTAATTAAAAAGAAGTTTTTCCAAATAAAATAGGACAACATTTTGAAACATATACACATTGTACATTTGTATTTTTTGACATTTTCCTTAACTACTGCTTTATGCATGAAGTATGCAAATTTCTCAAGAAATAATTAAAAATGAGTAAAATACTGTTACATACTCTCTTCTGAGCAAGGCAAAATCTAGGAGCAACATCACAAACCTAATATTGTCTTCGTGATATTTATTTACAACTACATAAGCAGAGCATATTGGAAATACTGACACTTCTATAGCATGTAGCACATTACTGAACCTGCATCTGATTCCGAGAGAGAGCTCCCTGAGTTCCTTACAGAAGACTCCTGTGCATGCCTGCGTAGAAGAAGAGCAGCCGTAAATGCTGATACATATAAAGAGGGACAAGAAACTAAACATTTGCATCAATACATGTGCCTTAGAGATGCAAGATGCATCTGTCTTCCACTCAAAGGTCTGGCTCATAGAGAGACTTGGAAGAAGGTACAACAATGTCATAAGAACATAAGAAGAGCCCTGCTGGATCAGGCCAAAGGCCCATCTAGTCCAGCTTCCTGTATCTCACAGCGGCCCACCAGGTGCCCCAGGGAGGCATGAGACAACAAGATGCTTGCATCCTGTTGCCACTCCCTTGCACCCGGTACCAGTAGCCCACCACCTTTGTAAGGAAGTTGCACAATCCATCATTGCCTATAGCCCACGATGGACCTTTCCTCCAGAAATCTGTCCAATTCCCTCTTAAAGGCATCAAGACCAGATGCCATCACCACCTCCTGTGGCAAGGAGTTCCACAGATTAACTACCCGGTGGGTAAAAAAGTACTTCCTTTTATCTGTTTTCACTCTCCCAACCCTCAGTTTTAGTGGATGCCCCCTGGTTCTGGTGTTTCGAGAGAGGGAAAAGAACATCCCTCTATCGACTTTATCCCTTCCATGCATAATTTTGTATGTCTCAATCAAGTCCCCCCTCAGGCGCCTTTTTTCTAGACTGAAGAGCCCCAAACGCTGCCGTCTTTCTTCATAAGGGAGGTGCCCCAGCCCCATAATCATTTTCATGATAATCATGTCAACAAATAACTCCAGTGAATATGTAACATAATAACATAAGAACAGCTCCACTGGATCAGGCCAAAGGCCTATCTTGTCCAGCTTCCTGCATCTCACAGCAGCCTACCAGATGCCTCAGGGAATACACAAGACAACTAGATATGTGCATCTTGTTGCCACTCCCCTGCATCCGGCACTCCGAGGTAGCCTAACTCTAAAGTAAGGAGGTTGCGCTAACCATCATGGCCTGTAGTCTGCGATGGACTTTTCCTCCAGAAATCTGTCCAGCCCCCTTTTAAAAGCATCTAGGCCAGATGCCACCACCACCTTCTGTGGCAAAGAATTCCACAGATTACCCGCTGGGTAAAAAAGTATTAGTATTTTGGTTTCCTTTGAATGGGAAAGATGTTGGAGGAGAGAGAGAGAGAGAGAGAGAGAGAGAGAGAGAGAGAGAGAGAGAG
>JAJKFI010000075.1:3947410-4021005 GCA_029204185.1 Lerista edwardsae
GAGAGGTATACAGTCTATAATACATTTTATTCATCTCTATGGTAGAAAGGAAAGCGATCAAAATGTGTGCATAAAAGTGCTTGTGAATTAATGGACCAAATGGATCTAAGCACATTTTGCACATGTAAACAAGTAACATGTAAACAGGGATGTGGTGGCACTGCGGGTTAAACCGCTAAGCTGTTGAGCTTGCTAACCAGAAGATTGGCAGTTCAAGACCGTGCGATGGAGTGAGCTCCCATTGCTTGTCCCAGCTCCTGCCAATCTAGCAGTTCAAAAGCACATAAAAATGTGAGTAGATAAATAGGTACCACTTCGGTGGGAAGGTAACAGCGTTACGGCGTATAGTCATGCCAGCCACATGACCACGGAAACTTGTCCTTGGACAAATGCCAGCTCTTTGGCTTAGAAACAGAGATGAGCACCACCCCTACAGTCGGTCACAACTAGACCATTCGGTTGTGGGGAAAGCTTTACCTTTAAGAGCCTACAAACAAAATGTGTCAATCACCTTTGAAAAGTCAATAGTCCACTTGTTTTAGTAACTGTGAAATGATGTAGTAAAATTTTTACTTTTATTTTTTTTATTTAGAAAACAATTCAAAATGCCTGCTGTATTGTGTTGTTGTGTGTATTTGACAAGAGTAGTGTAGATTAACCTAGTGCAGGGGCCCCCTAAATGCGGAGCCCAATTGGGAGCAATTGGTCCAATTGCCTTAAATCTGGCCCTGATCTTGCCTGCCCACCCAGAGTGTGTGGGTATGTGTTTCAAGTCTGTCTCTCAGTGTGAACTAGCTGTATGTGTTTTGGTCATTTTTGAAATGGGTTTTCTAAAATTGAAGTATGCCGTCAGATTCAACCATGTTCCCGGTTGTGCGGGTCACTGTAGCAATCAAAGATTTCTAGACGTCCTTCGAAACGAATTTCCTGCCTTTGCAATCTGATGTTCTCCTTGGATGTTTGTTTTTATAAAGGACCTCTATTTTTATTCTTGAATACATGGAAATGAGTGCACCACTTTAATCAAATACTATAACGCTGTGACTGACAAACATAGAATAGCATTGACTAATTAAAAAAAAACCACCATAACATTGTTACAATTTGAGAAAATGTAAAAACACCTTAAATCCAAACATAATTTTCCTGATGCAGGCAGATGGGCAAGTGGGTTTGCTAAACTAACTTCTGCGCACCCCTTCCCTATTAGATCTGACCAAACTGAAATTGATATGCATTGCTATCAAGAGAGGAGAAGGGGTGGGGGGAGAAAGATGCCTCAATTGTGAAGCTTGCTTGCTTTAAAACAAATTGGTTTGGTTTTGTGCCCAACAGCCTTTTTGCGACGGATCCCATAAGAAGTGTGCCCCAGGGATCTCTCCCCTGAGATTCAAACTAGAGGAAGCGAAAGAGGCCTGGCTATGCGGCTGCAAATGCACCAAGACCCCTCCATACTGTGATGGCACTCACAAGGAAGATTTTGTGCAAAAATCTGAACTCCAGTCCCACCCACAGTTGTGATGAAGACAGACCTTCATAGAACTTTAGAAGCCGGTCAGAGAAAGAGGTTGGGCACAAGCTGTCGGAACGCCACCCTGTGTGTGCATCACTGTGCACCTTCCATTAATTGTAGCGATGTTTATAGTGTCACAGTGTGCCAGTGGATTGTGTCCCCATCTATCTCATCAATGATTTTGAAACCTATGGTGTTTTGTTTTGTTTTTGCTTTTTCCAAGAGTTCCAGACGTTTTTCCTCTTCCTTCTGCCCCCCCCCCTGAAATAAACATCCTTGTATTTCAACTAATCTGCTGCCAATTGGCCCAGACTCTGTGTCTCTCTGTCCTGTAAGTGTTCAGTGGTTGCTTGCTGCTACCGCTGACCGTTTCTGCAATAACCATTCTAGGCAACTCAGAGAACAAAGAAAGGATGTGATCTTTGTCCTAGAGAGTTTACATTCTTCATTAGTTGAGCAAGATAGGGACTTCAGGAAGAAGTTAAGAATTGACAAAGAAATGCTGGCTGGAAGAGGAGGGCAGACAGGATGGAGCAAGAAGAGTGTGTTGAAGGGACTACCCACATAGCCACCAGCCTCTTCTAGGTGCTAGGGTAGGCAGCTGTTGTAGCTGTCACATAGACCCTGGTGGAAGATATTCCTCCTTCCCAAGCACTTCACACAACAGCTAAAAATCCTCCCATCGGCACGTTTGCCCGCCAATTTATGATGTAGAGATTTTCAAAAAGTGGCTCCACCAAATGACCTGAAACTTGCACTGTAAACAGTGTAAGGATAGACCTTATTAGAGGTACAGTTGTTTTGACTGTCCACCCATGTCATCATTTAAGAAACAGGGGCAGAATTTTGGGTGTTTTTTAATTTGTTTTATGGGGGGCTGTTTCTGAATCTGATTGGGGCCCCCAAATCTGAAATGAAAATTGCCATTTTGGCTTCCTGTGTTAGGGCAGGGGCTAGCCTTTCTCACTGAGTCAACTTTAAAGCTTTCAGGTACAATTAGCACCTGTAATAATGTTTTAAATAATTGGTGGGCAAGCACGCCGATGGGACTTCGCACGTCTCCTTCCATTCAAACTGTGTTTCTCTGTGGGCTAATTATATTTTTACTTTGGGGGACAAGTTAGGTGAAAACACATATCTCCTAACAATGTTTTTTATACTCCACAAAACATTAGACACAAAACATTAGAAGGCAATTCCAAGATCAAATATCATAAGGCTGTATGAACTTCAAATCAATAATGACCTGCCTCACCAACCTCACATGGTTGCTGAGGGAAGGATTGTCTACACAACCCTGAAGTCCTTGGAGAAATGGAAAACAAAATGTTAAATGTCAAATAAAGAATATTCCTCCTTTCCCCCCAAGTGCATTTGTTTAGGTAGATATTCACATTTCATTATCACACTTGCAGCTGTAGGTGAGACTCTGTGACTAATTTCTAGAGTGGGTGTGTTTACCTGAGTGGCCCTGATGTTTGATTTTGAAGACAGGCATTCAGCTAGGTGATGAGATTATCAGCTAGGTGATGAGATTAGCTAGGTGAGGACAATTACAATGGGCAGAAATCTGCATAATGCTCTCCTATAGTTTACCCTTCCCAAAGCTATTTAGGACAATTACCATGGATAGCATCTTTAGGGACAAAAAAAAATCTAGATAAAGCTCTCCTATTCACTCCTCTATTCACTGAGAATTCGCAAGCCATTTAGAAAATCAGGTGACCACTCTTCCTGACAATCAGTCTTGTCAATGGTGCAAGAACACAGAATAAGATTCAAATAATATTCCTTCAAATCAGCACCAGGACACAGTCCAATAGCTACTGAAGAGTCATGTTTCCATCTCATAGTGGGGTGGGAGATGGGATTGATGGCTTTGCTTTGTTTCACATATAATAGGAATCATCCTTCCAGCAACTAAAGGTTATTTCTTGCCTCTGTACTGTGGGACCAGAATAGTTAGGTGCTTTTCATTGAGAAGACAAAACAATGAGAAAGATACTTCTTTTCTTCAAATTGTTCACAGCTTGTTCTAGGGCTGGGGTGGGAGGGAACCTCAAAAGGTGAACTCAGATTCGGCTTAGTATATTGGAAGCTGCAAGCTGCAGAAGCCAGCTCTATGAAAAATTGGGTTTTTTCAAGATGTTTCTAAAGCAGAGAAGGGTCAAGGAAAGTCCAGAAGAATTCTGCCTCCAGCTCATTACAGGGGCTGCAAAACAAGTAGCAGAAGCCTGCAAAACACCTAATTTAGCCTAGCAGTAGTCAAAGCTATGCCAAAAATTCAGTTTTGCAAGAATGAACTTCTTACTTCAGGGTTTGCACTCTAGGGCCCCCTTCTGCAAATTCCTGAAGTAAGCAAGCTGTGTGCTCAGTGAACAATGTGGGTTTTTTTAAGATTTTCAGGGGTAAAGGTAGTTGTTTTTTTCAACATTTCCATAGAAATTGATACACAGCACCATGGATACCATAGTGCACCATAGTGCAAAATAAAAATTACGCTTTCAGTCCCATTGGCAGGCAAGCACGCCAATTTCAGTTCAGATATATGGGAGCACTTTGACATGGTTCCAAACACAAATTTACCTGGGGGGGGGCCTGTACATGTTTCAAAATGCAAAAAAAAGTGGTGCGCTAATGCACCTAAGGGAGGAAATGGGTTTTAAGCTGCAGTCATCCCTTCATGTGACAATAGAATAAACACCCATTAAAGGCAGATGTGCACATTCTTGAACAAAGCAAGAGCCGTGTAATTGGAGTTTTTTGTACTTGACACTTAAAAGGGGAATCCAAGTTCTGCACCCACATAAACTGAATTCTGCGGTGGCAATGACAAAACAAGTATGCACTGATTACACTGTACTTGGTTCTCTGTAAGCCGCTTTGGGCATTTGCTTCGGCAAATTATAAAAATAATGTGGCCTAACATATTCTGCTTCTCATAGACAAGGGGAGTGGCAAGGGCGCCCCCTGCTGCCTTCTGAGGGTCTCTTGCAGTTCTTGAGGGTCTCAAACTCGGAGTTGACATGTAGAAGGTTCCAGATTCAACCTCTGTCAATAGGTGGCTTCAGGCCTGCATGCCTTTCTTCACAGCGATAGTTGTTAGGAATATAATTTAAAGAGCGCGCGCTCGCGCACACACACACACACACACACACCTCTTGCTCCCATCATGGAGCTTAGGGTGGTGTACAAATGGTTTCCAGTCAGGTTCTCATCTAGGCCCAAACCTGTGTAGACGTTATCAGGAAGCTAGTTTCAAGGCTGCATCTCCCATTTTGTCCTTTTTTTTCCTCCTCTGCTGCAGCATTGTGAAATGCAGTCAGCTTTGAACTTGCACATGTTATATGCATTAATTTACAAGCTCCATATCTACACTTTTCCTGTAGGTAAATTCTCACTCAGGAGCAACTCGAGGCCTGTTGGCACCAGTCTCCATTTTACCACATGGCCCTCTATGTCCAAAGACCTAGTTTCCTTTGCTTTTGACATCCCTAAATGGTTATGCCACTCGGGGGAACGTCATCTGTGCTGCTGATATAGCCAAGCATGTCAGCAATTCCTGGCTTATGCAAGCAGCATAGTTCTGCCCCAGCCATTTCAGGTGCAAAGGCCTCCGCTGACAGAGCAGAGTTCAGAAGGGAAAGTCAGATTTCATCATCAGTGAAATAGCCGTTGGGGTGATTTGTGTAACAGCCAATCCTGGAATGGCAACCATTACCTTTTACGCACTTAGCAAGAGTATTATGCAAGGTGCTGCACTTGTGGAAGTGACCCAAGTCCTGCCCAGAGGACTTGCACTCTGTTACATTAAACGAACAAGCGAAAGTGGGTGCCAGAAGGTAATTAGGGGGTATGCTGCAGTCCATCTCTGCAATGAGAGACGGCGGCTCAGATGTTACAGCCTTGTGATTAAGACAACCTTCCTTTCTGGAAGGAAGATACAGTGAATGGAGTAGGGTAGCAGTTATCTACATTATTATCGTTATCTACATTATTATCTACATTATTGGTACATTATCTACATTATTGGTAGATCTGGGGATTGCTGACTCCAGGAAGCTGCAGAGTAAAATGACCCATCACCCACAAGTTGCTTGCGTGTGGCCCCAGCATGCAGCCTGCTTCACTGGCTGTGTTGCACCTTTTCCTGGTCCAAAAATCAGGTCGCAGTCCACTGGTGGATCACAGTACAGTTTGAAATACAGAGCACAACCCAACCAATGTAATGCTGATGTGACCCAGAAGTGACTTCCGGGTTGCATGTCATTTAACTCTGCAGCTTTCTGGTCTGGGTGGGCCCTGGGTCCACCACAAACAGTGGGTCACCAAGGTAAGAAGTCTGGAAACCCTTGGCGTAGGGCATTAGTGAGAGGAAGTAACCCTGCCATGCTCAGAGGTGCCAGGCTGGAGTTCCACTATTTTATAGGGCTGAGCTGTGACCCTGGGGGCATTTTTGGGCCTAGCCAAAACATTTATGTTTTGGGGAGGGACTAAAATGAAAAGCCTGGCAGAAAATTGTCTACCAATACCCCATACTAACTGACCACCCATCAGATTGCTGAGGGCATTTCCTATTGGCGACTACAGATAGAATGGATCATGTTGCCATGGTAAACTTTTGGTCTGGATGCCCTGTGACAGAGCGAATGGAGGCCCAAGGGCATTAATGATGATGAGGGTTTGGCTTCATGTTCCAATCTTCCTCTGACACTGGGCTTAATGCTGGCCCACATGAAGAGCATATTGTCTGTCACCAAGGAGGAGCAACTACAACCAAACTGCTTATATTAGTGCTGGGAAATTGGAGCAAGGCTTCCAGACAACCTTGAGTAGCCTTTCAAATCTAATCCAACAAATCTAAGCATTGTAAGGCCTGAAGGATTACAGAACCAGCCTTTTAAAAAATGCCATGGCAGGCTTGCCCCTTTGTTGTTCTGAAGGACAAGCACAAAGGACAAATGGTTGACCTTCCTAATGTAGCCATCTAGGCGTCATTCCTTTTGGATTGTACAACTTCCTTTCTCTTGCATCAACTAGTACAAACCACTTGAGATGGCCTTAATTCTGTGCGTGTGATGTTACAAGGGGAAAAAGGACCTCTGCGCACATACAGAGTACCTCTTTTTCTTTTCAACAAATGACTTCAACAACATGCAACATTAATATGCTGTGTGTATGCAGAAATGAATAGTCATGCCCTAGTATCCAATAGAGTTCCGTTCTGTGGATACTGGAGGTGCCTTTTTAAAGATAGGAGAACATCAGGGGTTTTGCTGCAACAAGGTAAAAGAAGATTTATTTAATGTTCCCCTATCAAATAGGCAGCCCAGTATCTATGGATAACTGAAACTATGGATACTGAATCAGATTCCAGGGCACACTTGTATCCAACTCAGAATTCAGCAGCCTAAGAATTTCTTTTTATAAAAGCAAGGGTCTAGTTCTTCTGACAGTGAAGAGCAGTTTCAAAGGGTTGGTGCCCAAAAACAGGTGACATTTCAGAAGACAGGAATAGGAGGAAGAGACATACTGAGCAAGATTTCCAATGTTTTGAGCCCTGGGGAACATATTGGAACATTAGCTTTAGTTTAGCAGAGAGGCCGCAGTTCAGTGGTCAGCAAAGGTGAGGTCTTAGGCTCAAGCCTCAGCACTGCCATTTAGAATGTGGGGAGTCTAGGAAACACCTCTGCCTTGGACTGCCAGAGTACATAATACTGAACAGAAAGGACCAATACATTATGACAACTTCGTTTAAATTCTCCCTAGCCTTCAACCCCATCCACAAACCCTATTCAGCCTTAGCAGTAGGGAGTTATGGCTCTTAGCCATGATTTACCTCTGGAACCTCTCATTCTAAGGGGGAAGCATTTATATTCTTGCTTCCTTAGTATTCTTCCCAAGCTTTAATACAATCACATGTTATGCAGAGTATGTGTGTACAGGATGGTCAGAGAGCATGTAATGGGGGCCAGGGAAGGAGACAGGAAAAAGCCAACAGCTGTATTCTGTCTCCAGCACAGCTGAATATTTGTACAGTTACTCAGTTTCCTGGTCAGTTTAATTCTGGCATGTTCATGCTTGGTGACAGGAAGAAAGAGTACTCTTGCATACAAAGAATGTATGCATACTTGAGACCCTTGAGCATACGAAGCTGCCATTCGTTCACCCAGTTCTGTATTCCAGATTGGGATCTTTCCTAGTTCTACTTGGAGAGGCTAAAGATTTAAATCCAAGTTGGGACTCGGGATTTTCAATGTTCAGGAAAATCTTGCTTTTCCTAGGCTGGGTGGAGTCATCTCAGCACAACATTTATTTCAAGATAGAAGCCAAAGTTTTTCCTCCATACACCTCCCAAAAGCATCGAACAGAATAAGGGAGGCCGCATCTCACTGGGAAATTCTCCTGTGCAAACAAGGAAATGAAAGAGAGCTGTGCAAGAGATCAATTGTGTTTATTTCAATGAAGCTAATATGAGAGAGCTTTCCAATGGAAAGTGCTCAAAGGTTTTTAAATAGAGCAACGTGAACTTCATGTAAGTTTCTTCACATTAAACAGTGTTTTAAAAATTAAAAGATTATGTTTTATTGCCTTCCACAAAAAAATAGAACTTTTAAAAAGAATATCCTGCAAGGAGTCATCCTTAGAACAGCAGGATTAAATAGCCAATAAATTATTGTAGAACAAAATTCTCAATAAAATAAACATAATTAATACAATAATTTACTCCGATGGCTTTGCAAATTAAATAGGCATAAATAAAGTAATGTCCTTAAGAAGGGCATCCGGGAAGATGTTCAGACTGCATAATCAAGTTAAGAGTTCTTGGAAAGGTATGCCGCATACCAGTCCCAATGAAACTGTCCATCATGTGCAGCAAACTGCTTTGTGTGGTTGGACTCTGGCCTGTGGACCATACAGTTGCTCTGCCCGCCGCTCAAAGGCTGTCACCATCTGCTTGACTACCTCATCGAAGAAGAGGTTGGCCAGTTTAGAATGGAGAGCCGACTTGAACTCAAAGGAGACCTGGAGATGAGATGACACCAAGCAATTCGTGAGTGGAAACATCAAGGTGGGTTACTACAGCTCTAACAGGAAAATATCAGAGTGGGTTACTACAGCTCTGAAACCAACATCCAAAATGGGATGCAACTGTATCTCAGAAAGATTAAGCAACTTTGCTAGATGTAGCCACCCTTCTTACGCCTTGTGTAGCAAGCCTAGCAATACCAAAATGTGTGTTTTCAACTTTTTAAATGTAAAATTAAAAGGAGCCTTCAGTTTTAGTGTGGAGGGTGGGAGAACTGGTCCCCTCCGATTCAAGATTTTGGAAACAAAAACCAAAGATCCCCTCCCAAGAATCCTGAGAGGGTCTATTCCTAGAAATGCTATAAACCATGGTAAGTAAATGCAACTACATTTGCCTGTTACAACAAAACCAACAAAGGGTCTTGTGGCACCTTAAAGACCGACCAGTTCATTTCCACATAAGCTTTAGGATACTGTACTACAATCCACCTCATCAGATATCGAAACCCAACTTTGTACAGCAGTTTTGCCTGGAGAATGCTTGCTGCACACAGACTCTCTCTTTGTCTGCTAAAACAGCCCCATTCATGTCAGGCAATCAATACTTCAAACACAAAACGACTAATCCGTTAATGACACGTCCACAAAGCACCAATAAAATCCTTCGGCACAAAGCCAACTATTGAACTAGTGATGGAACTGGCTTTGCACGTTTGCAACCCTTACTACACGTTCTATTGACTTAAGAGTCACACCCCCACCAGATGAAGTCTGCCCCCACTAAACAGTTGGCACACAAAAGGGCACTTACGTAAAACTTGAGTGTACAGGTGTCCAGCCGGCCTGAGAGTCCCGGGCCAAATTGCCAAAGTGTCTCCAAATGTTGAAATAACCTTCCGTCCTTACTCACAGCCTGAGGGGTAGACAAAATTGCTTAAGTTAGTGCCTGCTGTTTTGAAATCAATTCAAACTCTGGAAGCAAAGTTACCCTCACTTGGACGAACCTACTGATTAGCCAACCTTCGTTTAGCCAAGCAGACAGGAATAGCAACCTAATTCTCTAACTTCACATGCAGCATAGTGATTTGACTCACTATGAACGGAATTTGCCATATCAGAAATCACATATGTAGAGTCCTCCGAGCATGTGTAGAGTGCCTCTTTCCAACTCTTAGCAAACAGTGGCATGGGTGTACTCTACCATCATTCTCACATGATGATGATCATCTTCGCTCTAGAACTTCAGATCCCAGATAGGTGGGAATAACAGACTGGCGGCTATTGGAACCCTCCAATAGTTTCAGTCTGGCTTCAGTCGTTTCTGTAGTTCCAGCATGGCAGACCATCAAGACAGGAAGTGTTAGTAGGTGTTGAAACAAAGCGTTTCAACAATACTGTGTTAAAAAACTGTCTTTTGGCTAAGTCACTGTCTGACGTCTTGGACGTTGACCAATCAACCCTCTTGTAACATGACATCTGCAGCGCTTTTAGAGGAAATGCTGACATTATTTCTCTCTCTCTGTCAGGGTGGTTTTGGGTCACATGTGATGGACTGTGTGGGCAAGAGAAGGGAAGTGAGTCATGGAGCCACTACCTGTGGGTGACAACCCCAAACCTTTGGACTTTATTTTTTACAAGCTCAAACCGGTTTTGAACCAGTTTAACCACCCAGGCTTAGCCACCGCCTGAAGACTCCTCACTAACAAGGAATGTTCGGCGGACTCAGAAGTCCGATTCCTAGAGTGCTCTGGAGGCAGCCAGGACTCCTGAACCAGTTTCCGTCTGCAGTGCAGCTAGGCCCTTAATCCAAAAAAGCCAGATGCATTTCTGGAATTCCTACCCTGTCAGTCAGCAGAAAACTCAGCATGTTTCTACAACACACATTTGAATTGGCCTTAAAAATCACAGGCCCCCAATTAAAGAAATAACTTTGAAGTCTTTTTGTTCAGTGGAAGGCTGAGAATTTCAGAACACTCCCAAGACTGTTGGGAGTTACCCTGGGGGGAAGCCATGATAGTTCAGCCATTTCTGTGTAGAGTTCAGTTACCCCTTCGTTGGTCAGTTTCAATATCTCCTTTTTTGGAGACAGGAATAAGGCATCAAGAAAGTGCAGAATCTTCACAGACCTATAGATAATCAAGTCTACTTTGCTTGTAATAGCCAGGGCTTAATTTGCCCCAGGGGTCACCTTCCACTCTTCCCTGGAACTAGGATTGCCAACTTTTTTAACTGGCCATGCTTCTGTGCTCTAAAATGCAGCCAGATTTGCAGAAATTGAGCGAGTGAACTTTGTCCTCGTGTGAAGATAAATGGTTTTTTTAAAAAATCATCAGTTCAATGTGTATCACACCACTGCTAGAGGCACAGAAGCAATTTTAGAAAAGGAGCATATGATGCAATAATAGACAAGAGTGCCTCTGACCCTGTGCAGACAGACTATCCCACTGGTGACTAACCAGTGCCAGGTCACACATTTCTGTGACTGTGACCAGATCTTCCAGGCCAGCTTTTTCTAGAAGCTTTTCCAGTTTCTGGAAAGGCTCAATTCTTGGTGGAAAGCAGTTTCTAACAAAACAAGGTAAGTCTGCAAGGCTATACTCCCAAACCCCACTCCAAGCCTCACAGCCCCCTTACCCGGATCCGATGATTAGGCACCATGGAAATCTCCGAGACATAGCGCTCTACTACAGGGGGGAATCCCACTTCCAACAGGGCTCGTGAACACTTAGTCCGACAGGAAAGAACAGTGGAGCCGGTACACCAGGGCACAAATAGTCGATAGCTCCCCACATCTGCCACAATATCGTACATCTGCTCAACCGAATATCTGCAAGGAAGGAGTCATAATGGCAATAAGCAATGGTACCCAAGATGAGCGAGAGAAAAAAATAGTAAAGCATAAAGGCCCTGGCCACTAGATTAACCTACCCAGGAATCCAACCCTCCCTACTACAAGGATTGCAGCACTCCAGTTGAGCCAAGGTGCACCCCAGGGTCCGCTTCAGACATCTAGAACTTGTGACATAGATCAATGTGCCTCTAAGCATCTGCAGAGTGCAGCTAGCAAGGATTAGCTTTTTCTGATGTTGTGAACTTCTGTTTGGGCCAGATTGCAAGCAGGGGCAAGCATATTTTTAGACATATATTCCACTCACGCAGAAAATTTACAACACAATGCTATGCATGTCTACTCTGAAGTAAGCCCTATCGTGTTCAGTGGGGCATACACCCAGGAAAGTGTGCATAGGATTGCAGCCTAAATGCCAAGAGAAATGCCAGGATACAAGCCTGATCCCCAAGTTTTCTGTGCGCAGGGATTAATTTTAGTCATTCAAACATGTGAGTCGGACCCCCCACCCATGCAGTTCAGTCTGTGCATAGTTCTATCTTTCCAATGAGAAGCTGGGCAAGGGTCTTTGATAGTCTGATATTACTCACGGGAGCTGATGAGCTTCTGCATACTCCATTCTCTTGCCGCCTAGCAGGGGGGCCGCCAGGTTCAGGAAGGGTCGTGCCTGTGGCTTTGCGGCTGATCCCAAAGCGAGGGAAGGGCACGTCTTCAGAATGCGAGAGGCAAGGATCCTGTTGGAGCTCAAGTGTCTGCAGTGAGGCAGACCCAATCTGTGTAAAAATTGGAAAGGAGGCTCCAGTTAAGGCAAAGGAGGGGAATGGGGAGCATTGCTCACCCGGAGGCAGAAAGAGAAGAGAAAGGAGAAAAGAGCTCCCATGGAGATCTATTGCTCTCCAAAGTCAGGCTGCACTTGGGAAGGACGGGAGTGGATACAGGGTCAAACCAGCACATTTCACCCTTTTTCTTTGCTGATCATCCTTTATTATGAATTGAGAATTGAGCTCAGTGGGACTTGGGTATTTCCAAGTTAAACAGGGATAAGAGGATCAGGGCTCCACATCCTATTGATCTCAGAGGGATTTAAAAGACACATGTTACAGCCTTTCCATTAGAATCAATGGGTACTGAAGGTCCTTCACTTCTGGCTGTCTCATGCCCTGTATTCATAATGTTAAAAAAGAATAAACTGCTCTTTTATTATTATTTTTAAGTCACCTGTTTTCATTGCTCATCATGATTCAAACATTATGAATATTGTATGGGTGAGATCCAACCAAATCCAGTCAAGGAGCCAGGATGGTGTAGTTGTTCAGGCGTTGGACCTAAGATGACCCAGGTTCAAATCCCCGCTCAGCCATGAAGCTTCCTGGGTGGCCTTGGGCCAATCACACTCTCTCAGCCTAACCTACCTCACAGGGTTGTTGTGAGAACAAAAGAAGAGCAGGACCACGTTCACCACCCTGAGTTCCCTGGAGGAAAGGCGGTATAAAAATGTGGAAACTAACTCAATATTAAGCACTTCCCAGCCCCGCTGTTTTCAGTGGGACTAACTTCCTCAGGACTCTAGAGTGTGCTTAAGGACGGCAGCCTTGTACATGCCTAAATGGGGCTTGACTTAGGTGACATCCTGTTCCAAATATACCTGCTTAAAGATATTAATTCGTTACTATAAAAAAAAAATTAAGGACATCGTGGCGCTCTTAGGAGTGGCGCTAAGCAAGGAAATTCCGCCGGCACGTGGTTTTCGCTTTGCGATCTCTTCGGAGAACCCTCCCAAAAGTGGAGGGCGGGGGAAGAAGGTCTCCAAGCGGCAGGAACGAGCCAGCCCCCTCCAGCCCCAGAACGCCGAGCGCGCCCCCTCTTACCTCGCCCCCTTTTTGCAGCGCGGGTGCAGTCCGCACTCCAGCAGCTCCCGAAGGGCCACGGCTCGCCGGCTGCTTCCCGCCATCATGTGCCGCGCTGTTGCTCCTGTATCGTCTGGCTCGACTGAGGCTCAACCAGACCGTCTAGCCCGGCTCCGAAGGCGGCGTCACGGCGAGGGGTGTGTCCCCGGCGGCGGGGGTGTGACCCTCGCCGGCCCCTGGGGAGCGCTCAGCGTGGCAGCTGCGGGCGAGCTGGCGAGAGCCCCGACACGCCCATTGGCCCGCAGCCGGGCTGTCCTCGGGCGCTTCCCCGCCCCTGCCATGCGCGTCGGGTCTGGGAGATTGCCCAGTTTCGTCCGGAGGAGAGGGACATTCCTCGGGAACGTAGTAGTGTACATAGTAGTGTACGTACTTCTGGGAAAGGGGTGGAATGGATCCTTGCCCCACAGGTTGGAATTCGGAGCGGGGGGGGGAGAGAAACAATGTTGCATTGCACAACTCCGTGCGTCCATCCTTAGCGTATTTTGATGATAGTAAAAAGAACATGTGAAAAGTGTCTCTCCAAATTACCACAGGAACCAAAGCAATTGGGGGGGGGCAGGATTGGCTCAAATCCGCAGTGCTTGATACTGAATGTATCACTTTTTCTTCAACTTCAGGTGCACACACCCCACTTTCCTTGGTAGTATGTAGGGAGCACTGCTCCTCCCCCCCTTTGAGCCGCTGTGGCACTTTTCATCCTAGATCTCCCCCTCCCATAGATCAGGCCAAGTCTCTTTCCTCCCCTTCCCAACTCTGCTGGGCTGCTGCTGTTCCCACCTCTTCCTCCCTGGACTTTCAAAATATAAACTTTAGGGAAAGGGGGCAGAAGGCATAGTGGTGCTGTAGCTCACCACTTCAGATGCAATCCTAACCTGGAGTTAGACTGGCACACGTTAGGCCAGCACAAGGGACAGCGTAAAGTATATTTGGGCCACTCTCAGAGTCAGAGAGGCCAGCACACAGGCACAAGCCATCCTCCTCAACTCTAAGAGTGGTCCAAACACACTTTATAGTGGCTCATGTGCTGGCCAAACTTTGCTGGCCTAACTGTGCCAGCCTAACTCCAGGTTAGGATTGCACTCTCAAAACTCCTTTTTTTTAAAAAGAGGTGATGGCAGCACTCCTGAACCTTCAGAATTGTGGTGATGGCAGCACCCAGTCTCACTTTCCGGGAGATGGCCTAGGGTAGGGCTTTGCTTCCCTTCCCCAGTAACCTGGCATCAGCACTGAAGAATAGTGATGGCTGGCATATCACTACCCCCAGCCAAGAAAGGGGTGTCAGAGAATGCTGTGCAATAATGGCAATTGCCTTGCCACACCCCATTAGTGGGTCAGTGGGGGGGGGATTTCTTGTCCAAGAAGAATGCCTACCCCCTTCTCCCTTGTAACACCCGATGCAGATCTTTGTTGTTGAAAGTTTTGCATTTTGCTAATTTGTGTGCCCCGTGTATTGTTTTTCCTAAGTTCTTATTCAAAACAACAGTATAGGCATTTAGGCAGCAACAAGCAGACACTATGTTTTGCTCATCTCAAGAGGGCTGTTGTGCATTATGCAGCCCGCTCCAAAATGTGTTGGGAGTGAAGGCTCCTCTCCAATCACAAGGCCTTGTGCTGCCCCTCCACCCCTCATTTATTCTTAATGGAGACATGAATGGACTGGAGGACACACCTGGCCTTCTGCTTTCCCCTAATAGGAAACACACACCCTTCATTTGTGAGGCCCTCCACACCCGCAAGATGATTGCATCAAAGGGGCAGCCACCTCCAGGGGGTTCAGCCACTATAAATCAATTAGACCCAACACCTTTTGTCGTCTTTCAAGTGCCCTATTGGCTCCAGGATGAAGGAAGTGCAATTAGAAAGGGAACTGCCCATCTTTATGGGGTGTTTTGCTGTGTGCATTCTAATTTGCACTAGTGGGTGAAAATCTCCCCCCAGGTGGGGAAAGGTGTTTGCCTTTCTGGAATGAAAAGTTGGATAGTGAACATATGGTACACTTCTGCACCCTTTGTCAGGGTGGAACCTATCTGGTCCTTGCCTTTCCAGTCTGGCAGTGCCAGGGGAACAAGAATAAAGTGGCAATCCCATCTCCGTTTATGGCTGTAGTCCTCTTTGAGGCGTTTCTGAAGCAGGGCACAAGCTTTTACAGCCTGACAAAGGGTGCAGATTTGTTTAATGTTCCCCTATCTTTTCAATATGTGGTGGTGCAGTGGGTTAAACCGCTGCTGCTGAGCTTCCAACTGGAAAGTTTGAAAGCGTGACCGAGTGAGCTCCCGTTGCTTGTCCCAGCTCCTGCCAACTTAGCAGTTCAAAAGCACGTAAAAATACGAGTAGATAAATAGGTACCACCTCGATGGGAAGGCAACGGCTTTCCGTGCGCCTTGGCGTATAGTCATGCTGGTCACATGATCATGGAAGCTGGTCCTCACACAAATGCCAGCTCTTTGGCTTAGAAACAGAGATAAGCACCCCCTACAGTCGGTCATGACTAGACCATGCAGTCGTGGGGAAACCTTTACCTTTATGAGATGGTTAGATAGTGTCACTGAAGCAATGAACATGACATTGGGCGAACTCCAGAAGCTAGTGGAGGACAGGGAGGCCTGGCATGCTGTGGTCCATAGGGTTGCGAAGAGTCAACAAGACTGGACAACATCATCCCTGCCTCCAAGTGTGTTTGCTTCAAATGTAAATGAGTTTAATCAGCGGCGTTATGCTGCTGGAACGCTGGGCAGGACATCCAGGTGATCGACAGCCCGCCCGTTGCGTTCCTCAGCGTTATGCCATTTGCGTAATGTACGCAAGCGGCATAATTGGTTATGCAAATGGCATAACGCTGAGGAAGGTGACGGGTGGGCTGTCGATCACCCGGATGTCCCGCCCAGCGTTCCGGCAGCATAACGCCGCTAAGTTTAATTGTTAATGGGTCTTTTCCCTCACCCTACGGAAACTTGAGAATTGTTTACTGAGGGAGGCTCACAATCTCGTAAGCAAATCTAATCACTCCTACCAAACCACACTTCTCCAGTTTCTTTGAGAAAAGCTACTCAATTGGCTTCAAACAATTTAAAGATGGAGGACAGATATTCTGCCCTAATGTTGGTAGTACTGGTTCACAAGCCACATTGTACCCTTCTTGTTCTGGAGCTAAACTGAAATTTCACTAACACTTTCAGTTCACCTGATTTTCAAAAGGCAAACCCAGTTACCAGGTTTTTTTTTTTGGTTTTTTTTTAAATTTGATGTGAGGGAAATTAAACAAAAACAAGTCTTGAATTGTTGACCACATTTTAAAGGCACTGGAGGAATCGTCATGCCAAATTCAGCACAGTACCCCTTTCTTGAATCTCTGAAAGTCTCCATAGCCAACAGACAAACAGAAGTGGAAACAAATTCAAGCACTGTTTTGGAATGCCTACCCCCGCCCCCAAATTGTCAACCCTTAATGACTGCAGAGGAGAAAAGCTGATGATCCCAACCATGCTAGACCGGAAAGCTCCACCAGGTGTATGAGCAAAAATCACCACACAGAGACAGAGCACTCAGATTGTGTCTTGATGTTTAGTTTATGCATAGGGCTCACAGCACAGAGTTGTAGGAACTAAGGCCAGACCCCAAAATCCAGTCAGTCCCCCACACCCCAGCAAGACCCCCAAAACCCAGTCAGTCCCCCACACCCCATCAATCTTGGAACAGAATAAGCAATCCTTATTTGCTAGCAGCATTGTGGGAACGTTGGTCTCTGTGAGAGTCATGCAACCATCGTTGGCTCAGGTAACTAGCAAGCTGCACTTCTTCCCGTTCAGCAGGTACCTCCTGCTTCCCACTTTGCTCTGGTCTCTCCCTCAGCCTTTTGCATCAGAAAAAACAGAGGGAATTCAGTTATTTTGCCTACCCAACACCACTGGGCAGCCTGAACTCCCTGCCCACTTCTGCACCCTTGTCCGTGGCCCTTTGTTAGGGTGGAACCCATCTGGTTCATGCCTTTCCAGTCTGGCAGTGCCAAGGGAACAAGAATAAAGTGGCAATCCCATCTCCATTCAAGGCTCTAGTCCTCTTTGAGGCGTTTCTGAAGCAGGGCCCAAGCTTTCTCTGTCTGTAAACAATGGACAAGTGATTATTCAAACAAAAAATGCACCAGTGCTGGCCTCCAAGAGAGCCTGCTGACAGATGGCTGAAAGATGCTCTCACCAGAAACTGAGATCTCTTACCTGCTCATATGTGACCACTGGCTCCCATAGTGTGCAAAATACTACATGTGACTGTTTCACACGTTGGCTGTTGGACATTTGGCTTTGCAGGCGTTTCCTGGCAGCTTCCTCGCTCACCCCATCTCTGGCGACGATGCGTTTTATGGCCTGGGAAAAAGAGAGGGAAAAAAAATTCAGTTACTAGAAAAATATGTTTTACTGAACCCAATCAAGATTAGACTGTCCTACAAAGAAAGCCCTCCTATGTACATGCAGCTGTTCCATTACATGTACTGTATATATAGCAAAACATATGTATGATAATCATAGGTACAGAGGGGCTAGACTACAGCAAATGCAATGTAGTCTGGATTGCCCTTGATGACTGTCTAGAAACTCCAGTTGGTACAGACTCTAAAAGTAGTTCACTTCCTTTGTTGGAATGAATGAATGGCAGGGCTACACCACACCAATACTCCAGAATCTGCACTGGCTCCTTATTGTCTCACAAGCATAATTCAAGGTACTAATTATGAGCCTTTAAGCATTCAGGCCCTAAATACCAGAGTGACCCACCTTCTCTTCTTTGGCACTTAGGGTTTGCACAAACAAAGATGATCAGAGAGCAATCAAGCCACTATGGAATGGCACTCCTCCCATTTTGGCCATCATGCAATCTTTCCCACAGGGCTGAGCTCAGGACAAGCTAGTTATGCTAATTTTTTAGCAGAGCCAACCACACACATCACAAAACCACCGCCTCCAATTCCCCAGTGCAGTTTTTCCAAATTAAAAGGCAGGCAGACTGCCTGAAGAATGGAGCGGAGGAAATTGATGCTGAATTTGAAAAGAAATTGTTTGAGAACCAAATGGAGGAGGGGAGGATGTCGAGCTCACCCAGTAACGGAAAACAAAATCATCCATCTTGTTTGCGCTAGAGAGGCATTCTTTGTGAACACCCTACAATTTTCCTCCATGAAAGGGGAGAAGTCCATGGAATTCCAAGCTTCTATCTTTCTGAAAGAGCTTTAAAACTTTCCTCTTTGGGCTGCCATTCAATAATCTGCAGGCTCCAATACCAATCCAAGTGGATCCAACCAAAAAAAAACCTTAATGCATCTCCACCCTATTTTAGCTCAATATAACTACAAGAGACTGGCTGCAAAGAAAGATGTTTGGCTCCATTGCAAAAACCAGATAAAAATGGGAAATTCATCCAGAAAACATCAAAGAGCAAAAGTTGTGAACGGAAAAGGCCACCAACCAAAACCATGGTACCTACCTCTCCCTCCGGGATGACAGCGGTCCAGATCTCATGCACCATGTCTCCCCAGCCCGCCTCCAACAAAACAGCTGCGTCCAACACACAGACGGCCTTTCCTGCAGAAGAGGCAGGGACCACTTTGAGAAACTTTAATGGCAGCTGGGGAAATGACTCTTGAGAGGAAACGCAGGACTCTTATCATATTAGCTCTGCCTCATGCATTGTCTCCCAGGTCTAAACCAGATGCTACGCTAAACATGTGGCCGCTGTCCAAAATGTCAGCTATGCATTTAGCAGCTCCCCACCCCCTTGTGCCTATTTTTGGTACTGTATAAAAGATATACAGTACTGTACAGTACTCCTGCCAACCTAGCAGTTCGAAAGCACCTAAAAAATGCAAGTAGATAAATAGGGACCACTTCGGTGGGAAGGTAACGGCGTTCCGTGCGCTACGGTGTAGAGTCATACTGACCACATGATCGGACAAAAACGCCGGCTCTACAGGCTTTGAAACGGAGATGAGCACCGCCCCCTATAGTCGGTCACGACTAGACCATTCGGTCGTGGGGAAACCTTTACCTTATAAATGATATGTCATAGTTAATCATTCCATGAAAATGAAATTGGCTTTGGTGCTAAACGTAATGTTATACAAAGTTCGCTGGAACAGCACCTACAGTTTGCCTGTTTGAAAGCGCCCAGGCAGCAATTCCTCCATGCGCCCGTTTTCTCACCCCCACAACGCCTCTGCCCCTCCTCACCCTGGGCGGCTGCCTCCTCCATCTTTTCTCTCGCCAATTGAGCCATTGCTGGCCACATAATGCCAGTGAGTCTCTTTAACTGCTCCTGGAATGAGAGAGCACAAGAAGGTAGGAAAAGGGAATTAAAACACAATGCACAGTGAATCAGCGAAAGAAACTGGGCGTGTTAAGATGTGGCACCACTTCGTGTTTTCAGGCAGGATGGGGAGACTGGGGGGATGGGGAGACTGGATCAAAGCAGGTACCAGTGTGAAGAACAGACAGCACTTGGTGAAATGGTCATCACTACACTATAAAGAAAGACTATTAACCCAGCCCGCATTCTGTAAGGGGTGGGTGGGTTCCTGCAGCACCCACTTCTTCATGCTGCCCAGCTCCCATTCTATAGCCATATAGTGAGAGATTGTCCCAGTATGCACTACACACCTTTCACCCACACACAAAGAAAACAGCCTGAGAAAAGAGGTCAAAGGGTGTAACAAAGCAATGACAAGGCCAATTCGTGCCAATGGTGAACAAAGGTGAAGAAAACAAGTAACCGGTCAGAGAGGGAGGGCTGAGGTTAAATATTGAACCAAACCCCAGGAGGCTTTACCTGATCTCCAAACACTTTGGCCCCCAACACCTGCCTGTTGATGGTGCCGTCTTCATTCACAATATCTGCAAAGACAAGCAGGAGGATGCAGTGTGTAACAATGTTTCATTTTACAAAAGATCTGCTGAAGCACGCCCCAGAGGAAAATAGCAAATGAGCTTTCCCTCGTACATACACACAAGACCTGTCAGAGATCGATGTCTCTTCCGACTTGAGATGGGCCCCTCCTATTTCCTAGTTTTCAGCTGCTGGGTCCGTTTCCACCTCCATTTTGTGGTGGAAGAACCGCCATTATATAATCCTCAAGCTTCTCAAAGCAAAGCAGTCTCACAAAAGGGGCAGAAATATCACAAGTGCCTTCCTCTCAAAAGACACAACAAAATGAGCTCATTTCAGACCATGAGGTGATCTTGTGATCTTACCACTTGCGTGTAACACCTTTAGCACACAAATGCTGAGGGTGCCTCATTTTTGTGTGACTCATCAAGCTAAAAAATGATCGTAGGAATCAGCCTGAGCAGGAACACTACTACTTTTTCTATATCAAATGCAACACCTCACATATACTCATACATATACCAGTCTATAAAAAGGAATTTTAGCCTGAAGTATGTTTCCCATCCACCCTACCTCAATGATTGGTTGAGTTACTGTGATGTCACTGCATGTCCATGATCCTTCTATTGCTCAGGGCAAACTAATAGCAATAGAGTAATCGAATGGTACAACAAAAGATAGAATAAACCGAACAGGGTCAAGGAATACAATTATCTAGGGAGCCAGAAATCCTTGATACACCTCCCATGCAACTATTTTATGAAAAAACATGCACCCCAAATGCTGCCCCTCACCCATCAGCAATACCTGATCCAAACGCTTCCACCACCTGATCGTATACAAGACCCCCTGGTAGGTAGATGTTGTGCCCCAAGACGTCCATATCCAAATAGAAGGCACCAAGACGAGCTAAATGTTGGCCAATGGAACTCTTGCCACTGCCAGATATCCCTGTCAGGCCAATGATGTAGGGGTAGGAAGGAAGGGACAAATCTTTCTGTGGGAAGGAAAGAGTTATCTCAATCAATCACGCACATTCTTGTTTTGATTTAAGCTGCTGTCACCCACCCTGGGCCTGCACACTCTCCCTCATTGGTCTTCCAAAAGCCTGGCTGCAACAGCCTCTTGACAGCATAGCAACGGCACAGCCGCTTCCCTGTGAGCTCATCCCACCACAAGACTGCAACGTTTAGAAGCCTGCCACCCTGTGAACCGCTGCCTGTATTGATATGGAGCCAAACTATATGTCTATCATGTGATTGGGACATGCACATGTGATTTTCCAAATACAAACAGCAGCAGGGAGCCGGATAGGGCCTGTGGCTAGGGGGAAAAGAGGATTTTGGCTCTTTGCTCCCAAGGCTCTAATCCAGATTCCACCCTTCTCTTCCTGGTAACTACAATTTATGTTTGAAAATCAAGCCAATCATGATGGGCTGACCATCTGGTTTTACCCTTTACATTCTCAATCCTGTACACTATTCTCATATGGGCAATTTTCTTATTAGGAGGGTACTGCTCTCCCACAGTAGAGCAGTACCACTACTCTACTCTCTCTCATGTCTGCTCAGAGGTAAGTCCCACTGAATTCAATGGGGCTTACTTTCAAGGAAGTGTCTTTAGGACTGCAGCCCCAGTGTCCTCTTACGCTCTACACTGACAGAAGTACTCTGCCTCACTTGCGGTCCCTTCTTCCGCTTACCGTGATCTCTTTTAAACAGCACAGGAGGAGGCAAGGTGGAAGAAAAGGGGAACAAGCAGAAGCTGGAGTTGATGGGATGACAATGGGAGGGGGTGCTTGAATGACCTATCCCCTAGGACCCCTCCCTCCAAAGCAATGGTTCCTAGACAAAGCTGGTGGCCAAGAAGGGTCTTATCAGCAGAAAATTGGTATTTACACCTTTATGAATCACCTTCCCTTCTTTTCCCAGTAATCTACTGATTTCCATTCCTGAAGCAGTTCTTCATATAGTAGATTATTAACCTACAGAACTCATCGTCACAGGATATTACTTACTTGTGGGGGGCGCAACAGGGTCCCAAGCAGCCTGTGCCGCAGGCTAGAGGAGCTGATCTTCTCTTCCTCGTTTCTGGCATGCAGGGAGTCTGCAGCCAATGAGATCTTATGGAGAGCCAGCTCAGCCAGACCCTGTAAAGAACAGGGAGCATGGGGAAAGGAAGAAAGAATAAGAGAAGGAGATGGAAACCCTTGCCTGTGATGGTCAATCACAGGGCAGTCCTCCTACACCTAACGCACATTTCCCCTACACATATAATTCAACACAAGATCATGGCTATTGATGGATTGTTAATCCCTGGGGAATAATAGTACTTGGATTAGAATAGAATTAACATGTATTGAAATCTGTGGACATTGCGAAGGTATGAACCCCCCCCCCCATTTAACCACACCTTCTCCTCCTAATTACACACAGGTAAATTACTGTGTCAGCTTATAATAAAACGTTTAGGTCCACATAACAGGATGAGAAACTACCGTGTTTTTGTCAAAAGCACCAGAAAGAGTTGAGATCTGCATAACTAACCCATATTAAAGGACCTTATTGTGCATTCTTTCATAAGAAGAGATGGATTTGGATAGGATTAAGAATATGTCAATATCCTTAACCTTATGGAACTCACTGCCACATGATACTAGAGTCACCAGTCACTTGTATGTACTTAACTTTTTAAAATAAATACAGAGTATATCAGCCTGTTAGTGGATTCTAAACTTATTAGTGACATAATCTTTGTAATCAGGAGAATATGGTCAATTACCAGACCCAACCAACAATGACGGGTTCTGCCATTTTGTCCTTTGTGGAATTTATAGAATCAGAGCTGGAATAGACCAAAAGGTCAACTAGCGCAATCCTGGGAAGGTCACCTACACTCACAATTCAGATTACAGTGTACCACAAAAGTACTGCCAGAGATGCTTGAGGAGCAAATAGTCTGAGAATAGCTCACGCAAGCAAGCCGTTCTGTACACTGGAGGGAAAAGGCAAAAATGCTTTCCAGCATTTTGCTAATATGATCTGGGACGAAATTTTAAAACGGCAATTTTAAAATATCCCGGCTACCTGCTGTCAATAGACAGAGTACAGAGCTACATGGGCTGCTTGTCTGACCCAAAAGTCAATTTTGATGATCCTAATCTACAGTAGAGAGCAACATTTACAGTATGTAGAGCAAAAATTAGTGTGATTCCAGTCAACTTTAGTAGGGAAAGCAAGATGAAGACAGGAGGCGGGGTAAGATTGTGATGAAAGAGGGACATATTTAGCCACAGAGCTCATTGTCACAGGATGCTTGGGTGGCCATGACTTTAAATAGGGATCAGATAAATACAGGGAGGACCAGAGCCCTGATGGCACAAGAGCCCTGATTTACATTGCAACCAAAATCCTCCAGGAGCAGAAGGCACAGATTACAAGGGATGAGCTCAACAAGGGTGGGGCTCACAGGACAATTACATTTTCCATCCTCCTCCTGTTGACAGCCATGCCGCCCTTGAGGGTTTCCTCGCTGACCACGATGCACTTCAGGTCGGCATCAGTGATGGAGGGGCCAAAGGGGTCAAACAGGGGGACGATGTCATACCGCAAGGAGGGCTTGATGTCCACCAAAAACTCGGTGAGCTGAGCCACGCGCTGCTCAAAGGGCAGGATCAGCTCCTTTAACACCTTACCTGCAGGAGACAGAGGAAGCAAGGGAAAAAAAACATTTTTAGGAGTGCATCACGGGTCCTCTCCACACTCCCCAAAGATGCCTGAGAGATGACACCCAACCCAGCATCAAGAGGGAAATGCAGAGCTGCAAGCTTGGTGCCAAGAGAAAGTTGCATTTTAAAAAGCAGCAATAAGGGCAGGGAAACAATCTACTGCAAGGGCGTGCAATTAGCAGTCCTTTTGCGATCCCAGTCTATCAGTTGCAAATCAAATGATTTTCAAGGTTTTCAGTTTGCCCCCCATTGCAAATTGAGACAGCTGAGAATCCCATCACAAAAGCCCAGGTTGATAGCAATAGGTTGATAGCAATATTGCTCCGTCTTGTTTGATTTTATTGTTTTCATTTGATGGCATTTATATACAGTGCAAGCTGACCTGTGCAGTGAAAGGCAGCTAATGAATTATTTTAATACATGCGTACATATAAGTCTGGGTGGGGGGACTAAGAAGCATACAGCCAGGGTAATAGAAGATCCAACTGTCCATGCTTTGCACACCACCTGAGGCACGGCTGCTGCCTCCCCACAGGGAAAGGACTTGCTGTCTGGGATACAGGGGAGGGAGAAAGAAGCACACAGCTGGGCAACTGCCAGCGGTCAGAAGACCATGAGGGGATGAAAATGAATGTGAACAATAACCTAATGAGAACTGGGATTTCAGGGGGAGGAAATGCTAGCCCGAAGCACATACTTTGTGACAGAGGGAGCAGAAGCTTCCCTACTGTAATTCATTATTTTTATTATACGTAAGCTGCTTTGGGGATCCGCCTGGATCAAAAGGTGGAAAAGAAGTCAACCAAATAAAACCTCTGTAAATTCCCCCTCTTCTGCACTACAGAAACAAACCTTCCAGGCAGGCAGGCAGGCAGGCAGGCAGGCAAGATGGGATGGTCCTCCTTCACCAGCTCCTCAAAATGCCACCTTCCAGCTAATCTAGATGCCAACAACTGACATTGCTTCTGGCAGGCAAGAGCTGACGGACCACAAATTTGCAACAGGGATTTTGGCAACTTCCTACTTCCCTGCTCACCCCACCAATATTTTCACATGAATGCAAGAGAGGCAAGGTAAGGGGGCTGAATTCTCATCTTGCTGGAGACCCAGCAGGATTAGGGTTTTCTCTATCCACCCCTGGCAGGAAAGGATGGGATTGAGCTACTTGCATTCCGGTTTCCTTAATATTTTTCCTATTTTACTCAAAGCACACTCCCTCCAGTCAGATTTGCTTGCAAGTCCTTCCACACCAAACCAAAACGGGGGCTTGGGGGCAAATGATCAACATCTGCAAAATCCAGAGAAACAATTTTGTCAAGTTACTAGAAGATTTAGGAAAACCTCACTGTTAAAGTCAAAGGCACAGTCCCAATACATTTTTAGGAATCACCAAATTCTTCTCCGTAACAAAAGGAACTAGAACTTTTTTAAAACCACAGTCAGGTGGGGCAGGGGAAAATGGAGCCAGCACTGTATTTTAGGAAGCCAGCATTGTATTTTAAGAATCGGCTTTTAACAGGGTTAAACAAACATTTCAAATTTCCAGACACCAGCAGCAAACTTTTACATGTCTAGGCTACCAAGTACACATGACTTTCCAGCCCTCGTCAGTTTTCATCTTGTTTTCATTCAAGTTTCCAGTCCTCATTGACTATGGTGGGGAAAAAATAACCACACTCCAAATATTTCTTACTAGGGCTTTAAAATGCAGCTTTCTAACTCAGTAACAATTTTTAAAGCTCCTGCACCCACCTCCTTGATCTAATTACCCATTGTCAATGTCTTGTGGCTTGACAGCTTCATTCTCTAGTTTGTATCCTAGCCCGACAAAATAATACAAAGATTTCAATTCTGTTCTAAGAAAAAAAAAAGGATAAATTACTCAACCCATAATAAAGAACATAAGATGCTATGGGGCTTTAAAACTCTCAGGCACACAGAAATTTACGATTGTATCTAAAATTCCAACATATTCTTCAGTCTCTTATAACTAGTTCAAAAACACTGTTTAGAAAATCTGAAATTTTTCCCAAAGCCGAGGAATGTATCTGATTGATAACGAGAGGTCCCATTGTGTTCAGTAAAACCTAGGCTGTAATCCTTACTCACCAGAAACCAACAACTCTACTGATAACAAACAGCTCCAGTCAGGGCTGGAAATGTTTTCAAAGTTCTAAGCACTGAGATCAAATGTCTAAGCACCAAGGGATCTAATTCCACCACCCTGGGATCTTCTAGCCCTGATTCCAGTCACAGAATTGTAATTCTGTTTTAAGAAACTGGACATACTCAGGGAAAGCTATCACAATTTTTTTTTCTAGCTTCTCTGAATGGTTTTGCAGGAGCTTAGAGAAAGAGCATACATGGTTCAAAGGGACCCACTTTCCAGGAGATCTTTGTCTGAGACGCCCACCAGAAGCCGATTTTCTGCCAGCATACAGCTTGCGCTCAGAAGGATCCTGTGACCATTGTGGAGCCTATCAAAGGTGCCTCCCACGACGACATCACTGTAGCTCTGCAGGGGCTCTTCAGTTTTGTTGGTCTCAGGGTTCAGGGGCAGCTCTCCATCACTTTGTCCCAACTCATACTCAGGGTACAACAAAACAGAGATAAGATTGGGACGACAGCTATAGCAGCTGGTGGCGTAGCGCTCCAGGCGCTGCTTAACCGGGTTGGACTGCCCCCCATCTCCAGTCTCAAAGTCAGTGAGTACTACTTCAGGTGGTTGGGAGAGATTCTGCACAGAGCCAAGAGCTGGCGGAGCAGCACCCTGGTTGAGGATGTTGGTGAGCAGCACCCGGACATCAAGGTGGCGATGGATGTCTGCATCAGCATACAACTTGCTGATAAGGGTGTACACCTCTGAAGTTGCCGGGACATACGTGGAACGGGGTTGCGTGGAGCCTGTCAAACTGAGTCCTGGCTGTAGGTGGACATAGAGGGTGTCTTGGACCAGCCGGGCAGCCGAGGCCAGGATGGGCACCAGGCGCAAGGACAGTGCAGACAAAGGCGACGTCAGGACCAACAGGCCCGAGCGGAAGACCGACATGCTGCCCAGGAGGAACATACAAACAGGCAGAGGGTGGTGCAAAAAAAAAAAGAGAAGCAAAGTTAAGTGAAGGGGGCAATCATAAATAGCCGGTATATATTTTAGCCCTGTCACACTATCACCTCCCCTTTGCTTTATCATTTTTCACTTCAGCATTAACACTAGTTAATGGACAATTCAGCATGCAGAAATAAGTAACAGGAAGAATTCTGCCCTTCTCCTCTGTCCACTGACTATCAGGCGGCTAGGAGAAAAATGGCAAAAGTAGGACAAGAGAAGGGTCTGTGTTCTATAATCACTTCTGCCCTCCCTTCCCCGGTGCTCCCAACCTCTTCATTCCCAGACACATCTCAGAAATCGTGTTTCATCCACATCTCCTTTATAGAGCGTATTTTCTCAAATGCCCAACCAAGAAAAGCACCCAATTGCTATATAGTTTGTAATTCATTTATTTATTGCAACACTTCAGACAGACCACCCAATCTCATCCACATTTGCTTATAAGTAAAATCCACAGTGTACTTGCTGAAAATACGAAGACCCCACCTGAACTTCCTGGCTGAGAGGGATTTGAATCAGGTTTTGTCGGTCCTGGTCCGAGACTCTAAGCATTACACCACGCCGACGATGTATCAATCTGGTTCTCAGTCGCACAGATCCCACACATGCCCTTCAGCTCCACCAATCTGCATTTGCTCTCCAGTCACCACACCCCTATTAAGAGACTTGCTGCGTCCCAGTTCTCTTCTTGCGTTTTGCTGCACGCATTTGCTTTCTTCCAAAAAACCAAAACCCTTGATTTAGATTGGGGGGAAATGGAGAAGCTCCTTTCCCTTTGCTTGAGGCTCAGCCATGTTCATGGGCAATCTGTCCCTTAACGCGGCTTCTATGGCGCGATAGGTCCTTTTTTCCCCGGCTCCCCCATCCCACAATGCCTCTGAACACAGTCGTCGTCGCCGCCACCCCACCTACTCCCTATCTATCCCCAACAGCAGGAAAAGAACGCGCAACACCTCTCACTCACCTGCTGGGCAGCCCCAGCAGAGGCATCAGAAAACCCGGAAGCGTTTTCTTCCCGACCGGAAGTGCTTCTGAATGAAGAAAAAAATTCTAACCCACAAAGCAGTACGCCTTTTAAAGGCACTACTTTCATGCTTTTGTGTTCAACTGGATTTCTTTTTTGGTTTTAAAATGTAAAAGAAAAAATTATCAACAGAAGCCCCGGAAGTAAGGGGCAAGGCGGAGGAGTGGACGGGATTGTCAAATGAAAGGAACGGGACTTGCGTTCAGGGGAGACGGTTGCGACAGTTGGTTTTAATAGAGAAAGAGGGTAAAGGGTTTATAAAAAACATTATCTTGTAAGCATGGCAGATGTGAGAAAAATAAAGTTTGACGTGAAGAAAAGCTTGAGGAAGGATATGTTATTTTAAGGGAAAGGTGTTCCCCTGTGTGCAATGAGATAGGAGTGGGAGGGCAGGTGGGAGGGGCTAAAAAGGAAAAGGGCGTGGCTTGTGGAGTGGCCGGGCCAAGAAGGTTTTATTATTCAACCCATGGCCCTGCCTTAAGAATTGAAGCCAGGGGGCGGGCTTAGCGGCCATGTTTTTGTACTCAAAACAATGCTGATTCCAAGCATTTCACATTGCTTTGCGCGTACTGTTTGGGACTGAATAGTTTACTCCTGAAGTAAAAACTTACGAAAATAAAAACGTGTGATCGTGTAGAAACATTATTATACACACAAGAAATTACACAGCTTCAAAAATAATGTACTCACTGAACTGTAGTTTTATTGAACCGATGTAATGAGAATACATGAATCTTTCCGCGGAAATTAAGTCCCATTTTTCGTACAGAGATTCGCACACCCGTATGCAGAACACGCAGGCATGATTAAAAGGTTTTACACACGTGCAGGGAGATTTTTATTCGTGAATTCGCGGCAAGCCTCCTTCGCGGCAATGATCTGAGTCAGCCATCTTTTTATATCCACGGCTTCAAGAAAATGACGTCATGTCTTCTCCAGTGTATAATACCTCTATGGTTTTATTAGTAACAGGAAGCGCCATGACGTCATTTTCTTGAAGCCACATCGGGGCATCTGACTGAGTCAACTAATATGGTTGACTCAGTCAGATCATTGCCGCCAAGGAGGAGGATTGCCGCGAATTCATGAATCAAAATCTCCCTGCACGTGTAAAAGTTAATCTCAACCTCTTTAATCATGCCTGCGTGTTCTGCATACGGGTGTGCGAATCGCTGTACGAAAAATGGGATTTAATTTCCACGGAAAGATTCATGTATTCACATTACATCGGTTCAATAAAACTACAATTCACTGAAATAGTGAGTGCATTTTTTTTTGAAGCTGTGTAATTTTTTGTTGTTCCTAGCAATCTTATTCACCATTTTCTGACACCCACTTTTCTACTGTAATATTCTCAAAATTCTGAACATTAACAGAATTTGTTTTTCTTGGGGGTGAGTGTAGAAGTTTAAAAAAATACTCTTAATAGTCTAGAAGTAAAAAAGAATTACTCTCATATTGACAACAACTTATGTTATGAAGAGATTTTAATGAAATTTTCCTATATATTTATCTAATTTTTGCCCACCCTCCCCTTTTTTTTCTTTCCTTCCCGTTCACACTTTATTTTTCCGCCTTTCATTTTCTACTGTAATATTTATGAAATTCTGAACATTATCAGAATTTTTTTTTATGGGGCATGACAGTTTTATTTTTGCTTGTGTAGATTTCAAAAAATAAGTCTGTCACAATCTGAGTTTAAATAGACAGCAAGTAGCATTTCGTCAGGTATGTTCAGAAATATAATTATGAGGAATTTAACCTTGTAATTGCATATTAAATCATAATAAGGTTACCAATAATGTGTCTACACGATCACGTTTTTATTTTCGTAAGTTTTTATTTCAGGAATAAACTATTCAATCCTAAACAGTACGAGCAAAGCAATCTGAAATGCTTGGAATGAGGATTGTTTTGAGTCAACTAACATGGCTGCTAAGCCCGCCCACTGGCTTCACTTCACCAGCATTAATTCTTAAGACAGGGCGCCTCCTGTTACTAATAAAACCTGCTTGGGCGGGGCAAAGGAGGTAAAGAGAAGTTTCTTGCGAAAGCGGAGGCGGATAAGAACATAAGAAGAGCCCTGCTAGATCAGGCCAAAGGTCCATGTAGTCCAGCTTCCTATATCTCACAGTGGCCCACCAGATGCCTCAGGGATCACACTAGACAACTAGATACAATACAAGCATCTCTTTGCCGCTCTCCTGCATCAGGCCCTCCCAGGTAGCCTACCTCTAAAATAAGGAGGTTGCACTAACCATCATGGCTTATAGCCTGCATATAGCCTGGACTTTTCCTCCAGAAATCTGTCCAGTCTCCGTTTAAAAGTATCTAGGCCAGAAATGCCCTAGAATGCGGGAATGTTGTGTGAAGGCCAGCCGGCCAACCGAGGACCTGCCCAGGCTGGACTCATGATGAACTGCTGAAGCTCGCTGTCGTACAGCCAGAGGAGAGAACCACCCAGTGAAGGCTACATCTGGGACCGAGGATTAGGTGAATCACAGAATACTGTATATTTGTAAAAACCCCATTGAAAAATTGTTGCCAATTTACCAGGTTCCCAGCTTACCAAAGCACAGCCATATTGCATAGTAACTTGTCTATGGCTACGGAAGTATGTAACTGTTTTCCATCTTTGCTCTCATTGTTCGCACATAGGCCTCACTCGTAATGTTCTCAATTCAATGTTGCTAACATTCACAATTCAGGGCTGTTGGCCCTGTACAATAGATAAGGTGCTGGTTCAGGCTAGCAGAACGTCTTCCCTTATCAAAATTGTCACGGCATTCTCATGGCCCAGTTAGCTTAGAGCATCTCATGCTCCAGCCCCTATGATGTAATTTCTAACCAAGCAGGAACTTGGGGGAAAAGGAGGGGGGAGTATAAAAGTGCTTGTATTGTATATATTTTTTGCCTTTCTCCCTGAGATTGGTCCGCCTGCGCAGGTGTAAATAAACATGAACCTAATACTCTCTCGTTTGGTTGTTTGCCTTTTTAAATGCAATCCTACTTTGCCTACTTTCGGCAACAAAATGATGGTTTAGACTAGCCTGCCCATGTAAGCTGCCTTGGGCATTTGCGTCGGCATGGGAAAGGTGGGGCATAAATTCTTCAAAATAAATAAAAAATCAAAAAAAATCACCACCTTTTGTGGCAAGGAGTTCCACAGATTAATTACCTGCTAGGTTAAAAAGTGTGTCTAGTTGTGGAGGGGCAGGGCTATTGTAGCAACTCTTCTGAATTTCACACACCTAGACAAAAATTATTATTCCATTGAACCAACTTGCAAAGTACTGTACTTTGGGCCTTTTAGGAATTGCAAAAGCAGTAAAGAAAATGTGAAATGCACAAATCTTTACGAACTACCAGAATAGGAAGATGCAAAGCCAGAGAAAAGTAGATGTGACTGTTTTCTGTGTGGATTAACATTGTCCTTTTGTAGGTCCGGGGATGTGATGGGGCTGCGGGTTAAACTGCTGCTGCTGAGCTTGCTGACTGGAAGGTTGGCAGTTCAAGACCACACGGTGGAGTGAGTTCCCGTCGCTTGTCCGAGCTCCTGCCAACCTAGCAGCTTGAAAGCACATAAAAATGCAAGTAGATAAATAGGTACCAATTTGGTGGGAAGGAATGACGTTCGGTGCGCCTTGGCATATAGTTATGCTGGCCACATGACCACAGAAACTTGTCCTCAGACATATGCTGGTTCTTCAGCTTAAAAACAGCACCACCCCCTACAGTCAGTCATGACTAGACCATTCGCTCGTGGGGAAACCTTTACCTTTTTTGTAGGTCCAGGGAGATAAGTAGTCTTCAGAGGAGAAAACATAAGGGGCGAGGGTGGGAAAGGAGAACTTAGCAAGAGGTGTTTGCTTCTGGCTTTGAGCTTGTGCCGGTCTCAGACATCTGTGGCAAAGCACAATGACCCTCTCCCTTGCAGCAGCTTCCATGATTTCCACCCTGTTGAGTGTTACTGGGCCAATTCAAATAATACTGCCCTAAGGTCCACATCTACATCATTAGAAAATGTGCCCCCCATGTGAAAGTGTTGGAACTGCATAATCCGGACGTTTGCACCAGCTCCCTTCATATGAATGTGCAGGATGAAACAGCACACGAGCAGTGGCAGGGGAGATGTGCGTTCCTTTGCTTCTAAATGACTTGTGGGTGGGTCCTATTATCAAATCTGGCCCCATCACAACTGGCTGGTCATTCTTTTTGTCACACTAATGTTCCTTAGTGGTCCTTAGATGTTTCTGATCCAGAGATCTCCTTGGAATGGGGTGGGAAGGGAACACATGGCGGTGACTGTCCTTCTGTAGTGTGTCTTATCTGCCCTACTGAGCATTCACAGCCATATCCACCCACCACTGGAGATGAGGGCTTCCACATAGATTTAAGCCTCAATACTTTCCATTCCGGGAATTAATCTTGTCTCATTCCCAAAGAAAGGGGGAGAAAGATGTATAGTACTTGTGTTTGTATGAACATGTTTGACACGTTCAGAATGCTAGAATTCAACTCTGGGAGTATCTTAAAGAAAAAAGTACTTCTGAGACTATTCAGAGTGCATTTTTATAATCCTTAACACATAGCACAGGCTTCTTATGTTTACATACCTTATCAAGGGCTACCATTCTGAAACTGGCTTGAACCCTTTGTGTTTATTCAGTGGCTGTCCCCTACTGTCAGGGGCATTTTTGTTATAGGAAATCGGACCTAGGAGTTTTTTGCCAGCCAGACATAGTGCGGAAGGCAAGTATTTTATGTTGATGTAACCAAGTCAAATGGTATATTGTGATTATTATCAGTGACGAAGAAAACAAAGAAAATAGAACAGTTTTTATTTAGGCCAAACCTAACTAAGACACACAAGGCATTTTTATAGCTACCCCACAAACCCATGAAGTCTATGCAAATATAAAGTCATAAAGAGCCAGGTGCAGCAAGGTTGAGACGTGCAGGGGTAGGACGATCAGCAGTACAAAGGCACAATATATTTACCTGATTGATTAAAAAAAGACAAAGGGAGAATTAGCATTAAAAGCATTAGCATTCTCACCTGATTAAAAGAAACCTTTGATGGTTGATTGTATAGGCTAAATGAAAATTAATATGAAAACTCAAACATGAAAACTCAAAATTTGAGTCATGGGTGTGTACCGAAGCACTCATAATATTCTAATAAATTTAGAAATTAAAACTTTTTGCAACATTTCACATTTATGTTCTCCAAATGCTATTTAACATATTCTGAGTTAAGGATGCTATTGTATTTTGGAGACAAAGGAGGATCCCCCCATATACACATTGAATCAGGCAAGTTAATAGTATTGGGCTGCAATCCTATACACACTTTCCTGGAAGTAAACCCCATTAAGCACAAGGGGACTTACTTCTGAGTAGACATGCATGTATTACTTCAAAAGATTAGCATTTTCTTAAAGCTAAATGCTGTAATGTTGGATTAGCAAATCCACGTTGCTATTCGGGATTTGAACCTGTATGGTACTGCATTTTCAGGTCAGTTGACCGTGCATTGTATTGAATGTAAGAGAGAAGTATGGGAGAGGCTTACCTGTCATTCTTGCCTACTTAGTCATGCAGCTTGGAATCCAGAACCTCTTGCTCCTCCTGTGTGCCATGGGTCCCTTTATTATGATCTATGGAGTTCAGGACAAAGGCGGGGGCAGTTTTGTTCACTTGGATGCCCTTGCTGCTCATGTATGACTGCAGGGCACTGAGGAACTGCAGGGGAGGAGACATATGGACCACTTAGTATTGATCTCTCATGCATCCAGGGCCAACTTCATCAATCCACATCATTGGGCAGCCCCCCCCCCCCCCGCCCAGAGCTCCCAGGTAGGTTAATGTATGATGATACCCATTTGAACCAGGTGAGAGGGTTTGGGAGGGTGAAAGTAGGTAACAAGACAACTGAAGAGGGCAGATAAGTGAAAAGTTAAGTAAACAAGGCTACAGGAATGTTGGGTGGAGAGGCCAGTTACTAGTTGTCTGTAGACAGGCAGTCATTTAAACGACAGGTCTCTGAGCATCAGAGTTTTCATCAAAAGCTTCAAGGCACACTGACAGTTTTTTAATCTCATATTCCTCACCTCTGGAACATGACACATTCCCACCCAGCAAGTTCTAAGGTGTTTTTATACCTCTTGTCCAGTGCGGAGGAAGTTTTGGCCTTCCAGACTGCTACTGTTGCTCGAGGCTTGGTTCCTCCAGTCTGAGCGATTTGTCACCAGGCAGACTCCTTTGCTTCACCTGCCTCTGAACTACTCCCTTTTGCACCTGACCACCTTTGCATATTTATCTGTTTCCAGCCCCCCTGATCTCTCCCGGCAGCCCAGTCTCAGGACACCTGCTATCCCATTTCCACCTTGTTTTGCTACCAGTGTAGATCCAGCAGCCAGTGTTCCACAAAGGTGAACTAGATGGTGTGTTCAGGAATATTTCCTTCCAGCTCTAAGCGTAACAAAGCTGTCTTTTCTGGAGCCACAAAGTCCAGAAAGGCACAAGGAACAGTAGTGGAGCTATAAGATGCCCATCATGTAACGAACTTTGATGCCAGTTCATTCATTTTCAGCAGAAAAACACCATGCCAATTCAGAAAGCTCTGGCTTTTCACCAGTGGATCTCCTATGAGCCAAAAGATGAACAAGGGAGGGGAGGGAGTAGTAAGCCTGTGTTTGAAAGTTCATTAAGCTACTGGAAAGTTGTGATGACACTCTCCAGCGCGCACACTTGTGAGTAGAGAATGAAACTGCAAAGCCTCCATCACTACAGAGGCAGAGCCAGCATTGTCACCACAGGCATAGCCTGCCTGCTTGTCTCCACCTGTTCGAGGAGCCCTTGACGTTAGATGTTAAACCTGAAACCTTAATTCAAGTTTACACCACCAGGTCAGCCACGGAGCGGCAGCCGTGTATTGCAGCCAAGCAAGAGCCGGATAAGCTACCTGCTCGGGACTGGAAAAATGGGGGAGCAGCCAAGCATGTAGCAAGCTTTGGTGGTGCTAGAGGGCAGCATTTGGCCTGGTAAGACACACCATTGGGTCAGCCTGCTTTAATGTACAGGCTAATCTGCTAAAGCTTTCGTTGATTGGTGGGGCTGCAAGTTATTTATATGGTAGTAGCAATTGGAAGGGCTGCCTTTTTCTACCATGTAGAAAGCAGCTTGCAATTAAAAACAGGGGGGGGAAACCCATTTTTTTAAAAAAGGGCACACTTCTGTGTTTCTTCAGTCTTTTGAATCATAAGAAGTTACTTTAAATTGAAAAAAAGAAAGAAAAAGAGTTGTCCACTCTGACTCATGTGCAATGGGTTTGCTGCGGGGGGAGGGGAGAGCACTCTGCTCATGTTCAGTGGGCCTCTTTATGACTGCGCAAATGGGCCAAGCACAATGCAGCTCTTCCTCCCAGTTCCCTCCAGCCTTCTTACCAGCTCTCTGTTCTTCAGCTGGGCCAGCTGCTTCAAGGGTTCGCTGTGATTGTCTCTTTTCAGCACCCAGCTGTATGCATGGAAGCACAGGAGACCAAGGAAGGCTAGTCGCAGAAGGAGCTTCATTACTCTGGAAAGAACAGCCTCTGAAAGGGAGCCCCTGGAGAAGAGAACATGGCAAAAGAACACAGCTGGAGAGGGTGGCAGAGACAAAACTGCAGCTGACCTGGCCACAGGTGAGACCCTTCCATTTGAAAGCCACACTTGGGACTTTGGCAAGCAATGCTTGAATTATTGGAGGTTGAGGGTGGGTGGGAGGATTAATGAAATCCACATACCCCTTACTCTTTCCAATTTTAGCCAAATTATGCCCTTCACCCCTCTTACCACCTTAAGTGGTATGAAAGGTAAGGGGGACAACTCCCCTCTATCCCCCTGTAATACAAGCACTGGTATTGAGGAGGAGATGCTTTCAACGGAGCCAGGACTGAGCCCATAATTGGCTCACCTTTTTAAAGAATGAAATAAATTACTCTGAGCATGTCCAGAGTGTCTTATTCTCAGGAATGAAGAACAGCAGCCCACCACCACGCATACCATGGAGCATGAGGGGATGTTTTTCTAGGACAAGAAAAGATGCAATTTACAGGCAGGTTTGTATTCTGACCCAGCACTGACCTGTTTAGAAATATAGCTCTGGCTGGAAATAAGACTCCAGAACTTTTTCAGATTGGCAGCTAGGCTCAGACTTGGAACATGTCAAGTGTTGATAATTACGTGGATCTCTCAAAATGTGCAGATGATGTTTCTTACAAACTATGTAGGAATAGGAGCTGGCAGGGGGTTGAGCCCTGACACCTCTGTTTTGAGAAACTGACCGCCAGCCATTTCCACCACCACCACCCAACTTTGTTGCGTGGAAAATCCTCAAATAAACACACATTTTCTAGCCAAAATTGAAGTAATCTCATCTGGATAATCTATTATTTCCAGTGATTTATGTTCCTAGGTTCCTTTTGGAAACAAAATTAGCACCAAGTCTTGTCCATCACATTTTAAGACAATAATACTTAGCAGTGGTTTGTGAAAGTCAACAATTTACAGCCCATTTTCCTAATATTTCTCAATGCCCATCGCTTGTCACTGCATCAAGAGAATACTAATTTGAATATGTTGCAACCAAAGTCAAGCTAACAGAACGTGCCTGAGAATTCCCTTCCACCCCCACATTCATTTCTGTTTTGGCTATATATTTCATTATGCATTGACATTGGGATCTGGGTTCCTGTCGGCTAATAGCCTCACTGTGGAGTATCTGCAAAAAGGGATGCCTTACCTCTCCTGGTCCGTGTTTTCAAGATGCAAAGTCTGTGAAGTATGGAACAGTCACTGCTTTCCCCCTTCCTTATGAAGCCTGAAGCTGAAAGGGGAGGGGAAAGGAAGAGCAAAGGAACCGCCACCCTCACCTGGCGGAACAAGTAGGTGGGTGGGCAGTTAGCAGTTGTCAAAACAGATGCTCTGGTTTTGGCAAAGCATTCATAGTTGGGAGGCACATGTCTTACAGCTTCCCTCCAGCTTCCCTTCCTAGTCTGTACCCCTCTCCCCTGACCATTCAAACCTTTACCAGTGGTTCCCAAACCTTTTCGACTGGCAGCTCTCTTGACCTATTGGGCTATTGGCCAGGGCTCCCCATTAGGGCTTCAATCCTATACATTGTATATGGCGGCGGGTTTTTCATGAGAATTCGGGTAAGCACTGCACTAAAGCTTCAAGGGTTGTTTGACAAACAAGCCTTCCTTTGTTTTTAGGCCTTTGATGATGCTTTGGGTCTAATCTTTAAGTAATGCTGATGTGTCTTTTGTTCTTTTAAGAGGAGGTAGAAATAGATCATCTTGGACTTGAAGCTCTTGCTGTTGTCATGCCACTGTGAGCACATGGCTGGTCTCACAGCCACAGCCTTGCCCATCAGAGGCTCCTGCCTGCTGCCCTGTAAACAAAGCAGGTACACTCAAATCCCACTGTTTTACACTTTGTGTCTCAAAGATCCTTCGTCATCCTCAGAATTCTTCTCTGATTTCCAACTTGTCATTGTCTTTCTTGGACCCCCATGTTCAGAACTGAACATTGGCTAATGCCTGACCAGAGCTGAGTAGACCAGTAGGCTTGGAAATGATGCTTTGTTTAATGTGATCAAAGATAGTGCGCTGCTGAGTTGTTGCAGGAAAACTCTCCAGCCTCTCTACATCTTTGATTGGCGGTGAAGGAGCTTAAAAGTCCAGGTTGTCAATTAATTCTGCTAGCGGGCCACTTTGAGGCAGGGAAAGCCAAATCCCACTCTTCCTCTGTTTTCTTTGTAGCCAAAAGGAAAGCACTCAATGGTGGAGACTGTTCGCCATCTGCTAACTTACTAGCACTCTTTCCTCTCTTGGCTATTAATGGACTCCATATGAGGCAAGATTCAGCTTGGTGATTTCTGTCTCTGAGACCCCAAATTGAAAGGATCACAGCAAGGAGTTGATAGCGTGAATTCCTCAATGTGCTCCTCAACCCCTTAGAACAGTGGCTCCCAAACTGTGAGCTGTGGCTGTCTGGGGAGCCGAGGAAACTAGCCAGGGGACCTGCAAAATCCTCATGAAAAAAACTGCCACCCTGTACAGTACATAGGATTGTAGCCCTAATAAGGAGCTGCTGCCAATGGCCCAATAGGTCAAGGAAGCCGCCAGTCAAAAAAGTTTGGGAACCACTGTCTTAGAAGAAAATAGGTGCAACTTGGAACACTCTTCACAATATGTTCACAAGAACATAATGGATTTAATAATTCCTTATCCGGCTTTTGGTGGAGGGAACTGAGAGTACAATCCTAACCTGGAGTTAGGCCAGCAAAGTTTGGTACCAGGGCCGCCGTAAAGTGCATTTGGACCACTCTCGGAGTCAGAGAGGCCAGCACACAGACGTGGGCCATCCTCCCTGACTCCGAGGGTGGTCCAAACATGCTTTACCGTGGCCGTGGTGCCGGCCAAACTTTGCTGGTCTAACTCCAGGTTAGGATTGCGCCCTAATGCTGTGCATCTCTGGCGTTGTGTGCAGTGCCATCCCATTTCTCTGTACCGGACAAGTTTCTACCCTGCTTGCATCGGGAGGGCCCTATGAGCAATGCTAGAACCCAGTGGTGGGATTCAAATAAATTAACAACCGGTTCTATGTCCTTCAGGGCCATCCGCTGCCTTTCTTCCTTCTCCCAACCTAAAATTAGCAACCGGTTCTGCAGAAGAGGTGAGAACTGGCTGAATTTCACCACTGCTAGAACCAGATTAAACCGTCTGAAAGCTTATAGCAGGCAAGGAAACCCCACCCCTGGCCTGCCTCGGGCAATGCGGCATTCATTGCAAAACATGAAGGGGTGCAGAGACTCCAGCAGCCACCTGTCCCAGGGTTGGCCCGGGTTCAGCTTCTGGATTAATTAAGTCAGACTGACATTTTGTGAAATCTCATCCCAAATATGCGAAGTAGTGTTCGTGGCCAAAAAGAACCCGTGCCTTGAATTTTGTAACGGAAGAAGCCGTCCAAATTCCAGGGATGCGATGTTCGCAACATGTGTCTGAGGCTGTGCTTCCACATAAGATGGTGGCTCTAACCAAATTGCTGGCCACCTCTGCATCCTGTATTCCAGAGCCTTTCGAAGTTTCTATCTACAATGAATGTTCTCAGCATCAAGTTATCTTCTGTGGGACTCTCAAGCATCTGTTTAATGCAAAGGATTTGGGGCGCATGCTTGGTTCACCCTGGTGCATGGCCACACCTGTTGGGGCTTCCTGACCCAGTGCAAAAATTGATGTTACTGCACTTCCTCTTCTTGAATTAAATGTAGGGTGTGGGAGGATTGTGCTTGGTGTTCTCCCCCTGCCCCTGGCTTCCCGTTGCAACCTGCATGTCAGCTTCCAGGAGATCATAAGCCCTCCCGATGCAAGCAGGGTAGAAACTTGTCCAGTACAGAGAAATGTGAGAATCACATGTGAGAATGTGAGATCACCACTGTGAGAATCAGGAGCCTGAGCTAGATGGCTCCTTAGCCTGATTCTCTAGCGGCCTTTTTGTGTTCTTACGTTTGCCCAGCAACCTCAGTGAACAGAGCAAGGCATGGCATTCAGTCTGGGGTGCTGAAGGGGGTGGATCCCCCTCCCTTCTCTATTGTCTCCAGATCTTGGGGCAGGAGTGAGGAACTGTGAGAATATTCTAGCTCTGCTTGGATTCGGATGGTCCAGGTAGCTGCCTGTCATGCTTCATTTGATTAGGATGACCCTGCCCCACTATAGCCCTGTGGTTACTCAATGTGGTCCTGAAGCTGTGGGTGGGCCTGAAGGAAAGACCCGCAGTGGAGGAGGGAGCTTGTATAAAGGTGGCAAAAATAGTGAACAGTCACGTAAAGGAAGTTGGGATTTATGATGCACCGCAGCTTCCTGAGTGTGATCTAAATCCAGTCACCCCAAGGGAAAATAGCAACAAACCCAACTCTACTTGATTTACAATTGCCTGCTGAAGCTCGATGGCATGCAGCCAAAGGAGAGAACCACACAGTGAAGGCTACATCTGGGACTGAGGATTCGATGAATCACAGAATATGGTATATTTGTAAAAGCCCCATTGAAAAATGGTAGTTTAGACTACCCTGCCCATGTAAGCCGCCTTGGGCATTTGTTTCGGCATGGGAATGGCGGGGTATACATTCTTCAAATAAATATATAATTAATAAATCTGATGATGGCAGTCCCCAATGCCCCGAACCCTGTGCACTCAGCAGCTCTTCCCAGCCTAAGAACTGTAGGGCAAATAATTGGTTTGAAGACTTATTTCCTGTTTTACGTAACATCTTGAATCATTACCATAAAATATTGTCATTACAACAATGACTGCATTACAGGTCGATACCACCATCTGCCTGAGTTTATCTCAGTCTTTTTCTTGAACCAGGCAAGGCTCTTTGCACCCACAGCTGTTCGTGGGCTTATTTATTTCAACCCACATTTGTTCCTAGCCCACTGGAAACCAAGGAGTCTTGCTCAGCCCTCTTCTTTACACTGAAGGGTTCATTGCCCTAGGATTGTGCTGTCCCACCTCCATGACGCACCTGACAGCTGCAGCTGCAGCTGGAATGCCTACCCTTCCCAGTTGGACCCATACATGCCAAGTTCTGCCTGCCAAATGCAGCCTGTTTACACTATGTGGCCTTGCCCCAAGGCCAAGTGCTGCCATTTCTTTCCAAGAACCCAACCTGGCAACCCTGGCACGCTTGCCTGGATCATTGAGTACTCTGGCATCACAGGGAAAATAGGCAAATATTTATTTCCCATGAGAACCATACAGGGGGGCTTGGTTACACAAGGAGAGAGTGGTGATTCTCACTGTGGGCCCTTGCATGGTTTTCTGGCCACCCACTCAAGGCTGCATGTTGAGGCTATCTGCCACAAGTTTCTAGTCCTTATGGTTCCCAGGATCAACTTAACTGTGTGTGGGCAGCTGAGCAGGGGGAGTAGTAGAGTGAGGCCACAGCGGACCCAACCCATGAACTCCTAGCTTTTGCAATCCCCCTCAGCTCCTTGGGGGATTATTTGGCAAAAATTGGGAAAGCTAGAAAATTCATTCAAGGCTCCCCTCCTTTCCCCTATAATTACTTGAATTATATGGGAGGAGAGAAAAGGGTTTAATGTTTGCCAGTGATGGGGAATGGGAAAGCTTTGCATGGCTCCTTGTGCTCTCTTTTGACAAGAAGCAAAGCATCTATGCAGCTCTATGCACATGGCAGCATTTTCAGATTTTCTTGGGTAATATAGCAGCTGCCGGGGCTCCCTGATCCAAATTGAAACCATGGTGGGGCCAAAGAGTTGAAGTCCCGATCTAGCTCCAGCCTGTGCAATTGCCACTTTGCTTAAAAAATCCTAGTCTATCGTGGTCAAGCAAGATGTGGTTGTGACTGGTTAGCTATGTTGTAGACATGGGTGTCATGTGAGTGGAAGGCTTCTCTGTCAAATGAGGGATTGCTGAATATATTCTTCCAATTGCCCAAGGGAGACAAGCAAGATGAGGGATAGCAGAATCTCCTAGTCCTTCCCCGTTCCCCAGAACTGAAATAGGCATGCTGTTGCACTCAAAAATAATGGCGAGTGTGAGGAAGGAGGTGGGTGTCAGAATATTATTGCCCTGAGATTCCTTCTGTAATATATCATGGTTGTACGGACAAGTGCCGTCACCAGGAGTTCTGAACCTAGGGCTGTAGCCAGCGTGGACTAGTCAGAAACAAGCATTCAGCAGCACTTCAAGCAAGCCAATTCCTGGAGGCAATGCAAGATAACAATTCTCCCCTCCCCAGGTGGGACTGCACATGGAATTTCAGGTGGCATTCCAGCTGCTTGGAGATATAGGCAGATCTCACCTGCACATGGCAACACCATGAATTTCTAAGACATTCACAGGAGGATGACAAAAAATAAATACATCCAAATTCCAATTTGTAGGAGAAGCCACCCCCCAAAAGCTGCCGAACGTAGGGCCCAATCCTATGGGCGTCTGTGCTAGTGGTATGCTTGTACTGCTGGTGCCAGGGGTTGCAAAAGTGCCATAAGGCACTTTCCTGCCTGCGCTATGACTGCTGCTGAAGCTGAGGTGAGTGCCAGTCGCCGCTAGGCCTCAGCACCTGGAAGATGCAGCACTGGGGTGGCCACAGGTAAATATTGCCACCAGTCAGCGGAGAGGCTTTTTGGGGGGGGGGCAGGGGGGAGAGAACTGAGTGGGGGAGGATTGGGCCCAGCAGGGGGGTCAGGAATGGCAGCAGACTCTGGCGCTGAATTCTAACCCTTCTCACAGGCCACAAAGCCTTACATGGGCCTCCTCAGTTCTGCGCCCGCTCAACAGCGGGCACAGATCCGAGGAGACCCATTGGGATTGCCAGGGCTTTACACGGGGTAAGGAAACGTTCCCTTACCCTGAGGAGGCTCCAACGGCTCTCCTAACCTCATAGGTAGGGATGTTTGAAAATGGTGTAAAACTTTTTTTGTTGTTGCTGATTTTGTGATTTGAAAGGAAGAAAGTGGTGTTATGTTTTTATTCTCATCCCGAGTTCTCATTTTTGTTGATTTTAAATGCTTTTAAAGTGTACCCGGTAGGTGATATAGTGTCAGCAGATGCAGCCACAGAATTATTTCAAACTGAGAAAGTAATCTATTTTAATTTCTGGAAAATCTCATTAACGCCAAAATGTGGTGCTTTGTGTTTTTAGTCCGATATTTTAACCCCCAAAAGGCAGTGTTTTCAGTTGTTATGCATTTTTAACACCCCCCCCAAAAAAAAACCCTATTGGTAGGATACAGCAGCAGCCATTTTGTTGCCGCTGTGCCTCCAGGCTCCAGCACAACTGCTGCTGTCTACCTGGTTGGGCCACAGGTGCATCAAGCACAGCATCACCGACTTGACTGTCATCGGCACTCCAGGACCTTATGCATTGCAGATCCGTTTTAGGACTGTGGACTGACCCAGGACATTATGCATACAAAGCATATACTCTTCCGTGTTTAATTGCCTTATACCAACCCCTGGCCCTGCTTGTAGAATTGATAGGAGCCCAGTGAAGCCAGGGGGCGGGCTTAGCAGCCATGTTATGTGACTCAAAACAATCCTCATTCCAAGCATTTCAGATTGCTTTGCGCGTGCTGTTTAGGACTGAATAGTTTACTCCTGAAGTAAAAACTCACGAAAATAACAGCGTGTGATCGTGTAGAAACATTATTGGTAACCTTATTATAAGTTAATATGCAATTCCAAGGTTTAATTCCGCATAATTATATTACTGAACATACCGGACGAAATACTACTTGCTGTCTATTTAAACTCGGATTGCACTGTTTTCACAGACTCATTTTTTGAAATCTTATTTTTTGAAACAAGCAAAAATAAAAACGTCATGCCCCATAAAAAAAATTCTGTACTCACTGAACGGGAGTTTTATTGAACCGATGTAATGTGAATACATGATATGAATCTTTCCGTGGAAATTAAATCCCATTTTTCATACAGCGATTCGCACACCCGTATGCAGAACACAGGCATGCTTAAAGAGGTTGAAATTAACTTTTACACGCATGCAGGGAGATTTTTATTCGTGAATCCTGCGGCAATCCTCCTTCGCGGCGATGTTCTGAGTCAGCCATATTGTGTGACCCGGAAGCTTCAAGAAAGTGACGCCATGTCTTCTCCTGTGTATAATAACTCCATGCCTTATACCAAGTTGAACCATTGGTCCATCTAGGTTAGTAATTACATGGGCTGTCAGTGCCCTCCCTGGAGCAATGGCACTCCTACTGTTGTCATTAGGGGGGTAAATGCCCCGAGAGCCACGCTGGTGGAGTGGGGGGCAGCAGCGAGGAGGCGGCTTGCCTCTCGCACAGGCAAGCCGAGGAAGCAGAGTTTGCCCTCCCGCCCGCTCTTGAGCCTTGCGTGGCCTGGGGTGGTGGAGGGAGCAGTGCAGGGTGTAGGGGACAGCCTCCTCCGACCTTACCCCAGGGCAGAGCCTTGGCCGGGTCCGCGATTGCCTTGTAGATACCAGGGACCTTCTCCATGCAAAGCAGGAACTTGCCCCTTGAGCCATGGGCCTGCCCACTACAAACACCACCAATACCACTATTCAGATCCAGAGCATTTTATTTATTTTCCAGCATGTATCCATTTTATTTATTTTCCAACATTTTTATACCGCCCTTCCTCCAAGGGTGGTGTACATGGTTCCTTCCAGGGGCATTCCCAAAGGGGGGAAAGCGCTATGTTTTTCAGGCGCCTGAAGCACCATGTAAAGCGGCCCCTCTCCCACCCCTTCAGAGCCATTCACAGACGCCTCCCCTGTGCTCTTGTAGCCGCAAATGGCTCTGAAGACGAGGGGGAGGGGCTGCTTTACACTCAGGCGCTTAGCCTCTCTCTCTCTGGGAATACCACTGTTTCCTTCCCCGCTTTTGTCCTCACAACAACCCTGTGAAGGAGGTTAGGCTGAGAGACGGTGTCTGGCCCAAGGTCACCCAGGAAGCTTTATGGCTGAGCAGGGATTTGAACCAGGAACTTCTAGGTCACGATCCAACTCCCAAACCCCTACACTATCATGGCTCTCAGCAGGATTTTTTAATCGGCAGCATCCCAACCATCTTACTAAGCGGAGATGCTACCAAGTGAAAAAAGCAGAACATGTTTTAATGTAAAATGCATTCAAATAAGCCGTCTGATTGTAAACTATTACAGTGATCCAGCAATGCAACAGAGTCTGCAGAGCAGGTTTACCGTCTTTTAAAAAGTTAAATTAAAAACAGAAAGCTCTTCTAATCAGGGAGAATGGAAATCATTGTAACACTTCAGCAATTATGGACCAGATTGGGGCTAATTAAATACTGGCTGCCCTTGGCTGCCTTGAACTAACCTTTGCCAGCAATCCATGTAGAAGGGAATAACATTAAATGCCTTTACAACATGAATCTGTCTCAACATGTGCAATGCTCGCTGTGTCCGCAGTTACACAACCAGAGACGTTCAAGCTTTACTCGCTGCCATACGAATCACCTGTACAAGTAAGAGCTTTTTTGTTGGCAACTCTGATCTTCTTGATTAAGGAATGCTTCTTGTGCAGCATGTAAAAATCAGTCCAAAGTGGTGCTGTGGTGTGCTCAAGTAACACCCTGTAGAGATGCTAACGATCTATATCGGACATCAGTGGTTTTATTTAGGACTGAATGTATTCTGCACTGCCAGAGGATGTTTTGGGTATAGAGTTCAGCATCATTGAGAATCTAACTCCTTTAATACACACAAACACACACAAGGTGCAAGCCTTTTAAGTTAGCAATGAAAGATTTGACAAGGTGTGGGCCATGCCCGGTTTTAACACATAAGGAAGCAGCATGAGATGCTGAACCAACATTTCAGGAGTGGGGCTTCACTGGTATGGATGGCTCCTTCCTCCCACCTGTTCCCATTCCCAGAAGCAAATTTATGCAAAATAAACAAACCTACGTCGATACATGGATCTGCACAGTTTATAAGGCCACAGGATTCAGTTTGTCTTTGGAATAAACCAGAGTACACTCAGCCCCAGTCATGCCTCTCTTTTACCACAAGAGGACGTACTTATATAGGTATTAAGCCTACTAAACCAGAAATAAGGACAGAGACTTGCCACTGTTACATACACTGTACAGGTACATGAGTCCTTATCTGGACATCTGAAATCCAGACTATTCCAAAATCCAGATATTTTTGTCCAAGACTTTTTTTTCTAACTTTCTGTAGTGTGAACGCTAGAAGGTCTTGTGCTCATTCCCATGTACAGGCTGCAAGTTCTGTTCTCTGCTCTGTGGGGTGTGCCGTTGTTGAAAAATGTCAAAGAGGCCAGCGGACACCCAACTGGATAGCCGTGAAAAGAGCAAGAAGCAGCATTTCTCATTGTTTTTATGCAATTCATCAGAAATCCAGACAAATCCTAAATCCATACACCTTCCCGTCCCAAGCAGTCCGGATAAGGGATACTCAACCTGGACATATGTAAACTTGCCCCTTAAGTCATTCAAAGCACAATCCTAAATTACGCCAGCACAGTTAGGCCAGCAAAGTTTGGCTGGCAGAAAGGACACCGTCAAGTATATTTGGACCACTCTCAGAGTCAGAGAGGCCAGCACACAAATGTGCACCATCCTCCCTGACTCCGAGGGTGGTCCAAACGTGCTTTACGGTGGCCCTTGTGCTGGCTAAACTTTGCTGGCCTAACTGTGCCGGCCTAATTCCAGGTTAGGATTGTGCTCTCAGAAGCAGTAAGGCACAGGGAAACGTTTGAGAGGGAGGAGACGCTATGCAAAAGGAATTATCATCACTCTTGGCAGAACAGGAATATTATTTATTGAATTTCAGAAGCTTCTCTGTGTTCACCTCTAGTACTAACAACTCTGAAAATATGGAGACAGTTTAGACACCTGCCTCCATTGCCTAAACTTGTTGGGTTGTGACCTTCCCATGATGCCCATTCATCATTCCTCCCCTCCACATTTCTGACTCCTCATCTCCAAGTTTTTAAGGCAGGAATATCAAACGGAAGGCCTGTGGACAAGAGGCACTCCCTGGCAGTTCTTTACCCTGCCCCTGTTATAACTAGGCTCCCCAGAGGTGCCCTTTCAGCAAAAATGGGAGTCCCAACACAACACTCCCATGCATAACTCCAGCCTTTTTGGGGAGTCCAGCTTATCTCTTGTACCAGAAAATGAACTCCACAAAGCAGGAGAATATGGCAATTGGTCTGCAACCTTTGGAAGGGCAAGGAGGCATGCTTAGCTGTGCCAGCTCAACTCCTGCGGGGACCCTCTCACTGCTGTTTGTGCTAGAATGCATGGCTTGGCTTGAGAATTCACGGCTGGAGCACCCGTGTCTGCTTGGGGGGATGCTGTGGTCTGGACTGCACAAGATATTGCGTGGGAAGGGAGGAGGGGTATAATGTGGATGGTCTAGGGCACCAATTTTTAACCAGTGTGCCATGGCTGCAAGTGGACCACAGATATGCCACGGGAGTTTGGGGAGGCTCATTTTACGAGTGGGGCCATTGGGAGATGCGAGCGTTTCACCAGCATGCGGTGGTGCCTTATCAATTGTCAAAAAAACTGATGGTGTGCCTTGACAATTTTAGCTCCTTGTCAGTGTGCCGTGATATGAAAAAGGTTGACAATCACCTATCTAGGGAAAGGGGCTACATCAGTAGACCTTGTACAGCCTCCCAACTCTGATGAAGGCAGTATAAACCATCTCTCCCCACCTCCTGAGCTCAATTTGAGCCAGCTCTGGAACAGGAGAATAGTGAAGACTAATGCCTCTGAGCATGTGCTGAGTCCCTGTCAATAATCACCAACCACAGCCAGCCTCCATGCATCAGGAACTCGGATGCAGGGCTTCTGGGTCAAGGGCACCCTTTCCACGTAGGCCTTCTGGCAGCCCTCTTTTTGCTAACCGGCCACTGCCCTTTCTTTTCCAGCTCTGGAGCATGTTGGACGCTGGACTATACGTTCCACAAAGAAAAGTCACCAATGGCAAGCTGCACTGGGTCAAGTCTTGCTCAGAACAGCGTTTGCAATTGATGGTCCAAAGAGCTAAGCCACCAACAGTCTCTCCTCCGCAACAAGTCTCCTTCACACGGCCTCTCAGTGGCCACGCTTCGTGGCAGAAGGGTAATACTTGAGAAATATCTTCTTGGCTATCTCCAGTGTGTTGCCAGCAGCTCTGGCTGGGTAGCGTTTCCCATTGTAGATAAAGCCCCTCTCCACTTGGAAGACGGCCTGGTTGAACTGGTTCTGGTGGAAGGGAGTGCCGGTGTTGAGGCACTCCACCAAGGTGGAGACAAAGAGGCTCCAGCGCACCCCGTAGTAGTCCAGCACGAGCCCGCCAAGCTGCTTGTTGGCATAGTCCAAGATGTTGCCATTGGGTCCCCAGAGCGTCAGCTGGTTGCGCGCATTGAGGTCGTACAGCTCCACCTCTCTGTCACTGGTGGCCACTGAGCGGGCAGCCTCCAGCCAGCGCCCCAGTAAGAAGCGCCCGTCGCTGGCCAGGAGGCTGTCCAGTTCCGGGAGGAGGTCGTAGACCAGCACACCGCCGGCGGTCAGCAGTCGAGACAGCCCATGGCCTTGGAACGCCTCCTTGATCTCCAAGTAATACTCGCTGACCAGCTGCTGCATCGCCTGGCGTGTCACGTCCACCAGGTCGTAGCGGAAGGTGCTGCTGTTGCCCAGCTCGCCAGCAGTGGTTTGAAGCAGCCGCCAGGCCTCGAAGACATCGCTCTGGTTGTACCAGAGCTCTGTGTTCATCCGCAAGGAAGGGCGACGCATAAGCGGACTGTGGTTGTGGTTGACGCAAGCGTCCGAGCAGTTGTAGACGCTCCAGAGCAGCAGCTGCCAAGCCGTCGTCACCTGGGCATTCCTGACACCATAGCGCTGTGTGGCGTATTCCGTAACCCACCGCTGGAGATCGACCGGCTTCTTGCACCAACCAAGATCTGTCATGAGCTCGTAGATCATGTCGTTCTGCTCAATGCCTTCGGGGGTCAGGCCGATGCCCACCATGGTGGAGTTGAGGAAGTCCCTGGCTACGAAAGGGCCCCGGTTGATGGCTTCTGCTGTGCCAAAAAGGCCGTGGTTCCCCCCAAAGTTCTGAAGCATGCACCAGATGAAAGGCTGCCCGTAGAAGGACTCTGTCCACGGATAGACAGGCTTGGATTCGGCAAAGAGGTCCAGCACGACCATCCTGCCAAGAGGCACGCCTTGCAAGAGGGCTCGGATCTGGGCCGGCTGCCAGAAGTCAGGCTGGTGCTGGAAGAGCCACCCTTGCATCAGCCAGACGGCACTGGGGTCCGCTGTGTGGAAGAGATGGAGTCGATTAGCACAAGGATGATCAAAAAGGTGCCCAAAGGCTTAGCTGCAAACCAGGACTTCCATTCACAAAACCATAATGCACTTTAAAGGCCTGTGCCCTTCTCAAGGACACAGTCTATAATACATAAAATGCCATCTTGGCTTCCTATTGCAAGGAAACCTCAGAAAGTACGTTCTAAACTACATGCTAACAATCCAGAGAAATGATACCCGATTCCTGAATCAAAGCTTGCAAAGTAATCCAGTAGCAAAAATCTGGCCATGACACCACAATGATGGCATGGATTTTCACAATGTCTTCGCATGGCACAAATGTGGAATTCGGAACTCGGTGCAGAATTTGGAATCCCAGAGATTCCTGCTCTGAAAATGAAAAAAAAAAATTGTCCTGTCCCTTTTGGTCAGTGGTTCTCAAACCTACCACTGCCATGGCGCCTTTCATCCATGGGGCCTTGTTGCAGCGGCACCACTGCACAAAATCTTGCACAATATTTTGTGTGATCTCATCCCAGCAAGCCAGGAGGAAGAGGCCATGTGGTCCCGTGAGTGCCCGTGACGCCCAGTTTGGGAACTCCCTTGTTGCTAAGAAAAAGGGCTTGAAAAGTGTGTGCACAGTGCCTGGTGAAAGCCTAAGAAAGCAACCCCCCCACCCCCCAAAAAAAAGAATGGGGAGGAATGAAGGACTAATATATGCAACTTTCTTAAAAGAGCAATATAATCATGATACGAAAATTCAAATACAAAGTCCAAAGGACTTTCAGTGGGCAGAGTCTTCTCTGCACTGCTTTGCACATCTTCTCCACCCACCCACCCACCCACCCCGCCCACAAATGACGCAGAAGGAAATCTGTACTGATCTATTTTATTTCTGAAATTATTTTATTCCATCTTTCAGCTGCCAGTTTCAGGCCACCAAGACGAATCACGTCAGAAGTCTACAAATCAAATGAAAGCTTATGGTTTTATGTTCCTTGTTCCCTTCTTGGCATCTTCTTCCTCCCAGGCAATTCATGTCATATGGCCACTGTGAGGGGGGCACAGTCTAAATGGATTTAGGGCGCAATCCTAACCTGGAGTTAGGTCGGCACAGTGAGGCCAGCAAAGTTCAGCTGGCACCAGGGCCACCGTAAAGTGTATTTTGACCACTCTCAGAGTCAGGGAGGCTGGCGCACATTTGTGTGCAACCTCTATGACTCCAAGAGTGGTCCAAACATACTCTACGGTGGTGCTGGCCAAATGTTGCTAGCCTAACTGTGCCAGCCTAACTCCAGGTTGGGATTGTGCCCTTAGTCTAACTTGGACAGCGTATGGAACTGTTTTATTTTATGATGCTTGGCCCATCGCACCCAGCACTATCTAAGCCAGGGGCCACCAAACTCCAGCGCACAGGCTGGATCCGGTATGACTGCATAATAATCTTGGGTGTGGCGTGGCAGTGGCAAAGTCATTCCGCACCACAGCCTCCTTTCTTCGCAGCTGATCTTTGAAGAGCCTCACGCCGGGTAACTTCTCCCCTGACCCACCCCTGGAAATTTGGCTGCAGTGGAAGCAGCTGCCTGGCGCAAGACTCTGCAAAAATTGGCTGCGAAGGAAAATTGGCTGCAAAGAAAGGAGGCTGCAGTGGAACAGAAAGGCTTCACCGCTGCAGTGCCACACCCAAGATTATTATGCTGCTGCTCTACGGGCCGTACTTTGGAGGCCTCTGGTCTAGGCAATAGCTCTCCAAGGAATCAGACAGGACCCATTCAGCCCAGCTAAGATCCTCCTAACTGGAACCTTCCATGTGCGAAGCATGGTCTGCACCTACTGAGCCCCTTTCCTAAAATAAACAAGAGTAGAAAAACAGAATGACAACTTTCATCTCCCTCTCTACAAAGCAACTCCCAACCCACAGGAGTCGATTCTGCTTTGCTTGCCTAACTTATTCACATTGCAGAATTCCAGTAGCAAAATATGGACTGACGTTCAGTGATGTCATGCAGGGGGTACGCGGGGGTACGCGAGTACCGGTTCCTAGGATTATGGCTGGCCCCGCCCATTCGCCCGCCCACTCGTCGACTCCGCCCACTGCAACATTCGAATTTCCTGCACGTTTGAGTTGCCTGCATGTTCTCAGAGCCAGGCAGGCAGCAAGCGGAGCCTTGCCTTGCCTTGCCACTGAAAAATGAGCTGCTCTGGGGTTTTGGAACTGTTGGGTCACTTTAACATGATGCCAGGCCTCCTTAACATGTTCTGGGGGTGCTGTGGAATACTGTTGCAACTGTTGGGTCAGTTTAAAATCGTCTGAGGCCTCAAAAAGGGCTTTCTTCATGTCACTTCCTGCCACGACCTCACTTCCGGCTTATGACGTCACTTCCGGTGGGCGGGTCCCGACACGTGCCAATCAAAAGTGAGTACCTGTTCTTAAATCATTCAGATGACACCACTGCTGACGTTGTTTTCGGGGTGAATACAGACAGTCCTTTCTAGGCATTGACTCAGAACCTGCAGCCTACAGAAGAAGCTCTCTTAGCCCAGCAGCACCCTTGCAACCTACATGGCGACTTAGATGGGCTGAAGGGATATCGGTTAAGAAAAAGGGAAGGTACAGCTAGAAACCACATTGGTTGCAAAAGGGAAAGTACAAGAGCCTGTCCCCTCCTACCTCCAGCCATGGAGCGGAAGACTGCTGCGCTGACCTTGGACAGGTAAGCGGGCTCCGAGGAGAGAGGCTGCATCTCATTGAAGGTGTCGGCGCTGTACACGTGGTCTGTCCCAAACTCCTTGACCATCTCTTTCAGGAAGAGGGTCCCAATGACCTGGAACATGGGATCTTCGGGCGACAGGAGGTAGGTGCATGAGTAGGTGCAGTCAAAGTGACTCCAGCCCCCCAGCCGAGTGGCATTGACCCGAGGGAAAATCCTACGGCATGGAAAAGAAATTTAAGAAGGAGGAGCTGTGCAGCTAAACGCCGATTCACGTTTTTTGACTGCTAGGGCACCTGGGCTCAGTTCCTATTGCAGCAGCAGTTTCCATAGGGAACCAGAACTGGGCCATTTCCCTTTAAGGGAAGTGGCCCAGTAATGGGTGTCTCAAACCGCAGACACCCAGGGGCATTTCCCGTTACCTGGGGGTTTGCACTGGCCTGAGGGAGGCTCCATGAGGCCCTCAGCCCTCTTGGTGGGCCTTCCCGATGCTAGCAGTCACTTTGCTTGGGGATCGAAATGCACTTCCAGTTTTTGCAATTGCAAACAGGAAATAGGGCACAATAGCTGTTTTTCGACGTTCCAAGGCTTGGGGAGCCCTGCGGAGGCGTCTGTGGGCTCCCCACATCCCCCAGGAGGCTAGTGCTGCCCCGGTAAGTAAAATAAAAACCTTTTGTCCCTGGCAGTGGCGCAATTCTGGTGTCACTGCCCTAACCCTCCTCCGCAAATACGTCCTAGGTTCCCAACTTCCCTGAAGCCGTTTGGGAACCACTGCACTGGAGGGCTTAGCGTCAAAAGGTAAGTTAAAAAAAAAAACTTCCCTGCTCTGCCCGATTGTGCTGCTGCTCCCCCTCCCACACACACCAAGACTTCCAAGGTTCTGAGTAGGACTTTGGAACCTCTGGCTTAGTACTTGTTGGGGAGTGATTATGGGAGAGGCCTTTTGTCTCCATCTCCTGCTCATGGGCTTCCCAGAGGCGTCTGGAAAACTGGATGTTGGGCTTGCTTAGCCTTTGATCTGACCCGACTCCAGCAGGGCTGCTCTTATGTTCTTAACCCCCCAAACGCCCAATGAGCTTCTCCACTGTGGCACCTTCTCTTTCTTAGGGCACAGCAAGGGCTCAGGGTGCTATCCTAACCTGGAGTTAGGTCAGCATAGTTAGGCCAGCACAAGGGGCACCGTAAAGTATGTTTGGACCACTCTTGGAGTCAGGGAGGATGGTGCACGTCTGTGTGCTGGCCTCTCTGATTCCAAGAGTGGTCCAAACATACTTTATGGTGTCCCTTTTGCTGGCCAAAACTTTGATGACCTAATTATGCCGGCCTAACTCAAGGTTAGGATTGCGCTCATATTTAGCCACTCCCATGACCCGACCACACACCCTTTCCCCCATGTCAAAAGCTCATCCAATGTTTACCTTAAAATGCCATGGGGGATGTGTCCAGAGAAGGCGGGCAGCACCGTCAACATTCCCAGGGCCCGCATTCTCTCCAGAATCCTGTACTGGGAAGACAAAGAGGGCAGGATGGAGCAGTGCAGAGAGATCAGGAGAGGGGTCTATATTACGCCCTGCTCTCCCCACCGAATAGCCCCTGCAATACACACATATTGTAAGCAGGGCTTTGGCTGCCAGGACTGCAGAACCCACCAATGAGCTGCAGCCACCTGAGATCTGTGAGCAGATATCTGGAGGTTTTGTCTTTCACTGTGTCAGGGTGCAATCCTAAACTGGAGTTAGACCAGCATAAGCTGAGTCAGCAAAGTTTGGTCAGCACAAGGGACACCGTAAAGTATGTTTGGACCACTCTCAGAGTTAGAGAGGCCAGCACACAAACATGTGCCATCCTCCCTGACTCCAAGAGTGGTCCAAACGCACTTTACTGTGGGCCTTGTGCCAGCCAAACTTTGCTGGCCTATCTGTGCTGGCCAAACTCCAGTTTAGGATTGCACTCTCAGTTTCTTTGGACAGGTTTCTTTGGACAGTTTCTTTTGGGCAGAAGATTTAGCCGAGAGGGTTAATGCCTCCATTTGCCCGAAGATAACACCTGAAGATCTCAAGGTCGTGAGCTGGGGACTGCCGGAAGTCTCTGCGAGCAGCAGACCTTGGAAACTGCGGCTGATTAAAAGCTGAGTTTCAGCTGCCTCGTGGGAGGAGGAGTGTGCTGAAATCAGCTGCATCTCTGGTGGCAGCAGGGAAGCCTCATCAGCTAGCAGACGACAGACGGGTGGCTAAAGAAGAAGGCTAAATCCAGAAAGAAAGATCTGTAGGAGTGTTGTTCTTGGAAGATAGAACATTCTGTAAATTGTAAAAACCTTCGGGTTTGTGAGAAAGTCTGCCTATGTAAACCGCCTTGAGTTCAATCATTAGAGAAATCTAGTGATCTTAAGAAAGGCGGTATATAAATAAATGTATTATTATTATTATTATTATTATTATTATTATTATTATTATTATTAGGTGTGAGTGTAACGTTGACCACTTTCCTCTCTGCAGTTTCTCCTCTCTCAGCCCCCAATTTCACCCTGCCCCTGAAGCTGCTTGTAGCCCAGTGGAGCAAAAATGCAGGCATTAGACTACCACAACCTGCTTGAAATGCAAATGGGGCAGGCACATGATTAAACAAACATGGCTGCCGCCCTCGTTTCTGGTTTGGCCCTTCAGCTGCATGTTACACTAGCTTGAAATGGGCTAAGAGCACAGCTGGGTCTTTACCTGCATACCAGGCCTTTATCTGCAGACTGAGGTACACCAAAAGAAAGAAAACCAAGCTCAAAAGAGAAGAACTGAAAGGGCAGAAGGCGAGCAGCACTGGTTTTGAACCACCACTACTGAGCCAGGCCCAAGTACCTGCAAGTATAGCTGCTTCAGGTGCCACGAGAGAGGCAGCGGCCCGGCCCAGGTGTGTAGGTTGCCCATCCGGTTCCAAGCCAGGAAGGCTGGGCCAGTGAAGTACTCATCAATTTCTGACTGATTCAGGCCCAGAGACAAATAGACCTGGAGGCAGAGAAAAGGGGTGGCAGGGAAGAGGGAGAAGAAACAAAAGGCTTCAAGCATATGTACAGAAAATGGCCAAGAGTTGGCAAGCTGCTCACAAGACATGTCAGCTCTCATTGCAGGCTGCAAGTAACGCCCACGACCACACCCTAGCAGGGAAGACAGCAACATGTTGAACCAGAGAACACCACCTGTTGTCCTGTCCTGCTAACTGGGCCAAGAGGCACTTTTTCAAGTGGTGCTCCTCTCACAGTTAGCAGGGAGAGAACAGCTGTCCTGACTCACCCCAGCACAGCGATTTTTCCGGCAGCTCTTTGCTGGTGTTTCTCCTCCATCTTGTTTTGTTTTAGATTTATAAGCCTTTTGGGGACAGGAGACCATTTATTTATTTATTTAGCTGGTTCAACCTCTTTGTGAACTTTTTTTGTTGAGAAGTAACTTGAGTCTTGAACGTCGCTGGCCCTGACGTGACTCATGACCTGGGGGCAGTGGCTCTAAAAGAGTCGGGACTCCAAAATGACTCGAGTCCCTAAACGAGTTACCTCTCTCTCTCTCTCTCTCTCTCTCTCTCTCTCTCTGTGTGTGTGTGTGTGTGTGTGTGTGTGTTCTTGCTTCCTTTTTTGTTGTTGCCGCTTTCCATCTCGCCAGAACACCTCGTGGGTGATCTGGAAGCAGGCATCCAGAGAAGGATAGCAGTAGCAGACGGGTTGGGAGAAGGCATGTGGGTTGCTGGAGGGCAGGGCAGGAGGGGAGTGCAATGAGAGGAGGCTTTGGGAGTGACTAAAAGGCAGGGGCTGCCAGGACAGGGGAGGGAACTTTTTAAGGAACGGATGGCTTGGATGAAGGAGGGCAGAGAAGGAGACACCCAAAGGATGGGGAAGAGAGCGGGTTGTTTTGCACGATATGAATAAATGGCCGGAGTTGTTTTTTTCTGCAAAAGCCAGGGAGGGTTGAAAGGAGGTAAGGAGACTTGACTTGTTTTTTGGAATGACTCATGACTCGACTCTAAATTTACCACAGGTGTAGTTGCAAAGGCAATGTGCTGTGACTCGCAAGTCAAGTCTGGGGTGTGTTGACTTGCGATTCATGACTCAGGCTCACGAGCTGGAGCACATCACTGGAAAGTTGTAAAATTAGCACACACAAGGCCGGTGTCTTGCTTTTGATTTATGTACAGCATCCCCCAGTGACACCATGCATCACATTATGAAATGCTCTGGAAAAGAAATTTTGTCCAAAAAGTGGGAGAAAACACACAACTGCTCTAGTAGTATAATTAGCAAAGTCAGATACTCCACCCTCTGCCAGATGGCTTCCTGCCCAGTGAATGCCAGTGCCATGTTGATGCCATGGAGTGCCATCCAGTCAATTTCCTGTTCCCAGCGGTCCCAGTTCCACCACACATACGAGTAGCTGTGGGTGCAGACATTTTGATAGAAGCGGAACCTTGAGAGAAAGAACAAAAGCACCATGAAGTGACCTTTCCCTGTAGCTGCCTCAGGGCTTAATCCTAACCAGGAATTAGGCCGGCACAGTTAGTCCAGCAAAGTTTGGCTGGCACAAGGGACACTGTAAAGTATGTTTGGACCACTCTGGGAGTCGGAGAGGCCACCACACAGACATGTGCCATCCTCCCTGACTGAGAGAGTGGTCCAAACACGCTATACAGTGGCCCTTGTGTCAGCCAAATTTTGCTGGACTAACTGCGCTGGTCTAACTCCAGGTTAGGATTGCACTCTCAAACACGTCCTCCCTCGGACACTTTCTCTGTAGACCGAAGAGCCCCAAATTGATGGCCCCATTTTGCAGGCCATGAATTAGCCCCCAAGAAATGCCTGGTCCTTTTGCAGAACTACCATTTCCGAGGTTTGGGAGCTGAGAAATACTGTGATATTGGCAAGGGAGAGATCAAGTTAGGAACATAACATAAGAACATAAGAAGAGCCCTGCTGGATCAGGCCAAAGGCCCATCTAGTCCAGCTTCCTGTATCTCATATCGGCCCACCAGGTGCCCTAGGGAGGCATGAGACAACAAGATGCTTGCATCCTGTTGCCACTCCCTTGCACCCGGTACTCTGAAGTAGCCTACTACTGACGTAAGGAGGTTGCACAATCCATCATTGCCTATAGCCCACGATGGACTTTTCTTCCAGAAATCCGTCCAATTCCCTCTTAAAGGCATCTAGACCAGATGCCATCACCACCTCCTGTGGCAAAGAGTTCCACAGATTAACTACCCGCTGGGTAAAAAAGTACTTCCTTTTATCTGTTTTAACTCTCCCAACCCTCAGTTTTAGCGGATGCCCCCTGGTTCTGGTGTTTTGAGAGAGGGAAAAGAACATCCCTCTGTCAACTCTATCCCTTCCATGCATAATTTGGAAAGGGGGAAAGCAGCTGGCCCAGACCACCTAATTCATTCAAGTATGAATGGTGAAATCTCAGCAGCTGGGAGGACTGTCTGAAGCAGTCTTAGCAGATGAGTGCTCAAGAACAACGAAGTCCCATGGCTGGCAGAAGCAGAACACAAATATTTAAAAAGATTAAAAAATGATGCAAAAATGGACATATTTGCCCTGCGTATTGTTACTTTTAGCAGACTCGTCTCTGCTCCAATTAGCCTGCAGTCCCTGCCATAGTTAATACCCATGTTTTGTGGCTGCACTAGTGTGAGGGGCAGGGAATAGAAGGAAGACTTGCTCCTGGAGCCCAGTTTGCCTGACTGCACAGAACTACTGCACTTGGGCGTGGGAGGTGGTCCTGCAGCACTACATAAGAACATAAGAACATAAGAAGAGCCCTGCTGGTTCAGGCCAAAGGCCTATCTAGTCCAGCTTCCTGTATCTCACAGTGGCCCACCAGGTGCCCCAGGGAGGCAGGAGACAACAAGATGCTTGCATCCTGTTGCCATTCCCTTGCACCCAGTAGACTGAAGTAGCCTACTACGAGTGTAAGGAGGCTACAACCCATCATTGCCTATAGCCCACAATGGACCTTTCCTCCAAAAATCCGTCCAATCCCCTCTTAAAGGCATCTAGACCAGATGCCATCACCACCTCCTGTGGCAAAGAGTTCCACAGATTAACTACCCGCTGGGTAAAAAGGTACTTCCTTTTATCTGTTTTAACTCTCCCAACCCTCAGTTTTAGCGGATGCCCCCTGGTTCTCGTGTTTTGAGAGAGGGAAAAGAACATCCCAGCCAAAGCGATATGTGGATATGTGGATATGAAAACTCCACATATCGCCAAAGCTGCAGCAGTGGCACACGGACGCTCAACTATGAGCCTCTCTGCTAGGGCCACGCCCACCAGGGTGCAGAACCGGGTGTTAAGGCGCATTCAAGCATTGTTAAAAACACAGTTGTAGCGAATGGTACAACCGTGTTATGTAAACAACCCTGCGATTGTCCCAAGAACCAGAGATTAGCTGCCTCGACTCACAGGCCAAGCCCTTGGGGGTTGCAGCTATTCTGGAACTCCGTGGCCCTTTTCGGAACAATCGCTTCCCTCCCTCCCCACACCCAAGCCAGGGCTGACACGCCACCAGCCTCTTCTTCTTCTTTTCATGTGGCACAAATAATCATGTCATGAAAGCCTCTCCGTGCCCTGCCAACCTCTATGTTCTTGCCAGGACCTTTGTTTGCTTACAAGCTAAGGGACAGCTCCTCTAACGAGCCCCTATGTGACCCCCCCCTCCCTAAATGTCAAGGCTAATTGAGTCAGACTTTGAAAGAACAGGACCGGCAGACTGACGTGACATTCAACACGCAAGAAGCACAGCAGCGCAACCCAGATCTAGGTGCCGCACCTCTCGCATCATGATGACTGACGGATCCAGCGCAGTGAGGAGGAAGGAAGAGCTGCCTGAACTGCCCTCCATCAGCCCCTCCATCAATAATTCTCAGAATTGACTAACTACACCTGTTTTCAGAAGTGCGAGGCACTGCACACAGAACTTCCTAAAATGAGGAAAAAAAAGTTCAGTTGTGTGCATTTTTCCACTCCAGGCTAATTAAACTAGAACAGGGGTATCAAACGTGTTTCATGCAGAGGGCCAAAGAGCATCCATGATGCCTGCTGAGGGCCGGAAGTGATGTCATTCAGCAGGAAGTGATGCCATTAACCAGGCAAAGGAATAAGCACTTTTTTTCCACTTGGGAATTCCTTCACTGCAAATGACAGAAGAGACAATATGCAAATCTTGATCTTATTTTCAAGATGGGGAGAGCCCGATTATTAAGTAGGCTGCCCTTTCAGCAGTGACAATGGCACAGCTCAGCAGCTGGTGGTGGTGCTGGGAGAGCCCAAGGGCCAAACAGAGCTACCATAGGCCACATCTGGCCCGTGGGCCTTATGTTTGACACCTCTGATCTAGAAACACTGTCAGCATCCTACTAATTTTGATGTAGCACTAACAGTATGCTAGGTGTTGGACACAAAACTGATGCCCCTTCTTGCACAGCTTTATAAAACAGTGTTTCATACTTTGTGTGCCTATGCAAAGTTGCCTCTAAACTACCTTGATTGTGTCGGCCCCATGGTGTTCAAACGTGCCGTAAAGCATGTTTGCACCAGTGCAAGGCACGGTGTGCCAAAGCAGGCACCTACGTCGGCACAGTAGCGCCGAAGAGTCGCCTAAGTACATCAATCAGTTTGGGCAGGAGGGAAAGGGGCAGAATGGAGTGGGGGGAGGGTGTTCGGGTAGGCAGGAAGGCCCAGGGAGGGGGGATTTTGGATGTGGCTGTTAAGCTGCATCTGAACCCCTGTCCCCAGGCTGCACGGCCTCAATTTGGACTTGCACCTGCTATTTTGCAGGCACAGGTCTGAGCAGCCCTACCAGGCTGCCTGTGGCTTACCATGGAGCAAGGGGATAGTCATCCCCTTGCCCCATGCTAAGCCGCTGCTGCCTCCTAACTTGGTTTTATTAGGATGCAACACAGGCCAGTAGTCCTGCCTGCTCTTGCCCAAGTTAGGATTGGGCTGCCCATTAAGTTTTAATCTCCCAAGGAAAAATGGGAAAGATATTAGCAATTGACTAAGATTAGCGATCAGCTCTCAAACCACACATGGTTTGCAAGTGGTTTCTGATGTATTTCTGCTTTTTAGACAAAGAAAGCAAGGGAGCAGTTTTCTCTGAGGCATCTATGTAAGTCAGCACTATAGAGGAATTGTTAACGATCTATAAGCAACAGTGTACGTGGCCCATAAGCAGAAGATTGATGCCTACCTCAAGAAGTTTATAATCCAGATTAAAGTCTAGGATTAGATCAAGATATTCCTTCTGACATCAATTCACCAGCTGGGTCTTGGAAAGCTACTCTCTCACAACATTAGCCTTCTATTTACAATGCAGGGTTAATAACCCTGACCTACCTTACAAGGTTGTGCCGAGATATATTACTGAGATAATATATGTGAAACAATTTGGACACTTTGAAGGGCTAGAGAAATACTAAGCAATATTATTATGATTATTTAGATGGAGGGAAGGAACAGCAAAAGTAATCTCAGAAAGCAAACATGCCTAGTTCCTCTGTTTAACTGAACTGAAAGGGTTAAGCCAAAGGCTTCATGCGAAGAGGTCAAGCTGGGGCTTAAAGGAGCATTCCATAGGGAGGACATTTGGATGTGTGACTGGGAGTATTCCAATGCACAATTCCCCACATCCTGAAGTTGTATAGTCCCAAGACAATGGAGGGCCCAACCCTATCCCACTTCCCAGCATACCAATGGGGCATCCTGCAGTTGGGGGGCACCCCCAAGGCCTCCTCAAGGTAAGTTAATGGTTATTCCCTTACCTTGGGGCTGCATTGCAGCTGCCCCTGCTATGAAAAGTTGGATAGGACTGGACCCTGGGCCACATCCCTTTTTTCCATCCTGAGCACCTTGATCAGCTCCAAGAATTTTCTGATGCCTGTGTGAGATTTCTCTTGCATTTAGTTGACAGGGGCAAAGCAAGCACTTTTTTGGCAACCTAATTTTCCCATCTCTTTTGAAATGGGAACATTCTAATATATCTTTAGAACATAATATGTGGCGTTTGCAACATTTACCGGTGGTCCTGTAGCTGGGACAAGGTGTAGTAAGTTAGTACTGAAACATCCACATGGGTTCCAATGCACCCAGATACTCTGTACTCTGCACAATGTACTCTATGTACTCTGCACAATGTGAAGGAGGTACAGAACTGAAAGCAATTCTCCCTCCCTGTATGCTATGCACCTATGTTCTAAAATAAGTGGTGCTGGGGCTCAAGCCCAATGTGATCCACAAAGATCTGGAAGTCTGTTTTTGCCACCATTAATTTGTTAGTAGAGGGTTTGGGTTAAAAAAAAAAAAAGGAAATAGGAAGAGTAGTGGAATAAGGAAGTAACTTTATGCATACTCAGAGCCACTTTTTTTTTATATGCTCCAGGGTTGAGACCCTGTTTGCCAGTTTGTTTACAGACGTACTCTGCCACTTAGACAGCTGTTTAACAGTCAGAAACAACAAGTACAGCTTTCCCAACTATAGGATTTCCATGCCAAGGAAAGATGCACCTGTCTGGATTTCTGTTCAGCATGGAACTGTTTAAAAGGCTGCAAGAGTCAGTCCACTAAGAAAATGGCAAACTGAAGCAAAGGAGCTCAGAACCTTCTGGACATGCTCAGAAGTACCCTTTCCACTTCTCACGTGTTTCGGGTTAAGCCTCTGCTTAAAAGTGAATACAAGTAGCAAAATCCTTCGCTTGCCGCCGCCTCCTCCTGCCTGACCTGTTGGGGCTGGTGACGCTGATCTCGGTGGGCACCGGTGGCAGACTATCCGGGAGTCGGAGCTGCGTCCCAGACCAGGAGACGTGGCAGCCGCAGAAGTCCTTCAGGTAGTGGTAGATGCCCGAGGCGGCGGCAACCCCGCTGGAGCCGGCAACGTCAACAACTCCAGGCGCCCCCGACCGCAATCGGTAGCTGTCGAGCCCACCGGGCCCGGCCAGAGACCGGTTCACCGACACAGTGAAGACGGAGGCAGCTCGTGGGCCCAGCAGTCGCTCCAGCAGCTCCTGCACCGCTCCTGCCTGCCGCGCTTCCGCCGCCTCCGGTTGCAAAGCGCCGATCGACCCCCATCGGGAACGGGAAGCTCCAGCAGCAGCCGCCGCTAAGAGAAGCAACGTCCAAGGTAGCGCCATCGCAAGGCCCCGCTGGGAAGCGAAAACAAAGCCAGCGTTCCAAGGAAGCGTCCTCTCCCGCGCGCTTTAGCCAATCACCAGCGTAGCATGTAGCAAGCTCCACCCCCAAGAGCCAATCATGGCTCAGGAATATAGCAAAGACGACCCTCCCGAGGCAATGTTAGCTTCTGCGTTTGAATTGCATCGGGTTCCCTCCCTCTCTCCGTGTAATAGGACTCTGCAACACGTTTTTCGTGAGCCGCGACGTGAGCCCGTACTCCTGTTTTAGGTGCCTGAAGCAAGAAGGGGGTGCCTCTGCGAGAGCATGAGCCGAGTGAGTCTTTCTCACCACTGACTGAGTTTTTATACAACTCTGCTAAGATTAGAAAACATTGTCTCTTAGGGCTCCCGTGTCACTTTTTCTAGGCAGGGCTGGCGCTCATCGCCTTCCGTTTCAGAAATTAAGAGCGGATCGCAATACAAATGTTTATGAAAAATGAGCTAGAAAAGGCACTCTGTAGCTGCTCAAAGGAGTTGCCCCCTTTTCTGCCTCGCTGCAGCTCTCCTATTCCTTAACTGGAGCGTTCTAATATAATGTATTATTTTTCATAGCTGTTTTCCATCACGAGATCTATGAGAAAACACTGGTGGAGTACAATCAGCAACAGCTGACCATGCGGGGGGCGGGGGGGGGAACACCATGGAGAGCTCGCTCTGTTCCTCTAGTCTAATGAATATAGAACAGTTTATGATTCAGAGGCCAGCTTTAGCAAGATTTGCATCTTTAGTTTAACTTTTCCCTTCTTTGGGGATATGTGAACAGGGAAAGACAGTGCTACAGTGACCCAGCACTTCCTTTTGCATTCAGAATGTCACATGTTCAATCTCCAGCTAAGGCAGAAAAAGATGCTTGTCTTCTTAAATCCTGCAGACAATACTGAGCTGGATGGACCAATATAAGGCAGCTTTTCAATGATCCAAGGAAAGTCAAAAATTAACCACAACACAAATCAATATTCTATTTCAGACATGTTCTTTATTTTTCCCCCTTTTATATATGTAAAAAATGGAATGGCAACATTATCATTATTGAAAGGCCCCAGAATGGCAGAATCAGGCCCTGCAACCATACAAGTTAAGCACACAAATGTGGTGGAGATAAGGCAACACATCACTTAAGAGAAGGCAGGTGGAATGTTTCCAGATGGGCCACTCTCCCTCTCACTACTCCCCTATTACAAGGTTCCGCAGAGACGCAGAAGACAAATAATGGTAAAAAGAAAAATGCAAGAAAAAGTGGACAAGTTTCGACAATACGTCGGTTGGCCCTCTCAAGCATGTGGGGCTGGTGTGCGGCATGCACATCTTTTCTCTTCCTTGGCACACAGGCACCTAATTGTGTTGGGGAGTGGTTTGTCCAAATGCCCCCCGCAACCATGCACTAAGGTGCCAGCAGGCAGAATGAGACAAGGGAGATGCGCATGCCCAGGTTCCTACCCTCATGTTTGAGGTAGCCAGCTGGAGTACCACCCAAATCAGCCCACTATTTGAAACAAGTGGCCATGGAATCTTTCAGGCTTTGTGGCTGAATTGGTGCTCAGCTTTGGCGGGTATTGGCCAAATGGCTGGAGCAGCAGTGTGAGGGTACATTTTGTGTGGAACCTCTAACAAGGCATGAAAAGACAAACGCAGCCCCAAGCAAAAGATGACTTCCAGGGCAGGGGTTTACATCCAGCATACATCTACGTCCTGTCCCCCTGCCAGGCAGATTACGAAGATGCTGGCACCAATGCAGAATGTCCAATAACGTTTGGCAATGGAATGAATGCCACCTGGCTCGAGGGTGCCAACTCTCCCTGCTCTTCACACTTACGAAAACAACACTATGCCATCAAGAGGGGAAGGAAAGAGAGAAGCAAGGGGCTCTCCCCTAAATTATTTCAGGCAGTGGTGAGAGTCAATGAGAGACATGAGCAACTCACACCCCCTTCTCCTTGAAAACAGGCTACTGCTAATGTTCGTTACTATCTAAGAGGGGAAATGTTTTCTTCCATCTCTCCACACCCGCAATCCTAGAAATGTCATCTGATGGGATTAACAATCTCGTAATTGTATGCTTACCCAGAGAGACAAATAAAAACCACTGAGGATAAGGGACCATTGATTTATAAACCAGGAGAAAAATGGTTGGCTGAGTCTCTGCTTCACTACATGGTGGTGCAAATTGTACACCCCACCCCCACCCTCCAATTACAGGATACTGACTTCAGAGGGTGGTGGCAAGAGGGAATTTGGCAACTTGCTGGAAGTTATCAGACATGGCATTTTGTTTGAAGTATCTGGTTCACTGGCTGCCCCTATAGGGTGAAAAACCCAACTTCCCTAACCCATGGAATAGTAAATCAATACTCAGTAAATCAATGGCAGACACGCACAGACATATGTGAGGGACAGGAAAGAGAACTGCTGGGACACTTCCAGACCTTAAAGACCTAACTAGTTTTGGTGGAAGAGGCTGCCACTTACAAGTTCAGAGACTCAGAGTGCAATCCTAACCCTGGAGTTAGGCCGGCACAGTTAGGCCAGCAAAGTTTGGCTGGTGCAAGAGCTATTATAAAGCACGTTTGGACCACTCTTGGAGTCAGGGAGGCCAGCACACAGATGTGCGCCATCCTCCCTGACTCCGAGAGTGGTCCAAACACACTTTACAATAGCCCTTGTGCCAGCCCTTGTGCTGGCCTAACTCCAGGTTAGGATTGTGCCTTCAAGGAGGAGCATGGAAGGTTGAACAAGTGCCAGAGAAAGAAACGATCAAAGAGAGAGCCATGCCAAGCTTTTGGTGCATTTTGCAAGGGGCTGCAAAATCGGAGGCTGCCAACTGGACAGATGTGTGGTGAGTAGGATAAAGGAAAGCAGGCTGTCCCTTTTTGCATCCCTTTGGCCAGTCTCTGTAGCCACGTGTGAGTTAGCCTAAGGATGAACAGTTCTCTGCAGGAAGTGCAGCATTTCAATGGTGGGCCAGTGGGCAGTGTTGAATGGACTGAGAGGGAGGAATGGCTTCAAGAAGTCCCATCAGAAGGTCTTGGGAAAGGCTGAAGAGGAAACTCCTTGAGCCACCATCTTCCCGATCCTCTTCAGTGGTTCCATGTCTACATTCATATGTCAAGAAGAAACGGCTGTAATTTGAAGCAAGGACCACGCACAGGCAAGTGGAATTCTCTTAAAAACGCTACAGAAAAAGCCACAAACACAAATGCAAAACAGGAGGGACGATGATCAATCCAGACTCCTTCCTGGGGAGTGTGGGTGTGCGGGTACGCTTCTCAAGAGTAGTCCTATTTGTTCGCTTTTGGAAAGGAAGACCCGGTGGATGGAGCAACAAGACTCGGCAATTAACAGGGATATGAAAGCAGATCCCAGTCTGTGAAAGGGGGAGGGAAGGCAATGCCCACTCCCTTCCCTCCCATCGGCGGAAACCTCTCATATCTAGTCACCCACATCTGGTTTGTGCGTGATATGCGGAGGAAGGCAGCGAGGAAGAGTCCGGCCGTTCACAAGCCAGCGGAGCTTCGAGAAGGTGGAAGGACGGAGGTGGACAATCTCAGGTGGCCAGCAGCTGCACCTACTTGTCAATGAGTCCCCCTTCCTTGAGCTTGAAGTAGAAGAACTTCTCCAGGGTGTTGGCACACTTGCAGTAATCGCTCTCGGGCGGGTTGTATTCCCGGCAGTTGGTGATGATGCGCTGCAGGTCGGCAATGAACAGCTTCTTGGTGACGTAGTAGCGGTTCTTGAGGCGCTCCGTCATCGTCTTGAGGTCTGCAGAAAGGAGAGGTTCGGAGCGGGGGAGAGAAGGCGTTTCCTGAGCGCCGCGTGTTGTGGACATGCAAACAACAGACATGCTGGTTTTGTGGTTTATCACACAATCATTGTTCCTGCCCAACAGAAATGCCAACAGCTTATGTGATAAACCGGGGGGGGGGGGAGAGTGGGACACACAAGGGCAGAGCAAAAATGTGTTCCCTTTTGAGGAACACTGAGGTTGCAATCCTAGCCATACCTTCCTGCACACAATGGGACTTAGCATGACGAGAATTGGGCTGCCAGAGTAGTTAGCTTTGATTCTTCTGAACACGGCTACAAAGGTTCAAATACCTTCAGCTGTCCCCATGCTTGAAACCTGCTCTCTGGTTTTGAAAAGAAAAGTAGTTTGCTTAGAAATCTGATTGACGCTGCCTCTTGCTCTATCACCTTTTCAGCAATGTGGTCAGTGGTGACATCCTACCGGTACGCTGGGCAGGACATCCAGGTGATCGGCAGCCCGCCTGTCGCGTACCGCAGCGTTACGCCGTTTGCGTAACCAGTTACGCTGCTTGTGTACGTTATGCAAATGGCGTAACGCGGCGGTACGCAACGGGCGGGCTGCCAATCACCCAGATGTCCTGCCCAGCGTACCGGTAGGATGACACCACTGAATGTGGTGTAGTTATGCCGCCCTCTATAGGAAATGACAGCACAAGCTCAGGCAGGTCTACTCAAAAGTAAATACCACTGTGTTCATTGGGGCCTACTCCCAGGAAAGTCGGCATAGAATTGCAACCTGAGAGCCTGGTCCGATCCTACCTGACTGCCTGGGAGTGCAGCAGTAGCCAGACGGCTACCACGGCATCCCATGGCAGCTGGGCAACCATGGAAGCCTCCCTGGGGAAAGGGTGCAGTACGGGCAATGTGTCTATTCGCGTCTGCACCAGCTACTTAGCCGGCACAGAAGCAAGGGCCTCTGAGTAAGACCTCATGGCCTTACTCCGAGGTTGGGAACGGGCAGCACGAGTTGCCACTGGTCCCGTCCCGCCCCACCGGTCCCACCCCCGAAAGCCCTCCTGCCTCACCCCAGAAGGCCACACAGCCAACAAGTGGCAAACTCAACACTCGCTGGCGACCAGTGCTCCCTCCGGGGTGCATGTGGCCTGCATTGCGGTGGGGCAGCACAGCCGATAACGATTTACTGCCTTTTTACGGTGCCTTGCGCAACAGTGGTGCTGGCGGCACAAGCATACCACCCACGGCGAGAGCCTTAGGACCGGGCTCTTTGTCTCTGCAAAGTCCGGCATCTGTAACGAAGAACTGTTTCTACCTCAGCTCAACCTTGCCTCCAGTCACCTACCAATAGGGAAACGGATGATCTCATAGTAGTCAGGAGCCTCGGATTTCTTTACGGGTTCCATGAATGGCCAGGCACTGGGGTGGGTCTGGGTGGGAGAAAGGCAGCATCTTAGCTCAAAAAGCAACAACAGATCTCCAATTACGAGAATCAAGTAAGATCTTTTAATCACAACTAAAAAGTTACAACAAGGTGAAAGGGAGAAGAAGATGTTCCTAGGAGAAATTATGCCCTCAACTATAAATCAGTCTTTCATTTAGCATCCAGTCTGAGGAAGAGTTTTGTCTTACTCAAAGGTTTGCACATTATATTGTATATATTGTGTGTGTACTGAAGAATTGGTTGAAAGTGTTTTATTCTTCCTGTTTAAATTCTTTTCTCCTATTGGCTACTTGCTTTCCATATTGGAAATGTTCTTGAGTCTATCCAGTGTCTCAGTTGTGAGTGAGGTTCTTGGGGCTAAACAAAGACTGATTTCTTAAGAGCCAAGAGAGAAATCAAAAATCAGTGGAGTGGGGCTGTAAATATGCCCAGCTTGTGTTACAACAGAAAGTCTTTGCTCAGTGCATCTTGGGGAATTTGTAGGGTTAAACAGATGAATGACAAAAACTCATTCCATTGGCATGGAACAAGTCCAGCATATTTTGAGCTTAGCCTGGACAGACCTCCTTTCAAGCCTGGGGGTGGGTGGGTGGAACCAAGAAATAAACACCCCTCTGTTATTTCAGATGGGAAAATATTCTTGCTTCCTAGTTAAGTCACCTTAATTTGTGCTAGGAGATTCTTCAAAGTAGTGTACAACTGGTCTGGATCCTTGAGCTCCTTCCTGGAAAACAGAATCCGAATTCACCCCATCAGCTGCTTTGAGAAGTTTGTCCCTCTGCATCTCCCTTAAGCAATTGTTGCACTTCCCCACACACCCAATCAAAACTCCAGAACAGCCCCTCTCCTCCCTGCCCCACTTTTTGAAAGATAGGCAAAAATCTTGCTACAGACTTTCAAAAAATCCACAATTAAGAGACACAAGGCAGGTGTAGAGGATCCTGAATGCAGCTGGGTTGAATGAGAGGAAAAGGCATTCTTTGGAAAGCGAACTTTTATAGCGGGACAATTAATCAGTGCCACATCTCCCACAATACACAGGGAACATCAACAGCACTGTGATAAGCAGCTTTCCCACTGGAAGATAAGTTGGAATAGACTTGTCCTTACGGAGTGATGCCTTTTTCTTGTGGGGCCTCCTATCCCATTCCTCATCCTGCCACCCCACCCCGTAACAGCAACAAGTTCATCTTTCTGTAGTGTGTTAGACAATTCAAAGCACATGGCATGCATTAAATGAGTAAGCCTCACAATGACCCTCCAAAGAAGGGGGTCAAGATTCTACTGTGGGCGGAGAGGAGGTGCTTGGGGGAAAGGCACAGACAAAATGCCCGACAGCTTACCCTTTCTCTTTTCCCAGGGGCTTCCACCCTGTCTCCCCTGGAAGAAAGGAAGAGTCATATACTGTTTCAAAAGAAACCAACAACCCAGGGTGGAGACACATCTATTACAAAGCTGATGCAAATGCCCTTCTTGACATGACATCCTCTGCCATAGACATCTAATCCTTCCTCTCCTGATCCCAGATAACTAGGGGCTAGTTGTGGTTACGCAGGGCCCGTGGGACTTGCCCAATCCCAGGGACACTCTCTGAACAGACAGGCTTCTCTGGCTGAGCTCTGACACTGACACAGAGCTCAAGCCAAAGTTCAGCTCAAGTAAACACAGCATGCAATGCAATTGGCAGAAACAGAGGCCAATACCTAGTGAGGGAGAAGTTAACAGATGCTAAAAACTACAGAGCTGGTGGCATCAGAGGCCAGAGCCTACTGCTAGGAGAGGATGTGGAAGCCATCTAATCCAGCCACCCACCCAAAGGCATTGCCAGATTAACCCCTTGCAATCCAGATTTGTGCGAAATGACAGAAAAAGATGCTTGCTAAGCACATAGCAAGCATGTGGGAGTGCGGCAGGAGAATAGCCTTCCCAGTTTCAAATGTTGATATCAGCTAGAGACACCACCACCACCACCCCAAAAAATAATAATGGCCATATCAGGCAACCTTAGATCAGGCACCAATCACAGCTCATGATGACAGAAAGGGCTTTTGTCACTGCCCGCTGTGTGGCTCCTGCCATATCAGGCACCCTTAGTCAATCTTTCCTGGAATAGTTATTGCTTTAGCACCATTTGGGTAGAGATGGATGTTCTGGGAGTGCATCACTGGTCTTCTGCAAGGGGCCAACAGAAATGCAGATTCAGACATCCCGAAGACACTGTATGAGGTTTGGCTTTGGGTACAGCTTCAATAGCCAGATTTTAGTAGTGGCCGTGATTTCCAAAGAAGGGGTGGGTGGAAGAGATTGATTGATTGATCATGCAGAAGGTTCTTTCCAAGCTGTTGCTGAAATGCACTGTTAGCATTTACTTGGTGTACCCAGAGGCGTCATCCTACCGGAACGGGGCGGGACTCTGTTCCGGTAGTTCCGGGGAGAGCGGGAACGGAGCAGCAGCGCGCGGCAGACTCCGCACGCTGTTTTTGCCCGCCCGCCCACCCCTGCACTTGGATCGCTCTGTAAGAGAGCTCTTCCGGGCGCAGGGAGGCGTTGCCGGGTGCTGCAAGGGGGCGGGGAGCTACAGCTCACCCGTCCGTCCCCGTGGCGTTCCGGATCCTGGCGCCAGCAGCGTTCCGGTTGCTGGCGACAGTGAATGACGTCACTGGGTGTACCCAGAAAGCCAACTCCTCTTTTACTTCTCTCCTTCCTATATATGGAACATCCCCCCCCCAACACCATCCAGTCCCAGCCCTGCTAGACTTACGGATGCCTGGAATGCTCTCAATGGGGATATGCCGGACACCCTCCTTGAAGCAAGTGAGGCCAGGGTAGACTTTGCGGATCTGGGCCTGCTTCCTCTCTATCAACTTCTTGATTATCTGTGGAAAGAGGCAGTGGGGAATGGATGTTCCTTGGTGTGTCATCTGTGTTGGATCAGGCCTGGGATGAATGCATAAAGGACCAGGGTAGATGCCTATCGCCAGGGCAGGACCTCTTCAAGGGAAAAAGCTGGCTAAGTCAGACAGTGGGGGAGTGTCATGAACAGCAGGGAAACAGGCTGGCTGTGTTCCATTTTGAGGCCTGTCTTTCCCCATGCCTGTCCTTTTCCCATCCCCTTCTCTGGGTTCCTGACGGTGAGAAAGTTTTCCTTTGGAGGCTACTTTGTCTTGCTATCGGCCTTATCTAAGGGGGGGGGCCTCTCTTAGGGAAACAAAACCAAGGACATCCTCACAGTATTAGGAACTATGTTGCTTCTAGCTGAAAAGGGGGGTTGGAAGGCAGGGGAAAAAGTAAAAGACTCACATTCTTTCTGCGGCTTGGGAAGAGAAGAGGAGGGGACCTTTTTGCCCTCTTCACAACTAGTTCTGTCCTTTGCTAGGTGAGTGATAGGATAATGTAATTAGACGAGGAGATAGATGCTTTTCTTGTTTTGCATTAAGCATCATGTAGTTATACCATGCTTTGGTCTGCTTTGAAAGGCCTTCTTAAGCCTCTATGCTGTAAATTATAGTTTTAAATAAATCATTACATTTTACTCCATGGTGTGTGTTGGGAGCGGGGGTTAGCTGAATCCAGTCTTGATGCTGTGCTGCACTACTGGTTGGGCTAAGGCATGCCTCCTGGGCCACTGGAGGTTGCTGGTGGCCAGGAGGGGACATCATCCCACGGTCCCTGGTGGAAGTCTGGAAGGGCCAGGCCCCCAGGTATCGTGTTAGGAAGGAAGAAGGGAACGTGTTGCGTTTGAGTTGCTTCACTACACAGAGAAAGGCCCATGGGGTAAACCATGAATGTGCTGTACCACTTCAACCCACTATGCTCATTTCCTATATGCAATTATTTTTCTCCTTTCTGCTGCATGGAGCATTCATTCCATCATTTCTGTTCCTACCTGCAATCTGAAAGTGGTATAGTCCAGCCCAATGAGGACCAGGCCAAAGTCTGCTGGCAGGAAACAAAAGCATGTACAGGAACAGGGAAGGGCAGTGCAAATTGTGTAGGGAGGAAGGAAGGGGATGAAGCAAAGAATTATCATGATTAAGACTATATACTGTCTTTCAACAACAAAAAGTTCTCAAGGCATAGCAAATTCCAGTCTAAAAAGACACCAAGAAGACACAAGCAACAGGAAGATGCAATGCTGGGATGAATCAATTGCTCTTCCCTTGCTAAATGTAAGTCAGGCACCAGTTTAAGAAGGTGCCTCTTTAGCTAGTTAACAAGGCAAGGATTTGGGATGCTGATCAGGGTGCTGGAGAAATGTTCCCTGTAATTTTTCCAGGGAAGTGTGCACAGAGCCTGGCTGGAGCAGTGTGGGGGCAGCTCTGGAGTGCTTTGCAATGACATCATCACCACCACCACCCAGCTCTGGAACACCGTAATGGAAGCTGTGCGGAGCTCCAGTTCCAGCTCCGCAGATGTGCAGCTTAGCAGGAAGGCTGGCTGGAGCCCTGCCGTTCTATTATAAAAGGCAGATGAAGTAGTCTAGGGATCAAGGCTTCAAGTTCAGCTCCCCATGCCCCAAAATTGGTTATCCTGGAGGCATCAGAAGAATAACATCCTCCTTCCAGCAAGGCATTCAGGCCACTATGCATAAAGACAATTTAAATACTGTCATCATTAAAGTTTTTCAGTTGAACTGGAGCTAGAAGAGACGAGAATGGATCACAGCTCAGGGATGGCCACCTTCTGTATTCTCCTTAGGGAAGTGGGCAATGGGACCAGAAATACATCTGGGTTTCTCAGTGAGCCAGTGATGGATAAAGCACAGTTACATGATTCCTGCCATTCTCCCCCCCCCACACACACACACACATAACACACATTTACCTCCTTCTGCTTCTTGATGATATGCGACAGCTCTGTGTAGGGTATGCGGGGATTCAGCTCACACTCCATCAAGGTGGCTCCCTCATAGTCTTTGATGTAGCCAAGGTACCGGCTCTTGGGGACTTTGATGTCTTTGGAGAAGCCCTGGGGGCCAGAGAGAAGTACCATTCACACTCCAGAGGGAAAAAAAATCACTGCAGAGCACTGAAGAAGACGGCGTACGATATGGCACATCCTCTCTCTTCAGAGCTTTGAACTTGCTCTTCTCCCCCATGAGTTTTAAGGGTCTAGACCTTATGGGGTACATAATCCCGACCTAAAGGAGCGTTCCAGCACATGCACTGGACTCTATGCAAAACAGCAGCTTCCCCATGCTCTTCACTACTGAGCAAGTTTCCTGCCCATGCACTTTTACTCTGCATGTGAGCCATCTCCAACACCCAGAACTGGGAACGTCACTGCTAGAGGGTCTGTCTACCTGGTGTGTACAAAGCACCAAGTAGGCGGGGCAAATGATTTGGACCCTGCCCAGCCCTTCCCTACATGCAGCCTCCACACTCCACCCCTCTTCTGTTTACAATGAGCAAGAGACATGGGGGCTCCCAGCATCCCCTGCACCTGCTCATTGTAAACAGAAGGCACATGGACCAAGGAGGCCACAAAGTGCAGCGTTGTAAGTAAAGGGGAGGGCAGCACGCCCCACGCATTCACCTGCTTGCACCCTCCATGGGAGGGACATATACGGGGGTGTGCAAGCAGAGGCAGTGGGTTCAGGTAGTGCCTGAAGTAAGGGGAAATAAGACAGAGATAAGAAGGTGATATGGACAGACCTGAAACGTTGTACCCTGAGCTCATTAAATGCAACATCCCTGCCTCAAACGAAGGCGTCTTGGGAAGTAACTTGGGGCTGTGCTGTGCTACTGGGTGACCTCCACCGTCGTCATCCGCAGATGAACTCCTGGAACGCTGGGAGGGACATGGGCGGGACTTTCGCGTGATTGGCAGCCCGCCCGTTTCATTCCGCGGCTGCCCTGGCCTTGAGGGGGGGCTGCCCCCGGTTGGCGTGGCCCCCCGCTGCTTGCCCAGGCACCCGGCGCGCCCCACACCTGTTTCCCCCTGCGAGCAGGCACCCCTTGAGGCCAGGGCAGCCGCGGAACGAAACAGGCGGGCAGCCAATCACGGGGAAGCCCCACGTAAGTCCCTCCCAGCGTTCCGGGAGTTCATTTGCGGATGACGACGCTGGTGACCCCTATTTGGAACAGAAAGAAACCCAGTCTTGTAAAGGCCCCCAAGACGTGGGCCTGCAAATTGCTGGCAACTGCAGGAGGGAATGCAGAGTCATATCTACTTTTAATCTCTGGACCTCCCAGACTGTAGCTAAGATTTCCTGTACAGCACCCACCTACTACAGAGAGCCGATTCTAAATAATCTTCAGCCGTGACAGCTGTAGTACCTGCTTCTTGAAGTAGCCTATGGCGTATTCATCAGCATAGGTGAGGAAGTAGAGGATGCTGTGCTTGATGTGGTACTCCTTCAGGTGATTCATCAGGTGAGTCCCATAGCCCTAGAAGGAGACAAGAGGGAGAACAGTGCTGACAAACAGTCCCAAGAAAAGTCCTAAGATGGAATATCATAATGGGAGGATGTGGGACACCACGACTGTGTGTAAAGTCAGTGTTATCCTTGAGACATAGGGACACACACACACACACACACACACACACACACACACACACACACACACACAGAGAGAGAGAGAGAGAGAGAGAGAGAGAGAGAGAGAGAGAGAGAGA
>JAJKFI010000075.1:4031108-4042635 GCA_029204185.1 Lerista edwardsae
AGAGAGAGAGAGAGAGAGAGAGAGAGAGAGAGAGAGAGAGAGAGAGACTCCTGTCCACCACTTCATGAATCTAGCCTTACTTAGGGAAGTGGGTGAGGATGAGGGTCCGCTTCTCTGGAACCAGCTTGTCTTTCTCCACCCGGAACTTTTCCAGCAGTTGCCGGCGAGTGACTGTGAAAGTAGACTTGAGAAGGTTGCGCCCAAAGACCTGGGTAGTTTCATAGCGTGGGAGGCTATCGCAGCTCTGGGGAACATGGCAATAACACAGCCACCTGGGGTGGGGCAAGAGGAAAGGTTTCACAGGCAATGAGGACCAGTGCTTAAAATCTCAAGGCTGCTTCTGCCAAAGGAACCCCAAAGCATGCTCTGAGCAGCATAAATGAGTTAAGGAGGAGACCCCTGGGCTGCTAGGCAAGTAAAGGGAGTGACTGCAAGCAGATGTTATGGCTATGAGAACACAGTTCCACATATTTCCTTTTTATTTGTCAGTTGGGAGCCTGGATGGTGTAATGGTTTGGGAGTTGGACTTAGACCTGGAAGATCCAGGTTCAAATCCCTGCTCAGCCATGAAGCTTTCTGGGTGACCTTGGGCCAGTCACTATCACTTAGCCTCACCTACCTCACAGGGTTGTTGTGAGGACAAAAGGAGGAGAGGAACTATGTACACCACCCTGAGCTCCTTGGTAAAAGTAAAGGTTTCCCCATGACCGAATGGTCTAGTTGTGACCAACTGTAGGGGGCGGTGCTCATCTCCGTTTCTAAGCCAAAGAGCCGGCGCTTGTCTGAGGACACGTTTCCGTGGTCATGTGGCCAGCATGACTATACACCAAGATGCATGGAACGCCGTTACCTTCCCACCCAAGTGGTATCTATTTATCCACTTGCATTTTTAGGTGCTTTTGAACTGCTAGGTTGGCAGGAGCTGGGACAAGCAACGGGAGCTCACTCCGTCGCGCGGTCTCGAACTGCCAACCTTCCAGTCAGCAAGCTTGCAACTCAGCAGTTTAACCCGCTGCACCACATCCTATGAGCTCTTTGAAAGGGTATATAAATATGAAAAATAAAAATAAATAATACATCTGGGAAGATTGCTTTGAATTCCAGGGTCAGGGCAGGCTAAAAACTGAAATTAATAAGTGAACGGGCCTTTCAGAGCAGACAACAAAAACAGGGTGCCTATTTTGATCACAGCCGTGCTTCAACTGCTTTTTGGACATGATCCCCTTTCTCAACTTCCCCACCCCCCAGTCCCTTCTCACCAGGAATGTTTTCTTTGGCAGACACACAAGCAGAATTCTTGCAGGCAGATTACTTGAACAACAACAACATTTATATTCCACTTCTTGAAAGAAACATTCTCAAAGCTGCTTACAAAGCACGAAGTTGATGATGGCCTGACCCAAACTAGCTCTCAATCCAAAAAACAGAACAAAATGCACGGGCAACATGAGCAACAGCCACTGGAAGAGACCCTGTGCTTGAACGAAGAGGGACAGCTGATCTCCCCCAACCTCAGTGGATAAGAACCACCACTCAAAATATGCCACTTTGCCCAGTTAATAAGGGTATGTAGCTCACTGCTCTCCATGAGTGTAAGGATCTGTAGATTGGAGCACTAATCCAAGTCTGGCATTAGCAAAGGGGCAGCCCAAGACACTTCAGAGTCCTCCTTAAAACCAGCCAGCCAAGGAATGGGGTGGGAGAGAAAAAAGCTGCTGTAGCCAGGAACTCCCAGACATTCTCTTTTTGTAGTATCCATTCCTTAGCAAAGCAGCAGCAATGACACTAGGACACTGTTTCTGGGTGGAAATGTCTCTGCCAGATTCAAGATTGTTTCCTGCCCAGGAACTATGCACCACCCTGGGGAGGGGAGGCTACCCCTTATTTTGGAAAACATTGTTATGGGACAGAGTCAGGCAGGAGCTACTTCTTGATGTCTATAACGAGCTACTGAAGCAAGCATGGAAAGATATGAATGAAAGGACTTAGGCCAGCCTGTTACCTTGCCCCAGAAGTGTTTGAGTACTAAAATGGGTATGCCCATTGCCCTTTGGCTGTATTAGTACTGCCTATTCTGAAGCAACGCTATATCAAAAAGTGTTTTCTTTGTGGGGGAGTGTGGCTGACACTCTGCACAAGCCCAGGGGTAGTATTTTTTCACAATACTTCACATGCTCCAAAGCAAAATTCTGACATCCAAGAAAGATAGGCCCTGGTAAGGTTGAACTCTTCCCCCCCCCCCCCGCACCTCCCTTCCCATCCCTTTGCCAGGCTCACCTGGTGTAGTTGACCTTGTACGTTGCCACATCATCATTTTGTGAGCGCTGGCGGAATTGGGATGGAGTCTCCAGCTTCCAGTAGTTTAGGCACAGAAGGAACATCTTGGAGAGTTCAAACATGGTCTGTCGCTCCTTGGGGGGGAGGTGACTAAACTTATACTGCACAAAATTTAAGACGCCCTGGAGGCAGGGGAGAAGAAAGGAAAATGAGATGGGATTTAGCAGCAGGACAAGTGGATAGCAGGTTTGCAAAAAGCCACTCACCTGGTTGCTTGTGAGCGCAATCCTAACCTGGAGTTAGGCCAGCACAGTTAGGCCAGCACAGTTTGGCTGGCACAAGGACCACTGTAAAGAGTGTGTGGACCACTCTCTTGAAGTCAGGGAGGATGGCGCATGTCTGTGTGCTGGCCTCCCTGATTCCGAGAATGGTCCAAGCATACTTTACGGTGTCCCTTGTGCCAGCCAAACTTTGCTGGCCTAACTGTGCCGTCCTAACTTCAGGCTAGGATTGTGCTCTGTGACAAGTAAAAATAGCAATCTCTCCTCACACCCCGCTGTGTTTTCATTATTTTTTCTTCCAGCTTCAGAGATCTACTGGCTCTTTAACGCTATGCTTCAGGGAAAGAAACAGCCCTCCGCCCAAGCTTTAAAACACTGTCATGTGTGAGGGCACAATCCTAACCAATTTTTAAGCACTGGGATAAGGGAACAAACATTCCCTTATCCTGAGGAGGCCTCCATGACTACTATTCCACTGCAGGATGCAGCACATGCCCCATTGGCAGTTATGTCAGTGTTGGAAAGTTGGTTAGGATTGCGTCCTAAAATAAAGCCTCATTCTAGAGGTCAGACACAGCATCTTACCTGTTCAATGTTTGGCTTTTCAAAAGGGGGGCTCCCAAGGGAGCCTTCCACAACCGGGCGGCTCATCTGCAGGATACATTTTCTGAGGAGCTGGAAAGTGAAAGGAGACATCCAACTTCAAGATCACCTATTACCGTTTTGTGCTTGTTTAACCAAGTCCACTTGAAACTTGCAAAGCCTTGCGGAACTGGAGGTTTGCCCGTGGCCTGATCAGAGTGGCTTCCATCTCGGCTACACAAAATGCCTCTACTGGATTAAGCCACAGCATTCAGAATGGTAAAGGTTGGACTCAAGGACCGTAACAAAACAATCAAGTCGTTGAAAGGCAGTGACAACCCTTCTCCCCCAGCACCAAATTATTTCAACTTTGGGATTTCAGAGCCAACTTCTATCTGGTTTAAACCCTGTGTGCCGGAGGGTGCAATCTTTACATTCGCTGGAGCAGGCTGGCTGGTTGTGCTGTAGCCTAACAAAGGCTTGGAGACAGCTGCAGCTCACTGCAGGGCAAGTCCCAGCCAGTCCTATGGGGCTGCTTGGATCTGCACCCTCAAAATAGCAAGCTCAAGTCCATGCAGCCAGGAGGAGCCTGGATCAGGGCTGCCCAGCCCAGGGATGGGGGCAGTAATGGGATCTGGGGATTGACTACAGGAATGCTGGGTGGGACTTCGGTGGGACTTAGGCGTCATTGGCTGCCCATCCGTTTGGTCCGCCGCCCGCCCTGGCCTTGGAGGGGTGCCGGCTCGCCGGGGGGGGGGATGGGTGGGGGGCGCGCCGGGTGATTGGATGAGCAGCGGTGGGGCGCGCTCCCCAGGAGAAGCCCACGTGGCCGGCGTGCAGCCGAAGGAACGAAACAGGCAGGCTGCCAATCATGCGTAAGTCCCGCCCAGCGTTCCTGTAGTCAATCCCCAGATCCCATTACTGGATGGGGGTTAGGATAGAGCCTAATGGCCATGTCCCGTCTCCGCCCCCGCCAATGTGTCCGCCCTCACTCCACCCCATAATGCCTCCTGCCCACCTCCAACATGCCCTTGGCATGGGCCTTCGCCGGCAGAACTAAGCTGGCGCACCTGCTACCTGGGCCGACTTAGCGACCCAATCTGCAGCACAGACACGCCTTAGAGCACATTTGTGACAGTGCTGGTCTGGTGCAAGAGCGCTGCACCAGTGCAACACCGGGTTAGGATTATGTCTCTTTGACAAGGAATAAAGGGAATTCCAAAGAAAAGAAGGGAAAATGCCAGAGAGCTTGAGCAAAAATTAAATGGGACCAGTAATCAAGCACAGATGGACATATTTGCACGTCCATACCCTTTGAGTGAAGAAAAAAAAGCAGAACTTTTGGTCACACTGACCTGCCATGAAAAGATGAAAGGGGAAGTTTTACCATTCTCCATTTACACTCTAGTTCTAGAACTCTCTGTATTGTTCTGCACTGTGCCCACACCTACATATCATTTGTTTTTATGCCATTACAACCTTGCACATCCTTGTTTCCTTTCGGCTGGGACTGAAGTTGCAGTGGAGCAAACTCTGGAACAACCCATTCTCAGGAAGTTGCCGTCTTCCTGCTTTCCTCACATGTTATTATCAACAGCCAGTTGTTAAAGCTATTTGGGAGTGCTGCAGCATTCCCAAATGCCTGCAGCAAGTCACTGAAGTTTGCAAACTTATTAACCACACCGATGAGACGTGCTACTTTAGACTATCTCAAGCTCAACATGGGTTACATTCTTCAACACTTTCTGCAACTCGAGCTTACTTTGAACAGGTAGAAGTAAACTTGCTTGGTGTCTGTATCCTCTTCCTTATGCACTGACATGAAGAGGTTCTCCACATCCACCACCATTCCCAGGAGTCGGTTGATCTCATCCTCAGAGACATTCTCCAGGTGGGATACATGGTCAGCTAGAAGCAGGTGAGAGAGACTGGGTCATGCTCTGAAGCCACAGTGTTCCCTTCAAGCTGGAGGCTGTGATAGGACACAACTGTTATATTACCCACCAACTTTCCCCTCTTCTTCTCCCCAAAGATTCTGGTGTTATGTAGCTACAGGGATGGTTGTCTGTTATCCAGGCTTGCTATACACATCTGTATGGTGGCGAAAATGCACTGCAGAAATACGAATGGAGAGACTTCTAATCCCCTGCCCATAAAACTCACTGGGTGACCTTTGGCTAATCATCCTCTCTCAGCCTAACCTGCATCAGGTTGCTGAGGGAACCACAGACACTGTCCCAAGCTCAATAGAGGAAGGCAGAGATTTTTTAAAAATCGAACAAGTAGTTGAAAATAACAAAGTCAATCTAATATACCGCATGGAACTTGGCATCCAGATGACTGCAACTGCGTTTTGTTCAATGCAAGTTTCTAGTCCATAGCAGATGAAAAGGAGTACAGCCAGATTCAAAAACTCAGAAGCTTCCGGGTAGACTTTGGACCTCCTTCACAACTTCCTATTCCTCCCCCAAACAACTGTTCAGCCCAACTATCCCCGACTTGTGGACCAATGCTTTACAGCGAGATAGCTAATGCTAAGAGGCACACACCAAGCTTCAATAGGAAGGCTGAAACCCTCAATATGTACCTGGGAGTAAGCCCCGCTGAATACGTGGAACTGACTCCAGTTGGCCATATGGATGGCCCAGTCTAATATACCCTGCCTAACAGCTGCCCTCCCACTTTCATTGTAAAACAGTACGTAACTTTTGTCCCCATTCACCACCAGTTCATAAGTGCCCACCACCACCAATTCAAGTGTCTTCTCCAATACGGAAGGTAAGATGGAGGAGTTGCATAATCACCTAGCGTGTGCCCACAACTACGACAAGGCTCACTGAGGTTAGTGTCCGTCTGCTGCAGATCCATGCGAGGGGCTGTGGGAGGGTTTGGGTTCTTCCAGCCATTACATTTGCAGGAGTCATTAGCCTGGAGGAGTGAGGAGAAAACGCCAGGCTGAAATTGCACTGTCTAGAGTATGGACAAACTGGTGTACAGTTCTAGGAACAGCAAGGGCTGACTGACATACTATGTATAAAGGCACTTTAAAGCAGAGCTGGGCAGAAGCTTTGGACATGAATATTTCTGAGGCAAAACAATTACTTCTGTGAGGTGGGAAAAGGCCTGGTTTTTAACTTTTCAAGCTGTTTTTCCTGCTTTTTTCCTAACTGGTCTGGCTAAACATGCCAGATTGTTAGTCACTTGTGTTAGTAACAAGAAAAAATGCAAAACAAAGAAATATTAACTTCACCAAAACTTCCTTTCCTGGTCACCTGGAGAAGCTTCTTTGTCACATGCAACTGACTACAAGCCGTGATATAATCCGGTGCTCTGAGAGCTGTAATTTGCTGTCACAGTCTTTGCTGTCAGTCACAGCATAGACAGCACTCGGCAACCCTTGACGCCCCCGCCCCCCCCAAAAAAACAGGTACACCACAGAGAAAAAATGAAGCAGGAAAGTACAGTAGGAATCCCTTCACAGAAGTAATAAGCAGAAAGAGCCCAGTTCTACTGATGATTCACTAGCAGCCAGCTGTAGGTCATTATTTTGGTTTATTAACACAAGCAAGTTAAAAAGAATTCCAAAACATAATTCATGGGGGACAAATGTAGCGTGGAGGTAGAGAATGGGTTCTGCACAGTTCAATTCTTAACATCTCCAGGTGGGGCAAGGAAAGACCCTTGCCTGGAACATTGGAGAACTGCTGTCAGTGGGCTTGATTCAGTAGATGACAGCCTCTTGAATTGATAAGCCAAAACATAACAATGGCCAAACTATCCCTTAAAAAAACAAAAACAAACGTACATCCTTAGCTGCTTGATCTCAACCACTAAAAAACCCAGTCTCTGGTGAAACATTGATGTAATCTATGGTAATGATAATCTTGTGGTAATTAATTTTGCACTTTTAAAGATCTGACAGATATTAAAATGGGATGACTCCTTACTTGATGTTCAACACACCTCTTTTTGGCAGAAACCAGTCAAAAATGGAAGAGGTGACAGATACAAGGCATGGGAGGCACCGTGTTTTTAAGGGTTCACTTGACAGGGTATTTTTTTAAACATACATTTTTATTTTAAAGTTTAAAAAGGAGCACAGTTTAGCAAAAGAGCACCTGATGGTTTAGATACTATTGGTAAGGAGAAGAAGATACTGTATCAATTTGATACAGCCATTGTGAATGGCTTTGGAAATCAATTATGACTGAAAAGTACTGCATAAACACTATAATAAAATAATAATTGCGCAGAAGATCCCAAATTCAATTTCTGTCATTTCCATTCAGTGAGTTTCATGTAAAGGGGATGGGAGAGACCCTGCCTTAGAAAGCTTCAGTCAGTCAGAATGGACAGGACAGGCTAAATGGATCTACAGTTTTAACTCATTGTATTTTACACTTGCATTCACAATATTTTATATCCGCCAATTGTCATTTGCTCATAGTCTTCGAGGGATGCAGCTGCTTAAGAACTTAAATAAGCACGACACGCCAAAGACGGGCATAAACCACAGGCAATACCATATCCCGGTTTAACATCATTTTTCGGGGGTCCAAAAGAGGATGCAGCGATGGCTGGACCATGTATCTAGGGAATACTCGCACTCTTTTGTCCCCTCTAGGCCCCCGTACCTTACACGCTGAAAACACTCCTAGCTTCTCCAGCTTTTTTGCCCGCGGGAAGCTCCGCGCATGCGCCTTGCGCTGGCTCGCGCGCTGTTGCTGGCTCAATCCCGGGCGAACCGGATCGCTGCTGCTTCCCCCAGAGCCCCCTCCCCCCACTACCGGCGTAGCTGTAACCGCAGATACGGTGGCGACGGAAGGAGCGCTAGTCTGCGGGGCCCGGACAGCCTGTGAGGGGACCTCCGGCTCCGCCATGATGCCCGGGACCCTCCAAGGCGGCGTGGGCGCGTGGAAGCCACTGCGCATGCTCAAACAGAGGGGGGCCTTGTCTATGGATGAACAGAGAGACTACTACGAAAGCTCCTTGTGGACAGGTGCATCATGGGTGATGGAGTTTCAGAGCTATCCGCTTGTACTCACTGAATTATGGAGAAGTACAGGTGTAATTAAACTTGTGTCATAGGCCTGCGGGAGGCTTCTGCACACTTTGAATACAGTATATTGGAGGACAAGCGAAAATAAGATAAAACCAAAATACCTGTAGTTATTTTTGTATGTTACAAAGAACTGACAGGCAAGTTATTAAGACTAATCAGGGTGGATAAAAATCGATTTTAAAAAAGATTTTTTTATTTTTATCCAATTTACTTTAATAAAATGCTTTGAGTAAAAATCTAAAGATAGTTTTATAGTTAAAATACATTAATAATTTAGTTTATTCAGCATTAAATGGAGCTTAGTTATGGAGCATGAGGCTGTATATTCTGCGATATTTACATTTTTGGTAAACTCATTCAATGAATCCAAGCTTTGCAAGCTGAGATAACATGCACTGCATTGATGCATTCACACAATTTCACAATAACCATGAGGTAAATCATAAAACAAAACATGTTTAAGCAAATACAAGAATATGTAATATGTTTTAATTAAGTAAAAGAATTTGAGTAGTTCTCCAACTATGATTGTCCTATTGGTCCCGATATTGCTGTTTTACTAACCTGACAGCTTATTCTAAATAGGAAACCTTCATTTTGTTTGCAAATAATATTAAAGATTCTAACTACCTACAAGAATGAGTCCTTACATTTAAAGAGCACCTGTCATTTCAGATCCATCATGGCAGCGCCTGTAAGCAGGCATCCACTCACCTGCTGCCCGCCCCGTCCCTCACCTTTTTTTTAATTAGATTTTTATATTTTATTAATTAAAGATATAGGTAAAGGGTACAGAAATAAAAACTGAAAAGGGTAAGACATAGGTATACACATAAGGTAAAACCGTTGCAATGCATTTCTAATATCTTAACATATATTCAAAATTTCTGTCTCTTCTAAGGATATATCTTAACATCTAATCTAACTCCATTTTGTCATAAACTTCTTCTGTTAATACTTTCAATTACTTAACATAAAGTATCGATCCAATCATAAAATGGTCTCCAGTATTGTCTAACTTTATTGATCTTTCTTTCTCGTAGCCTCTCTGATAAAATGTCCATTTCTGCTACTTCATAGATTTTCCCAATCACCTGTTCCAGACTTGGAGTTTCATTGTTTTTCCACATCTGTGCAAAAAGCAGTCTTGCTGCCGTTACTACATGAATAATAATATATCTATTATTTACATCTTGTATATCTGTCAAAATATTTAATAAAAACAATTCTGGTTGAAATGGAATTTGAGTGTTGAAGATTTCTTGTATTATTTCATGTATTTTTGCCAAAATAATTTCACTTTTGGGCATGTCCACCACATATGGTAATATGAACCTTCTGAAGTTTGACATTTCCAACATTTATTTGACAAACTCTTATACATCTTTGAAAGTTTAACTGGTGTAATAATACTAGTGATTGATAATACTAGTAATTGATTGAATGAATATACCATCTATAAAACAAATATTTTCTCTAAATGATACAGATTTAGTAATTTTAATATTTGTTCTCCATAGTTTTTCCCATTCTTCTAATAAAATGTCATGACCCAAATTTTTTGTCCATTTAATCATTGTCTCTTTGACTGTTTCATCTTCCATCCTCATTCTCAAAAGGAATGTATACATTTTTATATAATGATCTTTCTCTTCTAAAAAATTTCTATCAAATTCTGTTTTTTCTTGATATATTCCAATCTTTTTATCCTCTTAATCTAGAATTAATTTGCACTTCTGACCACCAGTCTAAAACTATATTTTTAGTTTGTAGCTGATTTTTAGAATAAAGTCTGTTTTCTTCATCAAGTAATTCTGCATATGTTCTATTTTGGTCTTCTCTGAACCATTCTGGCTTAGTACTTATCACCTCCAATTGCTTCAGCATAAAATTCCAATTAACGTTGTCAAATGCTTTCTGAGCATCTAAAAAAATCAATCCCAATTTCTTTGTTGAATATTTCTCATAATAGTCTATAATGTTAATAATTATTCTCAGATTTTTCTTGTCTTCTGGGGAAAAAGCCTGATTGGTCTTGATGCATCAATATAGAATCTTCTTCATTCTAGTAGCCAAAATTGTCATAAAATTTTTATAATCTACATTAAGGAATGAAAGAGCTCCTTAACGTCCCTCACCTTGTTGTGTCACTGCCGCATCACCAGCCATCCCATTAAAGTGAACAGGACTGTCGGTGAGTCAACAGCGGGTCAGAGGAGGAGCCGCTAGGGGACAGAAATGACAGTTTCTCTTTAAAAATTGTGATTAAAATCAAGCCTTTTCCCTAGTGATTTAAATCATGATTTAAATTGTGATTTAAATCAACTCCATCCTGGGACTAATACATCTAAGAAATAGTTGGTAATGGAAAGGATTTGTAGGATATCTACTGTTACTATTCTGGAGAGAAGAGCCATCTCTGTTTGGTAAAGTTTTTACAAAAATATGAAATAATGACCTTATCCCTAAAAGCAATACTTATGCAGATTAGCAACCCTTAGCTGGGCAATCCAGGTCCCTGCTAGCTAAACTAACGTTCTTTTTCTTAACCTAAAGTGCCTCAGAATACATGCCAAGAGCAAGACTTCTAAGACTGCTTGAAGTTCTGGTCCTATTCAAATAGGAGTTTGACACACTGGTCATGCTTTTGTTGGGCTAGGATCACCCAGCTTTAGCTACATTAGCTTTAGCTATATTTGAACAAAATAACCTCTCCCAAAGATCACATGCACTACAGGCAACCACAAACTGAGGCTATTCTTGGTAAACAATTTCCCCAAATTGGTTTTCAGGAACACCTGCCTTTTAAAAGGAAGGAGAAATGAGACATTTTCCAGTAGCCTCCATCTGATCATTTAATATTCATGTGGCTGTTCCACAAATACAAACACACTGAGCAGTTTGGCTGGCTTCTCATTCGGTCAGCTTGTTCTTCTCATACAGGTAATGACCGAGGCACCTGGAAACCTATTCAAATAAAGCATATGAAACTTTCTTGTACTGTGGAAGAATTAGTGGTATCTAGCCCAGTACCATCTTCCTCAACTGAAAGCAGCCCTTCAAGAGCGTAGGTCTTTCCTACCTGCTACTTAGGTCTTTCCTACCTGAGACTGGAGCTTCTGAACAAGTATATTTTTCTGCATTAGCAGCAAGCTATTCACTCTTCCAAATGCAACATTTCTTAATATAGATTACCAATCTCCTTCCAAGAAGGGAAGAAAGTGCTTGGTTCAAAGAGATCTATAGATCATATACACTTCGAGTTCTTATACAATCACTGTTGCAGTTTCACACCACACACTCCAGAACTGGTTGAAACTGGCAT
>JAJKFI010000075.1:4042645-4058024 GCA_029204185.1 Lerista edwardsae
GTCCACAAGCCCCCAACTCTGCTATCAACACTCCAAAAACAACGACAATCACATCAGTTCTGATGCAACCACCCATTTAAATCTCTGCAGGTGGGTGTAGAGATTAGAGAATACAATAAGCTCCTGAGAGATTGTTGATCTCTCCTGCTCCCATCTTCTTCTTTGAAGGATACACTGGATTGTCCCATCTCATGAGGGAAGTTTGAGTCCTTTTACAGTACAATTTTGCACTGGGTCAGGTAGACTATAGATAAATACTTATGGAGGCAAAATGTCCCCTAGCCAATATACCAATTGTCTATCTACCATAGGCCCAAAGGTTTTGGTTAGCTCAGATAACTACAATTTGGTTCTTCAGCTTTAGCACATCAGCCCTTCTTTTCCGCACCCAACACTACTCAGGGGTTCATGTGCCAAGAACTGTGCAAGGGGCCCTTCTCCTAGATACCTCTATGCTATGCCTCCTCAAAAACCCACTCTGCTTCAAGCTAGCTCCTCCTATACTCTAGTGCATTGCTCTTCAGCTGCCCTAGCTTCCCAGAACTTCTCTGCTCTTTGTCCTATTATCAGCTCCTCTAGAGTATGCCAAGATTTACTAGAAAATTTCCTCATCTACTTTGAGAAGCTGCACCATTTGTCAGCATTCTCTTATAGAAGCTTTATCTTGGGCATTTTGCAATTATTCTACTATTTCCACAGCCCAAGGGCACCTGCATTGTGCTAAAAATCTGCATTTAGAGTAATCTTGGTTTCCTTTTCTTTGGAAAAAATTGGGGTTTAGGGGTAAAATACTCTCAGTCTTTGAGAAGGCAAATATAGTTTTACCCAGTAGCACTGAAAAATATTCTGATCTGAAATTCATTAGCACAACTGTAACCCAAATACTGAAACAATTTCTCTCTTCCCATAAATTTTAGGAAAATCCTTCAAGACTCCAGTCAGACCGATTTATACAAAGTGGAGACAACTCAATTCTGGTCAATATTTGATTTATAAAAATTTGTTTTGAAATCACACACACAACTGGAGCTTTGCATTGAAGAGACTGGATTGAATTACTCCTTAAATACCAATACGAGCAAGACAAAATTGCCTCAGGCACTAGTTCAGAAGCAACATTTTTGACCTCCCTACTGCAGCTGTTTTAATGGAATTATCAGTCTTGTCTGTATGTGAAGACATTACTACAACCCCTTGTGTCCATTCTCCCCACATCTATACACCCACCAACATAATAGGGTTATGAACAATGGCATCCCATTGCCCATCCAAAAGTGAAATATACCATTAATCTCTTCAACAGGTTGAATTAGTGCATTACATCCAACATGAAAATAAGAAAAACGTTAATGCAAAGTTGGTAAGCCCAATGAAAACTTAGGTGGGTGCAAGGCTAGTTGGTATATGTAATTAAAGAGATACTGATTGGTTACATGTTGAAAAATAGAATACAAAATACAGAAGAAAATCAGCTTCCCACCCCTGCAATACTCATAATTGTAATTTGATCAAAACAAGGCTTAAAGGCCAGAGGTTTCTTTCAACATAGCAGTAATGCTACAAATTTCATTTAGTGGTTATATGCGTGTTCTGCAACTTGCTTTTAAGGGCATGTCTGTGCCATATTTAAATCAGACTCCCAACCAAGGAACTCTGGGAATTGTAGTTTTGTTTCTATCAAGCTTCCCAGCACTTTCTCTAGACTACAATAGCCAGAATTCCTTATAGTAAGCCCTACTGGGTCAAAGTGGCTTGGATCATCATGCAGATGTTCCCACAGTCATGCCCTGTCTAGGTGAGAGGCAGGAACGTCTCTCTTCCAAGCAGCTATGAGCAAATAGAAGGCTGTCAAACCCAGTTCAGAGAATAAAGGCAGGAAGGAGGAAACCAAAGCCCTGAACACGCACATCACCATCCACCCGTGAAGAGTGGTGCCACAGTTCATTTTGTTTTTAAAAAGGTGACTAAGACATTTTAAAAAATATGAATTCATTATTTGTACAGAAGAGGTGCAGGTTTTTTTGCTTCCTCCATTCTACAGTCTAGAGAACAGAGGAGAAAAACAAATATTACAGCAGCAAAGAAGGGGTGGGGGGCAAGGAGAAGAAGGATTCCGGCAGCTGTTGTTCTGCAAGTGCGGTCGGTTCAGGTGCATTCCAGTTGGGGCTGTCCAAAAGCAGAGGTGGGAGTCCCTCAGTTTCCACAACACTGCCCCCTGCTGGGTTGGCTACTCTCCTGAAGGTCGACACCACGATTCCGGCCTGCTGTCCCAGTTGCACATTGTGGTTCATTTTTTGGAAGCTTCTTGGCTGAGGCAAAGATGGAGAAAAAAACATACACAAACATAAGCAGCTTATCTAGAAGACAACTCCTATGATCACACACATCGCCTCTTGGAAAAGGCTCATCCTAGCTCCTAAGAACCAACCCAACGTTCTCATGCCATTGGTGGCCTGCACCCCAAAATTCAGATGATTAACCTGGATGGGCAATATTCAGCTACTCACATACCAAGCCTCTTTCTTGTACAATCCTCCTCCCTGGGGCACAGACTCCAAAGCAGTCTTGTACGGCCCCATGCTTCTCCTCCCCAAGGCCCTTTTTACTCTTCCCACCCCCAGTGTCTACTCATCTTTCTCACCAATGCATTTTTTAGCACACCTGTCTATTTTAGACCTCCTTTCAGTTCCTTATCCCAAGATGACATTTCACTAAATTGCCTAATCCTGAGCCTACCCAACTTCATTTTGATCCTTCTATGATTAGACCTGCAAGCATTCTGTCCCCAAGTGACCCCCCATCATTTTCCTCAAGGTTGCACCACCCATATTCAGCAGCTGACAGTTCCCAAGTGCCCTGGAGGATCATCTCAGGACATCACAGCAGCTTTACACATATATGGTTGTTGTATCACGTTCTGGATTGCCACGGCGCACACAAATGGGGAGCCATCACAAGGCCTCTCACTGCCCCAACACTTGACTAACCTATCGCCATGAAGGTCTCATTCACATTCATTGCGGTCTTTGCTGATGTCTCCATGAACAACAAGCTGTTGTCCTCTGCATATGCTTGGGCTTCCTGCAAGGGAACAGTAAGAAGTCAGAGCCTCTACAGGCATGCTCTCAGCTTCTTCACTCAAACATCTAACCTTCCATGAATACAGAGGGAGAATGTGCTCCATATTCAGTATTCATTCAGCCAAAGCAATATGAGCTTTGTCCACATCCTCTCATCACCAAAGATCTAAGAGCAGCAAAGCTACAGAAAGGCTGTGCTAGCTTTAATTTCACTATCTCTATACAAGATGCTTGACAATTCCCAGGATCTTTTTTGCTCAGTGGTTCCCAAAGGCTCCCCTTGACTTACTGGGCCACTGGCCTCAACTCCCCATTAAGGCTTCAATCCTATACATTGCATAAGGAGATGGGTTTTTCATGAGTATTCCATGTCTCCCCCAACTGGATTACTGCGGAGTCATAGCTCAGTTTGGGAACCACTGCTGTAAGCTATATGAAGTTGAAGTCCCCCTTGTTAAAAAGAAAATTACACCAAAATCTGCTACACGAACCATTTAAGGAGGTCTACACACACACAGCACATAAAATTTTCAGTCTCCCAAAATATTCTGAAAGTTTTTTTAGTTCCCTGCAGATTGTGAGACCCTGAACAGTAGCTTGTTTAGCTATTGCTCAAATTATTAATTATTATGATATGGCTCACATATAGTATTTCCAGAATGTGCAAAGCATTTCACCTACATTAACTTGAAGTAATCCTTACAAGCCCGCTAAGTCAGTATTATTCCTGTTTTGCAGAGGGTGAGAGGAGAAAAAGCCCAAGGCTGAAAATTGCTTAGAAAGGCAGTTCAGCTCTTGCTTCAGGAGTTTTTAGATGAGCAGAACGATGGCTTTCAGAGACTATTTCCCCCAGTGATTGGATGCACTTCACAAGAGCTGCCATTGTTTAATAGGCAGCAGCATCCACCCGATATGGTTAAAACTCTGCAACCACTCACTTAACTCCAAGTGGCTTAACAATATTGGGTGGATGATGATGATGATGCCTTTATACACACAAGAGCCGTTGTTGTATAAAGGCATCATTACACAATGACATCTCTTGTGAAGTGTATCCAATCACGGGGGGAAATAGTCTCCAAAAGCCATCATTCTGCTAGTTGCTCCTTGGTTGAAGAGGAGTTTCCATGTTAAATTTTTTTGCTTACCTACCACCACCTTGTGAGTGAGTTCATGGCAAATGCAGATTCTGAACAAGACTTCCCAAGTCTTAACATAATCTCAAACACAACACTGCAGTTATTTAAAAAATTCGTCACACAAGAAGATTTTATGGATGTATTTGATTTTGACACGACTTAAGCGCCAAGAACGGAGAATAGACGAATCCTGAAAGCTTATGGGCAAGCGAGGCACTGCTCAACCTCCGGGCCAATCCTGTTCACACAAATTATAACATGGGACTGAGAGCACTGTAGGTGGGTTCACTTCCCATCACACAACCCCGCTCACCTGGAAGTCAACAGCTCGCTTGCTGGCCAAGTCAGCCTTGTTCCCCGCCAGGGCAATGACTATGTTAGAGTTGGCTTGCCGCTGCAGTTCCTTCACCCAGTTCTTGGCTCGCACAAAGGTATCCTAGGAAAAGGAAGCAGACAAGTGAGGAGAGAGCATTATTCTGCCACTTCCCTCTCAGGGCAGAGTTCTAATTTTTTTTCCACTTGGGAGTGTCACAATTGCTAATCTGCTCCTCTTCTCCAAACAGTATGCAATGCATATTCCTAGTTGTAATGCATATTCATGCAATGCATATTCCTAGTTGTGGAAGCATCCCACATCTGGAAACAGGAACCGAAGTACTGCAAGACACAAGCCCGTTTCCACAGCAACTCTACCACCACAGATCTTACAATGTCACTTCAATAGGGATTCATTTCATCTTGGTTATTTATTACACTATTTTTATATTTCCTCTCTCAGTAGACTCTCAACTTTTAATAGGCAGGCTGAATGCAACACTTGTAAAAATCCAATTGAAAAATGGATTTATTTGCCCGTTACCGGCAGACAGAACCAAATGACCAAGAAAAGTTTCCCTTCTCCCCTATCCAGTGTTAAAATTTCTTGCACCAAGACAAAACTTTTTCATAAATCAGAGATACTGTTGCATTATAAAAAAGACGCAAAATAAATCTGACGTTAATGCTTAACAGAAACAGTAAAATATCACTTATTATGATCAAAGTTCACAACACAGCACACAAGCTTTACTGTTACACAGAGCTCTTAAGGCAGATACCAAAAACACAGCAATTCTTCTTCCCAAGTTTGTCTTTTGGGCCATCAAATCTGATGAACGACATTCAAGCTCACACACCACATAAAACCTTAGTCCTAAAGTATTCTACTGTCTGAATTTTTCCCTAAGGGACAAACAGATAGCCTTTCAACAAAGTCACAAGATTTGTTTTCTTTTAATTGCTCCTCAAAATGCAGTTTCAAACACATTAGACATTAAAATTGAATCACTTGAATTGCTGAAACCAACAAACCTAACCAACTTTTCAGTCCCAACAAGGGAACCAACATTCCCTTACCTTGAGGACGCCTCAGTCACTGCCCCCACCACCACCACAAAATATAGCATGTGCCCCATTGGCACAGCTACATCAGTGCTGGAATGTTGGTTAGGATTGTGCTGTAAGATTCTGGCTCTAGTTACAGATCTGATGTGCAGATGTGAACAAAATTATCAGAGACAAAAGTGGACTAGAACCCTTCTAACATGCCAGTTTTCCACACGTGGGGGAATCATTTTTTGTATGGAGGATCATTCAGTCTTGCAAGCTGTCCCTACTTGCAGTTTGAAGAGCTACAGCCCAGACCCACAGGGCCACTTTGGCAAGAACCAGGCTGGACACTGAACTCAAAATTAGCAGTAAAATTAAGGTCCTAGTCCACATTAAATCAAGGCCTTCTGTTTTGCCCTAATAGTTACACTGAATGTATGATCTCTCAGCCAGCAGCCCAGACCTAGTTTGGGGTCTTAAGAGGCAGTCCTTTGGACACAAACCCATTAAATCATTTAAAGGCACATTCTCACCATGTTGGTAATGTCGTAGACCACAATGGCTGCTTGAGCACCCCGGTAATACATGGGTGCCAAACTGTGGTAGCGCTCCTGCCCGGCTGTATCCCAAATCTCAAACTTGACTGTTGTATCATCTAGGCAGATGGTCTGTGTGAGGAAGGCAGCTGGAAGAAAAAGGATATGGCAGCATTACAGCAAAGAGGAGTGACAAATCTGGCCTTAAGCTCTGTGCACACAGATACATTGCCACACTTTTCATGAGTTCCACCATGCATTCCAGTACTGAAAAGTGTTTTGGTTCAAGTGTTAGCCACAACTAGCTATATTGGTTTGTGAATACTCCAATATTGTCTCCTGGGTGTATGCCTGAAACAGGTTTTTCCCACTACAGATCTAGCAAAAGATACCTTGCAGTCTGTTCTGATACTGCAATCTCAGCTGCAGCAGTCAAGATGCTCCCCAAGGTACTAACAGGGCACCTGTGAATGCAAAAGCATGCAACACTCCCTTTCATTTCACCTGGTGCATCAGGGACCACCATGAGCAAAATGGGCATTGGGCGATACATGAATGCATTGCAGATAAGAGGTCCAGAGTTGTCACAGTTTCTAGTGATCAAAATTCAATACACAAGATTTACTGGCACTGAGAAAGGGTGATTCCAAATCATGGTAGGTAGCAGTCCTGGGTTGCACTGGACCTTCACTGCAATATGTTTGGCTCACTTTTTTTAGACTCACTAATTGCTTTTGTTCTGCTTGTGACTTTTCTGCCTGCTGAGTGCTTTTGGACTGCGCTGCAAACAGAACAAGTGTCGATTATAGCCCAGCCATTTTCAACCACTGTGCTGCAGCACATTGGTGTGTTCCAAGTGGTCCACAGGTGTGCTGTGGAAATTTGGGGGAAGGTCATTTATTAGTAGTGCCAATGGGGGATGTGAACCCCTCACTGGCAGTATGGTGTGCCTTATAAATGGTCAAAAAACTGATGGTGTGCCTTGATAATTTTAGTAGCTTCTCACCGTGTCATGAGACGACAAAGGTTGAAAAATCACTGCTATAGCTAATGAAGGTTCACGACAATAAACTTTGGAACAGAGATTTGATAGACAAGCTAAAAGCAGATTCAAACACGACTCTGGCTTGTATTGTCTACGAGCACCAGGATACAGAAGCAAGCCTTGAGCGCATGTCCTTCATTTCTCCATACAGAAATACATTATGTATCAGGCTCATTGAATGTGTCATGCTTAGTTTTTAGAGGGGCTATCTGGTGGCTGCTGCCAGACTTGTGCAGCTCTCCTCTTTGAGGTCAGAAGATCAGCATTTTCTGGAAGAACAGCAAGATTTTCTTCCTTGGGCTGGCATTTAAAGAGTCAAGATTAAGCAAGTGAAAGGTAAACAGCTATATATTTTGTTGTGTGCCATTGTGTTTAAGCCACCCTATTCTTATTTACTCTTGGTCTTTGAGAAGAGGTGAGACAAAGTGAGCATTTAGCACAGATCAGGTGTTACATTTGTATGAGTAGACCCACTTGTGCAATTGTCCACATTTGTAGCTTCACAAGCAGCACACAAGTTCAAAATATCCTACGTGCATAGGGAAGGAGAAAAGCAAACCCAAGCCTGTATCCTGTGCCCTCCCAGGTGTCAAAAGCACATACTAAGCTGGGCTGTGAACAAGTCAGCCCTGAAAAAGCATATCCGTCTTCGGATTCTGCAGTTCTGTGAAAATAGAACTTGACACAGAAGTCCAGCCACAACCCCCCAATTTGCTAAACTGGTGCCAGAACTGCCAAGGCTGGTACACAAACATAGCACTTGATGTAGGTATACAGCAAGAGCTGAACCAAGTACTGCCCTTGGGCAGGCAGATGCCAATCTGCTTAAGGCAGAAGAGAGAGTTGGCCAAACTGACATTTCTGCACAGCTAGCCATTGTCTTTTAGCCATTGTCACAGAGTTGTCTTTCTTTATGCTGTTTTAATCTGGAAGTTTTGCCCATGAGCATCATCATAATTCTAAAAGTTTAGAAGGAATTCTTGAAAGAATCCAGTCCCAGCAACCCCTAGAGACAGCCTTGTTTTGGCAGGGTGGGAGAAGAGTAGTTTCTCTGAAAAATATTGTTGAGTAGGAGAACTGTTTTGGAAAGAATACAAGTTTTGCGAAGTACATTAGACCAGAGGCTCCCAAATTGAGAGCCTAGGCAGCTGCAAAAACGAGCCAAGGGAGCCACAGAATTCTTACGAAAAACCCACTACCCTATGCAATGTATAGGACTGTAGTCCTAATGGGGAGCTGTGGCTAATGGCCTAGTAGGTCAAGGGAGCCGCCACTCAAAAAAGCTTGTGAACCACTGCACCAGAGCAATATTCTCAACACTTGTTTGACGAGATAATAGGTAAGAGCAAGTGGGCTTCTCTGAAAGGCAGCTTAACCATCACTACCAACCAATAGGGTACCAACTTCCAGTAGCATATATACATATTCATTGCATGCAGTCTGTCTACTTGGACCAACACTGAGGTCCAGACTGTGCCAACACTTGTTATAGGTTCTGGAACACCTCCCAGAATCTGCACGACATAAGTGGCAGAAATTGTCCGATGGTAGAGAGTTTTCATAGGGACGTGGTGGCGCAGTGAGTTAATCCGCTGTTGCTGGGCTTTCCAAACACAAGGTTGGGAGTTCAAGACTGCGTGACAGAGTGAGCTCCCGTTGCTTGTCCCAGCTCCTGCCAACCTAGCAGTTCGAAAGTACCTAAATGCAAGTAGATAAATAGGGACCACTTTGGTGGGAAGGGAACAGCGTTCCGTGCGCTATGGCGTAGAGTCATGCCAGCCACATGACCACGGAAGCTTGTCCTCGGACAAAACGCCAGCTCTACAGACTTGGAAAGGGAGATGAGCATTGCCCCCTACAGTCGGTCACGACTAGAACATTCGGTCGTGGGGAAACCTTTACCTAGAGAGTTTTCAAGCTACTAAACTCAAAGCCCCAAGACGATTCAAAAATCTTGGAATAATGTTGACCTATAGCCGTCCACCACTCCGGCTTACCTCCAATTGTGCTCTCCTGGAACTCATGGAATTGCCCTTTCACAAAGCGCAAGACAAGGCTGGACTTCCCGACAGCAGACTCTCCCAGAAGAACCAATTTGAACTGACAGATCTTGTTTCCTCCTGCTGGCCCATTCGGCCGTGCAGCTCCGCCACGGCCCGCCATGGCTTGTTACAAGGGCAAGTGCTCCAAGGACAAGGCAGCTGGAGGTGAAGACAGATCTCCCAACTGAAAAAGAAAAAGATACTTAAAGCAGCTGGATCAACATTGCCTCTCAGGTTGCTAAGAGGTGGAGGACCCAAGTAGGTGGCCTGCTTTGAAGCACCACCTCTGCCAGGGACACTGTGTGTTATCTTGGGCATGCTACCTAAATGGAAACTATCATACCTCAGAGCAGTGTTATTCAAACTGTGGATTGGAACCAGCTTGGTGGGTCCCAACCTGATGTCAGGTGGGTTGCGGAAAGTTGGGACCAGCCATCTTGGAAACTGCAGGCCTTTACTCTTATATTCCTTTTGTAAGTGTTAACAGTTTGAATTTTCAAGTGAGGTTTTTTAAAAAAAATTTTTTGCTTTTATGCAATATTTTGCCCTAATGTTGCTTTTTTGTCAGGGACGTTTCATGGTTGTACAATTGCTGCAGTCCAAGAATGCCAATTTACATTTCAGGACTGTCATTTGATTATGTTACAATGACAGCACTTGCTGCTTGATGGTGTCACTTCCTGTTAACATCACTTCCAGGTTAATGACATCATTTTGGTGGATCCCGACATTCTAAAAAGTGGGTCCCGGTCTAAAAACTTTGAATACCACTGCCTCAGAGGATTATTGCAAAGGCAAAGATACTGCAAGTGACAGAAGCTCAAAAGGAGTTGGTAGCAGATCATCGTTTTGCTGTTGCAATAGGACAACAATACCAACATCATTTAATGCAGCCAGAGTTGATGGCTAGTGTAGCACAGTCAAGAGATAGATCAAACCAAGAGGTTCTTATTTCAATTAACTCTGCAATTAATTCACTAGTAGCTTGCTTGCCTAAGGCCCAGTACCTCTCAATGTAGCCCTTCCCCTCTTCAGGGGCAATATGGGGATAGTACTGACCTACCTTACAAGATAGTAGTAGGATTACAAGATAATTTATGGCTAAAGCTTTGAACACTATTATCCTATTAGAACCAGTTGACCTTTAAACAAATCACTTGGTGTCATGTTGACAATTTACAATATTTGCTTTCTACAAGAGCAGCTCAAAAGTGAAAGAGAAATACAGTTGGCATTTGCTATTAGCCTCTGATAAAGGAAATGACTCTGATCTCTGGGAATGACCTGCCCAACTTAGCTGATGCATTTGCATGCTCAGCTGTCAGAAGGTAGATCCTTGTTCTGGGAAGGAAACACAGTTGTGCATTGCAAGGACAACCCTGTAGAAATACAATGAACAGGAGTGACCCTGCCAAGTCTAGGTATCAACCATACTTTCCAACAGTAATTTTATTTTATGGGTGACTAAAGTGAATGACCAATAAACCTAAACTGGAACAGATGCCCGCAAAAGCAACTTTTCTGGCAAACCATCATCAATGGTTGTAGGACAGGAGAAAGTTCATATTCATTCTTCTGCCCAACCATATATTGTGAGGAACCATGCAGATTTTATAGCTACAAGATCTTAAGGCATCAAGGTGAGTTATATAAAGCAATGAATGCCAGCATTTATTTACACTGTACATAAATTTTTCCCTTAACTATTCAGCCCAAGGAAAGACCTGGTACGACTCAAAAATCTGCATTATTTGAATGCTAGCATGCTGCCTGTCGTGTGTCAGGTAGCATATTTGCAAGAAAGAGCTTGTATAATGCATAATCACATGGGGATACAGTATTGCACATTGTGCCCTCCTTGCAAGATCTGTCAATAGCTGGACCACCCAATGGCTTTATCTTCACTACAATTATATATGTAAGTGCAGTACTTTATTTTTTCCACTCTTCACTTGCATAGCTGAAAGAGAAAGGGAGAATGCCATTGGGTGGGATGGGGGTTAACTTGCGCCCATAGAGACCCCAGTAATTCAAGAGAATCGCCTGCTCCTCTCTGCACAGCAGAAGCCTAGGGGCCATTTCTTGGTCACACTGAGCAACACAGAAGGCTGGTTCCAGTTCCCTAGAACACTGAGCCATGCAGGGAAGGAGAAGCACAAGGAAAAACGTAAGTGGAGCCCAATTTGTACAATGGAGAACACCAAGCACCACCTTCCTAAGTATGCTGGAATCAATATTTAATCAGCATCTAGGAGGGCATGTGTGTGTCATGGGAAGTATGCTGACAATCCAAGGCAGGCCATGAATTTGCACAACTAGAACTTTTAAGAAAGACTGCCCCTTACCTCAGTTGACTTAAAAACAGTTTTAACATGGAGGGGGGGAGAAGAGAGAAGGGGGTTGACAATTAATGGCAAGGATGGGTTAAGCAAAAGTCAGATGGCAACAAAATCACAGTTGCAAGGAAGGTTTGATTTCCATTAATAAATCACTTTGAATTTATATAGATGGTTTCCTCAAGTGTGTGTGTGTGTCTGTGTGAGAGAGAGAGAGAGTGAGAGAGAGAGAGAAACAAGCCTTCAATTGTTGACAGGCTGGCAGGCATTTTACATTCATTTTACATTCTTCATTTTATATTTTAAAGGTTTTAAATTTTAAACTGTTTAAATATTGTTTTTAACCTTGTTTTAATCGTTGTGGTTTGTAAAATGATGATTTTAATGTTGTAAGCCACCTTGGGTGCCCATGGGGCAGAAAGGTGTGATAAAAAAATAAATAATTATGTATATATTGTCTTGGTATTCTTTCAACAATAAAAGGAAGGCAAGCATTATCCCAATTTACAAAAGAACGTCCCACCACCATTCTTACAACAGGGTGAGGAAGAGAGAGAGGGCTGCTTGCCATCAGTGCTAGACCCAAGAAGATTTGCACCAACTTCCACTTATAGCTCAGACTTTTAACCACTTTGAAAGAGACTTCTGGCAAGATGAAAAGTCTACCCACGGTAAATGAATTTGAGATTTGCTTCTGTAAACTAGAGGGCTTCATTAGCCAGTTGGTTTTGTCCAATGAAAAGAAACATTGGGGCTTAGAAGAGGCCTTACAAAAGTTATGCTGTCTTTGAAACAAGTACACTTACAATTTTCTAAGGCAAGTCAATTTTGTTTGTTTTACAGCAATCAGTGTAGCAAATATGACTAGGGCACCCGGCCCACAACTGCAGAAGAGATGGACCATGCACACACACAGCCCAAACACAGACCATGAAAGGGCGGGGAAGAATCAAAGCCTCAATTCAAACTCTTTGCCCTAGAATTGAATAATCTAGCCTTAACACTTCCCCCAGAGTTGAACCTGCTGGATTTTTGCCTATCAGCTGTTAAAAGCAGCAAAAGTCTGCTAAGAGGAAATCAAAGCACATCCTCAGTTAGGAATGCAACAGACACCCACCTCCACATACAGAGAGCAGCTCCCCAGCAGGCACACACATATCTCACATTTTTGGGAACATTTACCCATCCCTCTACTGCAGCTATTTTCAACCTTTTTCATCTCAGAGATGCAGGAAGCTGGACTAGATGGGCCCTTGGCATGCTCCAGCAGCGTTCTTCTTATGGCACACCATTTACAGCACACCAACGTGCTGGGCATTTTTTCATCACTGCTCTCTTTTACTTTTTAAGGTGAAACTGAACCCGTCAGGACAGAGGCCCATTTGTTGATTGTGACTTTCTGCAGATCACTACGTACAGTAACAGATACCTATGTGATCACGTTACAACACTACACACGCAGACCAAGAGACCTAAAAAGAAGCCAAGGGCCGCTGGACCAGACCGAAGGGCCGCCGAGGGTAGCATCCTGCTCTCCAGAATGGCCAGCCGCCACCGTGAAGCCCACGAACAAGACGCTTTCTCTTCCCCCACTGTTCGTCCAAGCAGCAGCGTCGCCTTCAGAGATAGACTGCCCCTGGACAGGGAGGCTCCATTTCGCCCGCCACGGCTAAGCAGCCCCACCGCCCACCAACGCCCATCTGCGAGGGAGCCAGAGTCGCTGCTCTCCCCAAAAGGCTCCAGTCTGCTCTTGGGAAGCAGGACAGCCCGCGCTTCCCAAGGCCCGGCGTGCCCCGGCGCCCTTTTCCCTTGGTGAGAGCTCAGGCGACACTCGGCACTCACCCGCTCCCGCCAGCGGGGCCAACGCCGGTCCGCCCGCTCCTGGGTATCCCCTTTACCCCCACTCGAAGTCTCAAACAGCGCCACTTCCGCCCTAGGCTCCTTTCCAGCTTCTTCCGCTTCCGCTACAGGCGCCACCTCGTCTGCCTTTTTTTCTACTTCCTCTTTTCTCCTGATAGGCTGTTCCACACGCCAATCGTGTGGGGCGGGGAAAATGTCTCTCAACCAGCCTTCCTCTTCCGCTTTAGTGACGTCACCCAGGAAAGCGAGAGGGAAACCCGTAAACTGTCCGGGAACGCAGGACTTTCTTTTTTTGCACTACTGGAGGGTGTGGGAGTAGGCGTGGCCTCGCGTTTGTGCTAGAAATGGAATGATAAGAATTTTTCTGCAACTGACCCTCTAGTGATTATTACACAAGGAAGCGGTCTGGAAGCCAAGTTTTTTTTTTTACTATTGACGAGTGACTATTTTCAAATTAATTTAGTATTATTCTGTTTGATTGTTTTGTGTTTGTACGCGAATAAAAACATCTGTAAAAAAAGTCTTGTACCTCTGAGCATGTGAAGAGTTCTCTCTTCCTTCTCCCCCAGCAAGCGGGAAAAGGGTGTTTCTTTTTCCGTTGCCTGCATTTATATATTTGGACCGTCGGTCAAACATAGGGTGGATTTTCACTCCTTCAGATGAGGGCAAAAAATGAGGGTATATCGCTGTGCTTGTCTTCAGCCCTCAGAATTGTTATTTAATACCATTTGTTTAGGATTTTGTTTAAATGTAACACCATTACATAAGCAGAACAGGCAGTTCCCCTTTCCCCATCTCATTGCTCATTCTAAATCAAAATTGAACCCTCTAATCAATATCACAACGTTTTGCAGTATATACCATATGTTGTGCACTTGTAATGTAGTCATATGTGCACTAATTACGCGGCCAGTAGTCACCAATCGAAAACACGTAGAATCTTCTGGTGGTAGCATGATTGAGTTTCTTCCTGTCTGTCTGTTTGTGTGTCTGTTCATTTGTTTGGGCCAATTTGTATGTATCTTGCAATTGTGTAGATTATAAAACAACATGCATACAGTACGCATGTTGTGTTTATTAATGCGAGTCATCTTTAGTAATACTATGGGACCAACTGCTAAATTCAAATATATGGAAGCGGAAGTGTTTCAAAACGTACCAATAAAATACATATTGGATTACAGTACTCCAGCTGAAATCCAGCTGTATAAACTATGAGTTTATGCAAATCCTAAGTGAAATCACCAAGTGAGGGATGGGTTGGCATGATGTTATACAGTTGATCTGCAGGTGGTTCAAAAAGGAGTACGAGCGGTAGAAGGAGAGGACAATGCTTTAGGACCATTTGTACTGTCTGGGAAAGGAAGTTCTCAAAAGTATGGATGGGGTCCCAAAGGAAGATTAACCATGTTCCAGGCCTCTTGGGTGCTATTCCAGTACTGGTCAGTAGAGGTCGCTGAAATATAAGGAAAAGCAGCCCCCTTCCTTGCTATATTCTAATTTAATGGTTCTTAACCTTTTGGGGGGTCATGGACCATTTTGAAAATAAAATCTGATGAAAGCTGTGGACCCCCCCCCCCAACAAATTCACACACACACACACACACACACACACACACACACACACTGCACCTGGTTCAAGGATCCCCTGAAGCTCATCCATTACCTCCTACGTCAAGAACCACTATTCTCAATTAATTCATTATTTGCAGGGCTCAAGCTTATCTGTCATGTCCTCTACCATCTTTCTCCCACTCTCAAAGGAGTAAAACCTGGTTTTGATTAATTAGGTCTGTGTGTATGTATATAAGGACCTCTGCACATGCCCAGAGGTACTTTGCCTTTAAATCCTTTGACTTTAAAATTTAGCACTTAATACAGAGGCACAATATTGGGCTTTTATTTTTGGCACAATTTATTTTATATAGCTTTGGATCCGTTCAAATTTTTTTAAAATATGTATATATATATAT
>JAJKFI010000075.1:4058034-4100726 GCA_029204185.1 Lerista edwardsae
CAAGGGGACTCACATCACTTTGGGGACATAAGAAACCATAAATGCAATGGGACATCCACATGTTTTTCCCCTCCCCCCGGTCTCTATGCAACTCAATAGTGACCACCAAAGAAGTGGCAACAGTTGTCATAGCAACAAGCATACCATCTCAGATGCTCAGCATTTGAAGGCGAGAGAAAAGAGGAACTAAGTAGAGATGCTAGGGGTAAATGCTGTTATTTCTCCTCACATCGGTGTGGAGCTCAGAATCTACATCTTGTGGTATCAGGATAGCACATCATGTTGACCAGGTGACATATAAATCCTGGTATATTATAGGACTTTAAAAAATTCGCCCAACATGCGGGCCTCCAGATCATTAACTTTCAGTTCCTGATTCCTACAACTGACCTCTGTTTTGGAATATACCATAAGTGCTTCTGTTTGCCTGCAGAATATATTATCTGTACTGAGAAACTACTTTTTCAATTATTTTCAGATAGTTCCAGATAGGCATGTGCCTCAGCTCCTCTTACAAATTAAATGCCAGCGAGAATAACCTTATGCATGCACAAAATTCATTCCCCTTGCTAGTAAATAATCATCAGAGCTCATGAATTTGATGCAGAGAAGCAAGGCCTCCGTGTTATCACATGGGGCTCCTGGCAACTTTGAACTCCAGCAAATTTCATGCAGGAAAGCTGTAGCAAGTCTGTGGGAAATTTCATGCAGCAAGTCACAGCTCTCCTATTCTTTTTTTTTTCTGAGACATGTTTTTGGTCGCTTGGACATTTCGCAAGGCTTTCTGATCGTGATTTTTATTCATTCAGAGAAACATCCCAGTATATTTGACTGACTGACCCAAAGCCAGTCAGCCCGCCCCATCCCCCGCCCAGGAATGCCTATCCCCCCCCCCACAATCCTGCCCTCCCGCTTGGAAATGCCTCTGTGCCAGCTGGGTTCAGTTGGTGCAGAGGCTGCACAGCGCCCGTGCTCCCAGGCCAGCACTGCAGGCAGCGCCTGTCTGGGAGCCGTAGCACCAATGGTGGCAACCTCGCGTCGGCGCTAAGGACGTAGCGCCAATGTAAGCACGTTGCATCGGCGCTACGTCCCTTCTGGGACTGCGCTGCCCACGTTTCTGTCACTTAATTGTATTTTCATTCTTGTCCTTCTCCACCTTGCAAGGTTTTTATCCTGAAAGGCAGGATATATCTTTCATAAATAGAAATACACTTTTGTAACTGCCCATTCACAACTGCAAGCTGTCATTTGAACATAAGAACATAAGAACATAAGAAGAGCCCTGCTGGATGAGGCCAAAGGCCCATCTAGTCCAGCTTCCTGTATCTCACAGCGGCCCACCAGGTGCCCCAGGGAGGCATGAGACAACAAGATGCTTGCATCCTGCTGCCACTCCCTTGCACCCGGTACCAGTAGCCCACCACCTTTGTAAGGAGGTTGCACAATCTATCATTGCCTATAGCCCACGATGGACCTTTCCTCCAGAAATCCGTCCAATCCCCTCTTAAAGGCATCAAGACCAGATGCCATCACCACCTCCTGTGGCAAAGAGTTCCACAGATTAACTACCCGCTAATTAACTATTTGCCCGCAGGGATTGACAACAATATGCTAACAAGCCTCAGATTGTCACCCAGCCACTTGGGATGGATATTAGGTGAGAAGATTTGACCTGCCTATGTAGTCTAGTCCTAGCACATACACTTAAAAAAAAAAAAAAGTTCAAGGAGCAGGACTGAGGAAGACCTTCCTAAGGCCCTGGAGAGCCACTGTGTGTTGGAAGCAATTATACCAGTCTAGACAGAACAAGGATCTGACTCAATATGAGGAATTATTTATACTTTACTGTTTCTGATTCTAAACTGGTTTGTTTTTGTATACACTCACAGAGAGATGGAAATCTCAAGTGCCTAAAGCTCCTCAAATGAGTTGTTACTGCCTACAGATTTCAGCATTCACTCCATTTACTCCAAGGCGTGCTGAATATTGTAGTCTGATACATGCTCTTTTGTAATTTGAAACATTTTCTCCTCTGCCTCTTTTTAAAGTGTCTGGAAAGAACATACAGTGACCGCCCAGACCCAATCTGATCACAGCAGACATCTCTTTTTCTTTCCTTTTGCCTGAGTTCTGCGGAGGGTAGAAGGGAAGAGCACTGGACAGAGGGATCAAACACATTTTCTCTTGTCTCTCTCTTCTGAAATAGGTGATGCACAGGGCTAATTGGAGTGGCAGTAACAAAGGAAGTCTGCATCATGTGTGCCAGCTTTTCAAGTGTTAATAGCTGCACATTTGGGAGGGAGGAAGAGGGCAGAAGAGAACAACTGCCTAAGGTCTACTCCAGGAGGGCCTTCCTGGGATATCAAACTATTTTTGGTTTGCAAAATTCATTCTACACTCTGGCTTTGTTATCAGGAAGATGGTAAACCCATACCTGCCCTGTATCACTTCAGCTTGCTGGGGGAGAGGGGCTCACATGATAGAAGGTCACATCACTGCTGAATCAGACCCAACGTTTGGTTTGCAAAATTCATTCTACACTCTGGCTTTAGGATTTGGCACTACGGCCATTGTGCGTCACCGCCCCCATCGCCGCACACTGCGCCGCCCAGTTATGCCCCGGCAAGCCTCTGGCACGCCCTCGGTGAGGCCCTGCGCCGACCGAGCGCCACCGACGCTGCTTGTGCCGGTCTAGCACCACTCTATGGGTCCCATTCTACCCAACTTTCCAGCCCCAATGCAACCGCAATGCTGCCCCGAGGTATGGGTATACATGTTCCCCTCACCTTCAGGAGCCCTTCATGACTGGCCCTCCAACATCAGATGCAGCACACACCTTGTTGGCACAACTGCATCAGTGCTGGAAAGTCAGGTAGGATCAGATAGTCAGATAGGCCCTTATTAGGGAATTCAATTCAAAGTGCTGCTTTGGGCATTTCATACCTCTCAAGCAGAGCCGTAACTGGCTCAATGCGCGCTGGGGGTGGGGCGACATCACCACGCTCATAGTGCCGTCGCTCAGCCCCAGCGCCACCCTGCCACACCTCCCAGGGCCTGGAATCACTCCATTTAGGAGCACACAGGGGAGGGAGGGCGAAACGAAAAGCGCACCACTTTTTCCCTTGCATGCTGCGCCCTGCCGCAACTGGCACCCACTGCACCTTCCTTCTCTCGCGTCACCATAAATATGCCTCAAGGGGCACCTTTTATGTGATGGACCCACTTGTTCATTACAATCAACAGGAAGGAACCTCTAACCTTAACCCTTTCCTCTACCACACCCTAGCAAAGCTGGTGGGAATACAACACAGGGTCTTCTCAGCCATAGCCCAGTTCTCTGAAACGCAGTTTCAGCTGCCAGCTGAATAGGGGAAAAATACTGGCTTGGTCTGGCCTTTAACAATATCTGCAGAAATGAGCAGCTGAAGATTTTAACGGTACAGAAATAAGCACCAGCACCAGCTATTCATAGCTACCAAGGTAGTCAAAGAGTTGGAAACACTGTTTCAACTGCAGACATTCAGGATCCGTTTTAAAGCCATCCTGTTTAGAAAGACCTTTTGGAAATATGTATCCTGTTGAATTTTAAGGGGTGTTGGTATCTGGCCATATATGAAAGGCACTGAAAAGTAACACAGTACATAATAATTGTGGAGCATTCAAATTACTTTATATATACAGCATGATATTGTAGTCTTTACTGCTGCTCTGTAAGTTTTAACACTTCTGTGTTTCAGATGGGGGCAAGAAGCTGAGGCCTATGTAAGGCCAGTTAGTGAATTCATGATAGAAGGTGGAACTCAGGATTTCCAGATTCATAGCTCAGGGTCTTGGCCACTGTGTTGCATCATCATTCTTGAAAGCTGGTCACCCTGCTTTTTAACATTCCTTATATTATATGAATTGTTACTCGCATTGTTGTTACTTGCATTACGTTTCTTACTTGCATTGTGTTTTTTCCCCGAGTGTGTGCTTTCTGATTGCCGGAGACTTTTTGGAGAGGGAAGGTGTACATTCCGTAAATGAAATTAAAAATCAATAAATTGTCTTGGGACATTTCTGAAACTAACAGCCCAGTCCCGATTGGCTGCCCCGTCAGCAGCACATGTGCGCCGCTGGTGCCAAGCAGCTGTAAAGGTCACTCCAGCAGCACATAATGCAGGAAGCACCAACACCAGCGGGAAGACGGGAGCCTTCCCACGCGAGCTAGCAGAAAACCTGGCAGAGCAAAGACGCCCGCATAGGGGGTGGAACACGGGTGGGTGGGTGAAGTGGGGGTGGATGGAATAAGAGGTGGAGATGGGGCAGGGAGGAGATCAGGCCTGGGAAAGGGGTGGGATTGGCAATGGCACATGCCAAATACTGACCCTGGGCCTGATCCACTTCCTGGGTCAATGCGGACTAGCGCCAGCAATTGAGCTGACACAGGTCCAAGTTGACCCATAGTGGATGCTGGGACTGACCCTAGGGCAAGAGGCCAAATGTCACCTTACCCCAAGGAGACCTCCAGCAGCCTGAAACATCCCTGTTGGATGCAATGGTAGCGGCGGTGGTGCTGCTGCATCGCCACATGAGGAGCTAGATAGGATTGGGCCATACATTGAGTATAAACAGCCATCAACCATTGGGGTACTGGGATCGTGATCCATTGGGGTTGCGATTCCAGAAAAAAACGGTCAAAATAGAGTGGGATATAGAGCCTGATCCTACGCCATATCACATATTGTACGTTCACACCAAGGGGCTGTTGAAAGTCGCTTCACTTGCAGGTCCTTGTGACCGCAATCCAAAGGCCGGGATGGGCCAGCAGTGTTGTCACAAACACGCCGTGAAGTGCATTTGCACTGGCACAAGATGAGGGAAAGCTGGCACATAGAGGTGCGCTGGCTTCCAAGTACCAACAGCTCGGTCCAGCTACACATCTCTAGAAAGCAAAGCACTAGAAGTTAAATCAACACTAACCACAAGCTGAAGTTATTACAAACATGATCACATCCATGGCAACAATCATGACCTCACTTCCAGCTATGATTCCTGCCATGACATCACTTCCGGCTTATGATGTCACTTCCGGCTTATGGCGTCACTTCCGGTGGGCGGACCCCAACAAGTGCCAATCAAAAGTGAATACCTGTTCCTAAATCATTTGGATGACACCACTGGTCCAGCAGCACAAAGGTAAGGCTAGCCAAGCTCAGCTGGTGCAGAGGGTGGGCAAGGCAGGGGTGACCCATCAGTAGACCAGCCTGAGAAGAGTGGGGTGGAGACAGAATCTGGCACTTGGGCCAAATCCTAACCCCAGACTGGTCAGCCCTCATCCCGTCCACTCAGAATTGCGCCAGGGATCTGAGGAGCCCCATTCAGGCCGCTGCTCATTACCCGGGGAAGGGGAATTTATTCCCCTTGCCCCAGATTGCGCCGCAGCCAGTCCCAACCCCAGGCTGGATAGGGGGCAGGGCTCTCAGCCTGCCCATTCCAACTGGGGGTTTGGATTCCGCTCTGTGAGGCACATGTGCTCAGTGAAGCATACGGACTTCTCTTTTCAGGCTTGAGGCTACCAAGGCTTGGTCCTATGACCTGTTGTAGAAAAGAGAAAGAAATGCACTCTGCACATGCCAAACAGCACTTTCTCCACTCAGTAGTCTCCACAGAGGCAGATCTAAGGGAGGGCAAATCTCTAAGTGTTGCAAGAAGCCTTACCCTGTCATGTAAACCCCTCCTCTCCCTTGCTGCTGTAGCCAATAAGCAACACCAAGATGTTGCTTTTCCCTGGGAGGATTGGCTAGAACAGTGCAGGAGAGGAGTGATTTCCACTGCAAGGTCAGGCTTCTTGCAAAACTTAAGAGATTTGCCCTCCCTTAGATCTGCCTCTGAGTCTCCATCAGCCTCCAAGAACAGGGCCAAACGAGGCAATACAGTACGTCTGTTGCGCAAGTGGGACCTGCATGCTTGGTTTTTCCATCAGTGAGCGTGCGCAAGAGACGGGCAGTCCAGATTGGGACCACAGCAGGGAAGATGGGATTTGAACCTGTTGCCTGCGCTGCAGTCCCGTTTCAGACCAGGAGGAGGTGCTCCTAGCTCCACTGCTGAATTCAAAAGGTTCTCCCTTCCAGCCAAGACTCTGCTCCAGCTTGTTTTGGCTCGGAAACTGAGAGCCAGAATGTCAGGATACGCGAGCCCCCAGGGAGGCTGAGAAAGAGACTGCCTTGGTCTCTAATTAGTCAACCTGCTTTCTTGAGACTGGAAAAAATGAGGCCAATGCGGCAGTATTTACTCAGAGGTCTCTCCACTGCTTATAGATGGTCCTCACTTGCTTTGGGAGCTGCTGGAACAGACAGAAAAACAAAGTCTTGAACTCTCAGATGTTTCATGAATGGAGTTTGCTAATACCTCAACGAAGGACGGGTGACATACCCAACCCTGCACGACAACCGCTGCAAGGAAGACAATGAACAAGGAGAAAACGTTTGCTCTCTGGAAGGCTTGAAAAGCAACCACCAGCCAGAAGCAGATAAATTCCTGCTTCCGATGCTGGAGGGAAACGAGGGACTCGGTCAAGCTGAAACCAATCTGAAGCACAGCAACTGTTCCTCCTTTGAATTTGGTTGCCGAAATACACGCATATATTCCCAACGCCCCCAAAGTGGCCATATAATGGCAAGCTTGAAGCAACTGCATCAGGCAGTGGATTTTGGGCAACCTCAAGGGTGGCAGAGGAGGAAAGAGACCAAACGGACCCATGGGGCACAATCAGTGATGTCATGCAGGGGGTACGCGGGGGTACGCAAGTACCGGTTCCTAGGATTACGGCTGGCCCCGCCCATTCACCCACCCATTCGTCGCCTCTGCCCCCTGCAACGTTTGAATTTCCTGCACGTTTGAGTTGCCTGCACGTTCTCAGAGCCAGGCAGGCAGGCAGGCAGCGAGCGGAGACTTGCCTTGCCTTGCCACTGAAAAATGAGCTGCTCTGGGGTTTTGGAACTGTTAGGTCACTTTAACGTGATGCCAGGCCTCCTTAACATGTTCTGGGGGTGCTGTGGAATACTGTTGCAACTGTTGGGTCAGTTTAAAATAGTCTGAGGCCTCAAAAAGGGCTTTTTTCATGTCACTTCCTGCCACGACATCACTTCCGTCTTATGACGTCACTTCCAGTGGGCGGGTCCCGACACGTGCCAATCAAAAGTGAGTACCTGTTCTTAAATCATTTAGATGACACCACTGGGCACAATCCAATGGGGACTACTTAACTCCTGTGGTAGTCCCACTGAAATGCACAGAAAAGAGGGAAGGGTCTGTTTCACTTGGAGAAGAGATTGTTAAGAGGCGACATAATTAACTATCTACATTTGAGCGGTTCTCAGACTTTTTAGTCTTTTCAGAAAGATGATTTGCCTGGGACCCACTGGAAGTGATGTCATGGCCAGAAGTGACATCCAGAGGCAGATCTAAGGGAGGGCAAAGCTCTAAGTTTTGCAAGAAGCCTGACCTTGCAGTGGAAATCACTCCTCTCCTGCACCGTTTTAGCCAATCCTCACAGGGAAAAGCAACATCTTGGCGTTGTTTACTGGCTACAGCAGCAAGGGAGAGGAGGGATTTACATGACAGGGTAAGGCTCCTTGCAAAACTTAGAGCTTTGCCCTCTCTGTAGATCCGCCTCTGGTGACATCAGAGCCTGCTGCTTTCCTAAGAATGCAGCAATAAATTGGGTTATTTCTCAGCTATTTTCCAACAGCAAAATGAATAGGAAAGAAAACAAAGCCTATTTAGAACCTTGAGACAAACAAAACAACCACACAGCCCGCCCCTTTTCCAGCATCCCCATCTTCCCATATTTTCATTATGGCTGCTCTAGGTGCTTCGCAACCCACCTGAAATTGGCACGTGACCCACAGTTTGGGAACCACTGATCTACAAATATCTGAAGTGTCATGGGTATGTGGGAGCGGGTTTGTTTTCAGTTGATTCAGGAGGGTAGGATCTGGACAGCGAGATTGAAATGACAAGGGAGATACTTCCTGATGGTGAGACCCATTCAACGGTAGAACAGTCTGCCTTGGAACATTCCATCACTAGTGCGGGGGACACTCCACCACTGGAGCACAGAGGCTGATTAGCCATCTGTCAGGGATGCTGTAGATGTGGATGGCCTGCTTTGGCAGGGCGTCTTGTAGGTCCCTTCCAACTCTGTGATTCTGGAAGCTCCATCATGTGTCCAAGCCCACCCCCACTCAGTTCCTCCCTCCCTCCCTCCCCCCACCCAGAACTGCTCTTGCGCCAGCCATGGGCCGGCACCATTGGACCAACACTGCTGCTAGCATCAGCCCAACGGCACCAGCGCCAACGCGAGGGGGCTAGTCAGGGGGCTAGTCAACACAAGGAGGCTTGTTGGGCCGAAACAAGCGGCTAGCATTGGCCCAGCGGTGCTTTTAGGATTGCGCCCTCAATGATGCTTGTGCAAGTAGACTGTACCTCATGTTAGTTAGTGTACTGAGTCAAACTATGCCTCCTAATTCCTATACATGCGTGCACACACGCACATGCCACACCCTCTTTGCAATACATCCACTGGTGGACACTGCTAAATTTAGAGATTTGAAGACCAACAGGGTATAAAGGACTGAATCTGGCAAGAGAGGTATAACATTATTGCCTTCAAAAATGTATTTATCATTGAGCTGTTTTGTTCTGTTTTATAAAGATGTCCTTTAAAAACAACTTTGAAAACCAGCATGTTCAAAATCTGAAATTTCAGATTCAGATTTCAAAATTGTGCAACGTTTCATTTTGGCTCCCACAGGAAAACCCCTTTTTTTCCCCTTGTGGAGTAGAAAAAATAAACTACCAGTTATAAGTAAAAAAAGAAGAAGATGACGACAACAGTTTGGTACTGGGGGCCTAAAAAGAAGTGTGGTGTCGGATCCTTTCCACATCCCTTTGTGGGCTCTGGGTGGCTCGAGCCTTGCGGGCTTCTCAGCTGAGTCTTGAGCACCAAATACCAGAACAGTTGCCGCAGGAGGCTCCTTGGCATCAATGAAAGGTCTCCGAACTGGATCGGAAATGGAAGCGCGTCGATGGGCAGCCCTGTCCAGAGCAGCTGGAGAAAGAGTTTCTCAGGGAGAACGAGGTGACGGGGCACGGCATGGAGGGACTGGAGTAAGAAGTAGTCATGTAGGCCTCCTGCCCACTGGGGCTCTCCCCTTGCCCTGTGTCCACTGGAGGTGAATCGTATTGGTAGGAAGGACTCCCGAGACTACATGGCGTGGAAGCGCTTTGCTCCTGGGTTCCGGAATGATCCACGCACTGGGTGGCAGAAGAAGGCGGGGAGCTGGCGAAGGCCGAAAAGTCTGCACTGGAAGAGATGGGGAGGTCCCGGGGTGGAACGGAACCCGAGGCCCGAGATGAAGGCTGGCAGGGTGGCTGCCTGCTTGCAGGAGGTGGGGAAGGCAAGGTCTGGGCACCATGATGGGGACAGGCCAAGGCAGGGCTGTGGGAAGCGGAGGCTTGAGGAGGGAGCTGGCCCTGAAGAAGGCTCATCAGATGCTGCAGCTCCTGGCTGAGGTGGGAGACTTCCTGGTTCAGGTTGTTGATCTGGAAAATCAGAAAATATATTTCACATTATCTGTTTGGGAGTTCCAGGGCCAAAGTACTGTAGCTGAATTTTTCTCTGGGGCAAACAGCTATCATTGCCGGATTGGGTGAGACCCAGAGTGGGACCCCAGCAAAGAATTTTAATCCCTCTTCTACAGGGAGGGTGTCACATTATTGAATACTTCCCCAAATTAAACAACAACAACAACAACAACAACAACAACAACAACAACAACAACAACACACCCTCCCTGCATGGTCAGAAACAAAAGAAGACAATATAATAATATCAGAGAGAATGGTTCTGACCCAGTCCACTCTCTGCTGTCCCGTTGTCTATATTCAGGCTTTCAGCAGGCGTTTCTGCTTAAAAAAATTAGGACAGCATTTCAATATATACTCCCCCACCTGAAATCTCAAGTGGCACAGTCCAGCCTGCCATTTTTAGGACTTTCCTATCTCTTTCTGCTACATGCCCAAACCAAGCTTTGCCAAGGCATTTTTCTTTCAAACCCAGTTGCGCTCTCCCCAGCCTGGTCTTCTAATCCAGGGGTCTTAAAACTTTTCAGCACGAGGGCCACAATGTCGGGGCCCGAAAACATATAAATTAATAACTACATGGAAAGCCGATGTGCTGAAGAGGAACCTTGGATATGGCCTCCCGGCCCCATCCCAACCCCACCACCTCTCCCCAGGCTGGCCTACTGGACCACTCACCCCCCCCCCCGCCCAGTTCCTCCCACCCTCCACCCTTGTGCCAGCGCCCTTGGGCTGATGCAAGCATGTTGCATCGGCCCAATGTGAGTAATAGGATTGCACCCTCAGAAGCAATCACATAATTCACCCAACTAACCCATGCAGTTCCTTCCTACAAATGTTACTGGAATTATATGGGATTCAGCCCCAATTAGTTTTAAAATGGGGATTCCATTATTGGTGCCCTCTTCGTGCAACCCCCCGCCTTTAAACAAGTTAAGTGAAATCGTTTTATAACTAGATCATTTTATAACATTTTGCAAACGTGGAAATTTTACGCCCATCAGCATATTCATTTGCTAGCCCGCTAGCCTCCAGATCCCTACAGTGGCGATTTGTGGTTGCTCATTGCCTGGGATTCAAAGGTCTGCTTGAAAGGGCTGGCAAGATGGTTGACAGGCTAGCAGCCACACTGAAAAGGTCTGATGGTGACGGCGTTTCTGGGCATAGGTCTTTACTTCTGCTACTCTCCATTTCAGCATCTATAAGGCATGCAAGTGGCAGCTGAAAGAAGGGGAGGAACCACAGGAACTGGACAGGAAAGTGTAAGCGGGCTGCGTGGGGAGCTCTTCCTAAGCTGGGCTCCTTCAAAGAACTAGAGAGAGGATCTCAGAGCTGGTGGGGCGGGGGGGGGGGGGGTAGAAGGAGGCAGGCTTTGTTGCTATGAAATTGTCACCAACTCCATGCTAATTTTAAACCGTGACACCCTGAGTCAGAAACGCCAACTCCAGGGATGCACTTAAAAAGCAACTTCCTCATCCCTGCTTTCCTTCCCCTAGGAGCAGGAACGAATGCAACCAGACACACACACACACACACACACCCAAACACACACACACACACACCTCCAACCAGCTATTTGCAGCCAGTGATGACATCAGGGGCCAATCATCTTTTACATTGCTTTGGGGACCAGGGTCGTGGTGGGGGGGAGGGGAGATCTCAGCTAGACCAAAGTTGAGTCAAAAATGCACACAGCCCCACTGGCGCTTAGCTTCCCAGAGAAAAAGATGCTCAAGTCCGCCTGGAAATACTGCAGCACTTTCTGATCTGAGCATCTTTTTCTCAGGAGGGGAGGGGGCTGTGTGTATGAAGTGTGAGAGCTCCTTGACAACCCCTGGAGTGTGAGAGTTCACGGTAGTTAATGGTAAGGGCACTTTGCACCTGCTCAGAAGCATTCTTGCCTATTCTTATGCCCTATTTCCCAGGGCTGAAACAGATTGAAACAGACCATTGAAACAGACAAGCCGAGGCGGGGGGGGGGGGGGGCGAGCCTCACAGCAAATGAAGCCCAGATTCCCACCTCTTGATTGAGCCTCCTGATGTTCTGCTTGATCTCATCAGCATCTGTAGCTAACAGAGGGTTGGCTTGTTCTGTCCCTGAAAGGAAATCCAAGGGCAGGGGGAAGTTAGTAGATGAGGAACCGTACTCTGAATGCCTTTGAACTGATCCCCCAACACTGAGAGCTCAATCCTAAACTGCGCTGGAAGAGCGAGGCCGGCAGGCCTATACTGAATCCAGCGCAGCTTTGGAGGGCTGGAGAACCTCCCCACGGCAAAGACACGTTCCTGTATGGGCGCCTCCTGTATACAGGTGCAGTGCCAAGGAAGCAGCGTAGCCCAAATAAGGGCTGCGTGGCCTGGGGATGGAGGCTGGGGTGTGGCCTACCAGCTGCATCCTGGCCCCACCCTCTCCCCAGGCCGGCCCGCCCACCCCGCCCAGTCCCTCCCTCCCTCCCTCCCCCCAAAATCGCTCACGCACCAGCCAAGTTCGGCTAGCTAGCATATGAGCGGTGCAGCCGTGCCTCAGCCTGGCACCCTTGGGCCAACACTGCTGCTAGCGTTGGCCCAAGGGCGCCCTGTGGATTGCACCCTGATCCCTCACCTGTCACTGGCCGTTGTACAGCCAGACCCAGATTTATCCCCTCCGTGAGAATTAGGCCCAATTCTGCAGGCCCCGTATATTTTGCAAACCAGGCAGAATTGTTTGTGCTTGATGCAAGGGTTAAGAAGGCTTAACACACAGCTCTGAAACCCAGCACTGAAACACACAACTGCATAGTGCTGATGGGTTCCTCTCATCTCTGCACTTCCCACTTCTCCCTGGTATGATACGGCATTTTTTTATTGGGTCAGTTTCCTTGCGGGGAGGCAGAACTGGAGACTTGTGGCATTTTCATGATGTTTGTTTATACAGAAGGAAGCGGGAACAGCAAGCACCCAAACAGGTCCAGTCTGCAAAGCAGCATCAGCCCCCCCCCCCCAGCAAGCAGCACAACCTTGCCCACCCCAGCCCAACGCACCTTCTTGCTAGCCAGCTGCAAAACAACAGCCTGGAATCTCATTTGCAGCTTATAATCAACAGCCAAACTCTTTCCCTCCAGCCCTCATCTGAGCATATAGGATGGGTCCTAGGCTAGCTAATAGCCATCACTGCTCATTAATGAAACTTCTTCTAGGCATCCAAAGCCTAGCTTTCGACATCAAAAGTCAAGCATATTCAGCTTCAGTCAATTGGCCATCAGTGCCCACGAGCGAGTTATATAGAAGATGGTCATCTCCTCACTTGACACCACACAACCGCACATTTTGTCCCATCACAATTATTTCGTTATGCAGTACTTTGCTATCTTACCAAAATGCAAGGATAAAGGTGTGAGGATTTGTGTACAGGAAATGCTATTATGGTGCATCAAGTGAAGAGATTACCAATATTGATTGTTAATGAGCTCTGATGCGAATTCAGCTCCTATTTCTAGGGTTAGCTGAGGATGCTTGCTCAATGGATTGACATCTAGACGGTTCTTAACTGAGTTTAGCCAGTTAGTGGCTAAGTGGTTTCCTAACCCCTAAGGCAGGTGACGGACTCCCCAGTTGCCATGGTTACCTGACACTGGAGCCTCTTGCACGGAGCTCTGCAGGGGCTGATCCACATTGAAACTAAAGGTTTGTGTTTCCGATGATCCGCCATCATCTTCAATTCCATCAACGATTCTAAGGAGGTTGAAGCCAAGTTAGTTTAAGCAGGGGATTAAAAAGTGGGAGGGCAGATCATGCAATGGCTATTATTCAAGGACAGAACCTCCACATTCAGGGGCAGTATATCCCGGCTTAGGCATAATGTTGGGAACAGATAAGAAAAGATGGCACTCCTGATCGTGTTTCCCAGGGAAACCGACTAGATACTCTTCTAGACACAGGGAACAGAATATGAAATACTTTCTCCAGTAAGGCAATTCTAGTATGTATTACTAAAAAAAATTCATCTGAGCATGTGCAAAATGCATACATCCCACAAGCAATAAGAATCACGCATTCATCTGAAGTTATGGGAGCAGAGCCACCAGGTCAGAATGACCATTCTGCAGGCATACCCCAACACCCCTCCTTATAGATCCCTGCACATCATTCAGTCCAAGGCAAGGGCCATTTTGAAATGTTTTTCCAACCACAGCGTGTTGGTGCAGGTTTGTATTTCAGCATCACAGAAATATCACTGGAACTATGCAGAGCAAGTGTATGTTAAAAATAGTTCACTAATAAAATATATTTTTTTAAAAATTCAATTGGCTATTAGACCTCATTCTACTGTAGATAAGACATATCAGAAAAGAGTTTGGTTCATGAGGCAGAAGATCTAAATATTACCCTGCTCTCTCCCACTAGTTACCCCTGCTAACTGGGCAAGAGGCACTTTTCTAAATGGTGTTCCTCTTATATTTAGCAGAGGGAGAGTAACTGTCCCTCTTCACCCCTGTGCAGTGTCTTTCCAGTGGCTTTTGCTGGTGGTGTTTTGCATGTTTTTTTAGCTTGTGAGCCCTTTTGGGACAGGGAGCCATTTAAATTTATTATTATTATTTGCCTGTAAACCACTTTGTGAACTATCTGTTGAAAAGTGGTACATACATACGATTGATTGATTGATTGATTGATTGATTGATTGATTATGGGGCATAATTCACCAGGATGTTCTTTTGCATAAGCCTCAATGAAATGAACAGCTGTGCAAAAAGTGCTACAACACTCCTGCCCACCTCCCTTTTATGTGAAAGGGGCTTGTGCAAGAGAACTGCCCAATTGCCCAAATCTATTCAATGCCCATTATTATTATTTATTATTTATTAAATTTCTACCCCGCCTTTCTGTCCGAAGGCACTCAAGGCGGCATTACAAAAGTTAAAAACACAATAAAATAATTACAACAATTAAAAGACAATAATTAAAAACAATATTAAAAATAAAACATACAACAATCAATCCCATGGATCATAACATATAAAAAGAATGCAAAAAATGCAAAGATGCACTCCCATCCAGGAGTACAATGACTAGCTTTACCTGGGGCTGAGATCTGGGGGTCCATAGTTCATGAGGGAGGGAATGAGAAGCCTGCCAGGTTTCTGGCTATGGCTGCCCTCGCTGTCGGAGAGTCGCTCCTCCCGGCGGCACCGTGGAGAGGGGCTACTGCCTCGGCTGCAGCGAGCCGGAGACCGACAAGTCCGCCGCAGGGCTGAGAACTGGAGCAGGTCATCCCCTAACAGGCTGCTCAGGGAGCCACGCCTCACCGGGCTGTTGAGGTTGGACAACAGGAGCTTGCGGTGGGTGATGGTGGCAGGTGAGGGCTGGAAGAAGTCCTCAGGGTCCTCATCGTACTCCTGAATGGAGGGCAGGGGCTTCTCGGGGGCAACACCGCTTTCAGGATGAGGCTGGACAGGAAGGAAGGGAGGGAGGGAGGAAGGAAGGGTGGTCCAGGGAAAGAAGAGCTTTTTCATATCTGAAGCTTAAGTTATCTTTAAGCCCATTTCATGCTATTCACGTGACCTGACTTCCCCACAACCACTGCTAATGCAGAGGACAAGCACGTGCAATGCAAGTGAGCATTAGAAACCAGATTAGCAATCCAGTCCTAGCCACTACCCCCAGTAGATGCAGCTGCGCTAAAATGGCGACAGATGCACCCTGTGGTGGTGGGGGCGGTTGCAGTAGTCTTCCTCTAGCTACCCAGAGGCAAGCCTCGCTGGCACAGGTAAGGGTGCACCTGTGTTATAGGCCTGGGTCCGGGAAGGGGGCTAGGATATCGTTCCAGATGCGGTAGCACCCAATAGGATTGGGACCATAAATGTTTCAGTTTGTGGCTTGATTGTGCCATTAAATTTTAAGCATTTCCTTAAAACACAAGCCTCATTTATGTATGAAAGCAAGAACACTAAGCATCAACTTTCCAAATTCAATACTTTTAACACCATCAATGTTCCCCTTATATTCCTATCAGATGCTGCGGAGTTCAAGTGAGGAACACTGGTTCCTTCCCTGAATCACTGGGGCTGCTGATCCCAGTTTCCCAGAACAGAAAACTGCAGGCAGTTCGAATTGGGACAAGACTCCAGAATCCTTTTGGCCCATGCAATCAGGTCACACCAGAGGGCCAATCCCAGGCCACTGTCTGATAAACCGCCCCTACCTCCATCTACTGCATTCTTTGCAGCCCTGAAACTTATTGCTGCAGGGAGGTTCTTTGGATGCAATCCTAACCTGGAGTTAAGACTAGCACAGTTAAAGGTAAAGGTTTCCCCACGACCGAATGGTCTAGTCGTGACCAACTGTAGGGGGCGGTGCTCATCTCCGTTTCAAAGCCTGTAGAGCCGGCGTTTTTGTCCGATCATGTGGCCAGCATGACTCTACGCCGTAGCGCACGGAACGCCGTTACCTTCCCACCGAAGTGGCCCCTATTTATCTACTTGCATTTTTTAGGTGCTTTCAAACTGCTAGGTTGGCAGGAGCTGGGACAAGCAACGGGAGCTCACTCCATCACACAGTCTCGAACTCCCAACCTTGCGGTTGAAAGCCCAGCAACAGCGGATTAACTCGCTGCGCCACCACGTCCCTTCCTAGCACAGTTAGGCCACCGTAAAGCATGTTTGGACCAATCTCTGAGTCAGGGAGGATGGCACACATCTGTGTTTGGACCACTCTTTGAATCAGAGAGGCCAGCACACAGACGTGCACCATCCTCCCTGGCTCCAAGAGTGGTCCAAACGTGCTTTATGGTGGCCCTTGTGCTGGCCAAACTTTGCTGGCCTGTGCCAGCCTAACTCAGGTTAGGATTGCGCTCCCAGTTACCTGCCTGTTGCACTGCACTACTCGCCTTTCACCCACCTACCCACCTATCCATTTGTTTTTCTTTCCATCAAAGGTACTTGCCTGCCCTGCCCTTCATCATCTGCATAACTGAGAACGTTGGGTGCAAAAGATTCAGAAGAATATAAACTGGTACCTTTGCAAGCAAATTCTGATTGGGACATTTTGCTTGAGATGTTTTTCCCATTCATTTGACTGTCACATTTCACTGCCCCTACCACCACCAACTTGCTCCCCTAGCACAAAATCCAAGTTACCTGGGATAAACGTGGGGACCTGGAGAAACGGAGAAGGCCCTGGAGGAAGAGAGAGAGAGAGGAAAAAAATAGCATCAAGAAAGATGGGTTAACCCTGCTGGTTTCCATCTGGGCTATCACTCCAAAGCTGACCACCATTAGCTGCTAGACTGACCACCCAATGAAAGTGGAAAAGGTACTTCACCCATGCAGTTTGCAGTGGTTCTTTCTCACACACCTTCTCTGCTCAGCTAGAAAGTCACAAGAGATGCCAGCATTCAATGGTTGCTTATTGGCATGCACTGGTAATTGTCAGAATTTTGCCAACTGAAGCTAGACCCGTTGTCATTCCCTGGTGGCCACTGCATGGCGAGAGAGGGAGTGAACAGTGGCTCTAGCCGTTGAACACAGAAACGTGCTTCCCATACCACTTTGGTAGCTTGCTCCTGCCATGGTCCCCCTGCTGTGTTTTCACATCACAACTGCATAAGGCCACAGTGTGCTATTATGGCCACCAGCTCAGCAATACAAGGGAGAGGCGATGTAAGGGGCCAACTGAGTTTCACCTAGTCGTCTGTGGTTGCTGCCTATATGCCTATATGCTCCTTCAACTGCTATAAGAACATAAGAGCCTTGCTGGATGAGGGCCAAAGGCCCAGCCAGTCCAGTTCCTGTCTCTCACAGTGGCCCACCAGATGCCACAAGGCAGCAAGATTCCTGCATCCTATTGCCACTCCCTTGCACTTGGCATTCAGAGATAGGATACTTCTAAAACCATGAGGTTGCATACTGTATATTTATGGTTTGTAACCTGTGATGGACTTCTCCTCCATAAATCTGTCCAGTCCCCTTTTAATGGCATCTAGTCCAGATGCCATCACCACATGCTATGGCAAGGAGTTCCACATCCTGTAGCAAGGATGCTCTGGGACTGTCCATTCCTGCTTGCCTATTTGACCACCTGATTTTGTCCACACCACCAGCCTATCAAAGAGTGAATTCAATGTTGTATCTGGATTCCTGCTGCTTGGTCCATCAACTAATGCTACCCACTTGTCCCTCTTCTTCTACTGGTCCTTCAGAAGGAATTTTAGTTTGGTGAAGTGCTGAGAATCATTGGTTAGACATCCTAACCCCACCCCTTGTTGAATGACGGTTCTCAGGGTTCTTTGGGAAGAGGGAATGACTATTAGACTAGTTTAAGGCAGTATTGTAAATACAGGTGTGACCCGCTATCCAGTGGTGGAATCTAAAGCGGGAGGATCCGGAACGCTGGGCGGGACTAACCTGTGAGTGGAACGCTACTCCGGCCTAGCTCTGCCCACGCGCCACCATTCGCCTGGCTCTGTGGTGGCCGCGGCGCTGCAAAGCGCTCGTGGCCGCGGAGGGGGCGCCTGCTCGCCGGGGGGGACGGGTGGGGGGTGCGGCGGGTGCCTTGGGCGAGCGGCGGTGGGGCGCGTCCACGGAGGGCAGCCGGCGCGGTGGGCGGGAAGGCAGCGGACCCGAATGGGCGGGCTGCCACTCAAGGTTAGTCCCGCCCAGCATTCCGGATCCTCCGGTTTTAGATTCCACCACTGCCGCTATCCATTGATCAGTATTCACGGTTTCGGTTATCCACGGATACCAAGGATACTGGGATGCCTATTAAAAAGATGGAACGTTAAACAAATCTCTTTTTTTACCTTATTGCAGCAAAACCACTGATGTTTCCCAGTCTTTAAAAAGGCGACCCCAGTAGCCACAGCTTCAGGTATCCACAGGGTGGAAGGAGTCTAGAAAGGGACCCCAGCAGTTACCAGGGCATTCCTGTATGCCTTTGGAGTGCAGTCCTAACCTGGAGTGAAGCCAGCAAAGTTCGGCCAGCACAAGGGCCACTGTAAAGTGCATTTGGACCACTCTCAAAGTCAGGGATGATGGTGCACATCTGTGTGCAGGCATCTTGACGCCAAGAATGGTCCAAGCATACTTTACAGTGTCCTTTGTGCCAGCCAAACTTTGCTGGCCTAACTGTGCCAGCCTAACTCCAGGTTGGATTGTGCCCTTAGTTTCTGCAAAAGGATAGATTCTGTCCATATTCTGAAGTTCTCGTTCTTTTAGATGGTGAGCCTTTTGGGACAGGGAAGCATTTAACTTTATTGTTATTATTTTTGCCTGCAAACCACTTTGTGAACTTTGTGTTGAAAAGCAGTATATACATACTGTTCGATTGCTTTATCAGCACAGTCCTATGAATGCAGTGGCATATCTGGGGGGGTGTCACAGCACTGTTATTCAAGCAGTGCTTCCCCTTCTCTTCAACGCCATGCGTAGCTAATGTAGCAATTGTTTTGCTTTAGCGGCTCCAAGAGGACGGGAAGCGGCTGCTTGCAAAACCTAGTGCTGTGATCCCCCTCCAGGTACATCACTGTATGCATGTTTATTTGGAAGAAAGTCCCACTGTATTCAATAACACTTATTTCCAGGGAAGTACAAATAAGAGTGCAGCCAAGTGCCTTTCCTGAAAACATTCTCCTCTGTTCCTGATACTCTCTTCCTTTCTGTTTGGGGATCCAAAAGTGCAACCTACACACACTAGTATAGACAAACCTAGAGACAGACACATTTCCATGGGCGACACCAAAGTGTCAGGAGAAGAGATGGGGACGGGGGAGAAAATTCAGGGGCACTCTTGGCATCGCTAGGTCATTTCGATGCCAAATGGGAGCAGGAAGGTGTGTGAAGGTGGGAAGGTGAGGGAGGGCAAGGATGAGATGGGACACACGACCTTTCACCTCTAGGTCACTGGTTCGAATGTAGCCCAGGCCGGTAGCGCCCAAAGCATGTGACCATCCGACGACTGTTGGAGAGCCTACGGGCGATTACTGGCTGGTCACGGTCTTGGTCCTAGTGGACAAAAACCACCATCACAATCAGCAGGGGACGGGGCATGTTTGAGCAAGGGGGAAACTGAAGACAAAGGAGGACATATAGAGAAAGAGAAATGGGGCAGGGAATGTCCTGGAATGTCCTAGATCCCTCATCTAGGGTGGGGTACGCTTAGCAGAGGCTACATGTGGAAACTGGCTGCCGTTTTTCCAGTGCTTTGATTCCTACAAATGTCAACAAACTTTTCCCTCTTCAAACAGTGGAACTTCCACGACTGGGTTCTTTGTTTCAAAATCAGAAGGCTGGTTTTCTCTAAAGTTTCCCTCGTCCTTGTCCTAAGTAGGATTTTGGGGAGCCGAAAACATTGGGCCAAGGGGCCGTTTTGCAAACTTTGTGGAGCAGAACAAGCTCAACCTTGTCAAGCAAACCAGATGTGACATGCGGCTCTGTAGTCAAATCTCCCAATGCCTTTTTCTTTGCCTAAAAGCTGCCATGGAGATTAGGGTGCAATCCTAACCTGGAGTTAGGCTGGCACAGTTAGGCCAGCAAAGTTTGGCCGGCACAAGGGACACTGTAAAGTATGTTTGGACCACTCTCTGAGTCAGAGAGGCCAGCATACAGACGTGCGCCATCCTCCCTGACTCTAAGTGCGGTCCAAATGCACTTTAAGGTGGCCCTTCTGCTGGCCAAACTTTGCTGGCCTAACTGTGCTGGCCTAACTCCAGGTTAGGATTGTACCCTTAATTTGGGCCTTTATGCCCAAGAGGGACTTGCTATCACTCAACCTGGGAATCGATGTTCAGTGCAAGGGTTCAGGAATCGGGCGGGATCTTGTGGGGTGCTGCAGTCTGTCTTTGCATGCTGTGTTCTTGCCAAGGATCCCTGCAACATACCAGTCCTCCCACCACCCACCTATCTTAGAGACCTTGTGGCAGGTCTGTAGTTGGATTTCCCAACACTTCTGTTTTGAATTTAAAAGCTGCAGTAGCAGAGGGCTGATTATGACTGGAGCATTGGAGCTGGGGAAGGAGGACAAACTGCCACCCCTACAATATTTCCCAAGTCTAAGAGTGCAATCCTAATCTGGAGTTAGGCTGGCACAAATTAGGCCAGCAAAGTTTGGCCAGCACAAGGGACACAGTAAAGTATGTTTGGACTCTTGGAATCAGAAAAGCCAGCACACAGACGTGCGCCATCCTCCTTGGCTCCGAGAGTGGTCCAAACGCACTTTACAGTGGCCCTTGTGCTGGCCAAACTTTGCTGACCAGATTTGACTAACTCCAGATTAGGATTGCGCTCTAAATCATCCCTCTCCATTTAAATTGCTTTTGCTGAGGAAAACAGCAGCTTGGAGGGTGGCTAATTAGATCAGTGAAACCAAATGGGGGAAAAGGTTAAGGTGTTTCACTGTCTCTGCTCTGCAGACACTTTTAACTAAGAACTTGGGAGTTCTGATCATGGACTTTTGGCATCTCATCTGTTTTGACTCTTTATGGGTGCAATTCTATCCTGGAGTTAGGGTGGCACAAGTCCCTTGTCCGTGTGCCAGCCTCCCTGACTCTGAGAGTGGTGCAAACCCACTTTACAGTGCATTTGCGACACTCCTAGGCTGGCACAAGGAACTGTGACAGCCTAACTCCAGGCTAGGATTGCACCCTAAGAAAGGCTTTTTTGTTCATAATCATGATGAAGAGTGGATCTGAGAACGTGCAGAAGGCCTTCTTTTGGCCAGCTCCTATTCACCTGGACGTCAGGAGCAGGGGGCATGGACTTCAGTCACCTCTTCTTTCAGAAATGAACACTGTTGTCATTCATTCTTAGTTAAGCAATTGAACTACAGCAATCTTTTGGCCAAGGCAAACATCAAAATACAGAGGGCATGGAAGGCAAATTCTCAATCCACTACATAAAATAAAACCAAAACCAGGAGCTCAGAGAGAGTGATTGTTTTCTATACCCAAGCTGTGACAGTTTGGGGGAAAATCTTGAACGGTGGGGAAATCTGCATATTATCTCAGTGGGGAGAAAGCCAGGAGAAAATAACTATCTGAATGAGCAACCTGCTGCTATTTTCTGAAGACTTGATAATTAATAAGGAGTCAGCTGAGGGAGCGATTCAACTTGCTGCACCTCCCCACATGTAGGAGAGGCAAAAGCTGACACGCTGACACTTTTGTACATAGCAAGCTGCCCCTGGTCCACTTAGCTCAATATTGAGCTCAATTTTCGCTACACTGACTGGCAGCAGCTCTCCAGGGTTTCTGTTGTGAGGGCACAATCCTAACCTGGAGTTAGGCTGTCACAGTTAGGCCAGCAAAGTTTAGCTGGCGCAAGGGCCACCGTAAAGCACTTTTGGACCACTCTCGGAGTCAGAGGCCAGCACACAGACGTGCGCCACCCTCCCTGACTCAGAGAGTGGTCCAAATGCCCTTTACGGTGCCCCTTGTGCTGGCCAAACTTTGCTGGCCTAACTGAGCCAGCCTAATTCCAGGTTAGGATTGCGCTCTGAGTCTTTTCCAGGCTTGTCTGGAGACGGTAGGGGTTGGGTCCAGTGCATTCTGCAGCCAGAGCACCAGCTGCCACTGAGCTAAAGTCCAGTAGCGTTCCGGGGGTGGGGGGGAGGAAATGCTAAGTTTTGCAGGAGCCTGACCTCCTGTGTAACGCAGCCCCTCTTCCTCACCTTCAGAGCCATTTAGTGGCTCGGAGACTTTACACAGCTCAGGCTCCTGCAAAACTTAGTGTTCTGTGTCCCCTCTAGGAATGCCACTGCTACAGTCTATGCCCTGCTGCACTTCCCTTGCCCTCCTCTGCCTTTGCCCTCAGACTGGAACTTTGCAAGGAAAGCTAAACTAGCCAATGCCTTGGGACACCAGGGCTACCAGGCAGTGGTGTTATTCTACTGGAAAGCTGGGCGGGACATCCGGGTGAGCCCACTCGTCACGTTCCGCAGCGTTCCGCCATTTGCGTAACATACGCAAGCGGCATAATTGGTTACGCAAACGGCGTAATGCTGCGTAATGCAATGGGCGGGCTGTCAATCACCCGGATGTCCCGCCCAGTGTTCTGGTAGAATAACACCACTGCTACCAGGGCACAGTCACTTGCAGCTGTGGCTTTAAGGGCAGGTTGACACAATACAACCATCAGGACTAAAGTTTTTCAGGGAAGGGGCAGCTTCAAACTGTAGCCTGTGTGCGCGCATGTTTGAATGCTCCCCTGTGAACAAAGACCCTGCAGGGGCTGTCAAACATAAAAACTAGACTATCAGAAAAAAAAGAAGCAGCCTATCCTTCTCCCCAAGGGCCAAACAACATGCAATGTTAATCACAGGGGGGAAGGTCTAATCCGGGACTTTAACCCTTTGGTCCTGCTATGGTCCCAAAAGCAAGGCATACCCTCCCCTCCCCTCCCTCCAGGTGCCATTCACAGAAGAAAAATCAAACATGCCACGGCCAGTCACATGTTTAGAATGCCACACGATTTAGCCAGGAAGTCACATGATTTGGCCTTTACACATCTCTCGTATGTGTAAAGCTGCTTGGTTTTCCATCGGTAAGCATTCAAGAGGCAACCGCTCCCAACTATCCCTCATGCTGTTTTGCCACTAAAAAATATTCCCCCAAGCTGCTTTCGCTCCAAGGGGGTAAGCACACCTGTGTTTTTTCCCCCGCTGTCCAAAAGGAGTGTGTGTGTGGGTGTTCGTGGAAATATGCCACAGGGGGAGAGTGTATGACACGGGCGGGGGGGGGAGCATATGTCTCAAATCAGGGCTGCCAGTAGCCAGCCTACCTCCTGCACCAGTGGGACAGTCTACAGGGGGAGGGGCTGGTGCAGGGGGGGGCATGACACTTGCTGCTCCATTGCACCTTCACCCCTAGTGGCAGAAGAGGAAACTGCAGGCAGTCAGCCAAGAGGAACCAGGTAGCCAATAAGAGTGCAAACCTAACCTGGAGTTAGGCCTGCACAGTTAGGCCAGCAAAGTTTGGTCAGCACAAGGGCCACCATAATGCATGTTTGGACCACTCTCTGAGTCAGGGAGGATGGTGCACCTCTGTGTACTGGCCTGTCTGACTCAGAGAGTGGTCCAAACATACTTCACGGTAGCCTTTGTGCCGGCCTAACTCCAGGTTAGGATTGAGCCCTAAGAATAAAAGACTATTCCTAGGCTTGGCTTCCCAACCTGAGAAATGTGTTTAGATTAGAACAGCCATTCTGCCTTCTGATGAAGGAGTTACAAATCGGATGGACGGGGGTTCTGGAGCATTTGCTCTGTAACAAAGGAAAGATGAACCAAACAGGGACCGTTCTGTTCATTTTCCCATTCACGACTGAAGAAACAGACAGCCCAACCAGCTGCATATGATGGCCCACCAAGAACTCTATTAACCTCCTATCATTTCTATCTGTTGGGGCTTGCAATAACAGGCAAGTTGTCAAGAACCTGGAAGCTGCAGTTAGGAGTGTCTGGTAGGTTTGTGAGGTAGGGGGAGCCAGCAATTGTGCAATTAAAGCCTGCCATGACCTCTGCTTCACCTGTGGGGGGGATACACTTTCGGAGACATCTCACCCATGCCTCCAGCGCTCTCACCTCCAAAGAAACTCATGCAGCAAGTATGATGTTTTGGCATGAAATGGGCACCACATCCTCTGGTGTTGGTAGCCTCTTTGACCAGAGGTGACAGTGGGGCAAAAGGAATGCGTATCTTTGCGCTGGGAAGTAATCAGCGGTGTTATGCTGCCGGAACGCTGGGCGGGACATCCGGGTGATCGACAGCCCGCCTGTCGCATTCCGCAGCGTTACGCTGTTTGCGTAACGTATGCAAGCGGCGTAATTGGTTACGCAAACGGCGTAACGCTCCGGAATGCGATGGGCGGGCTGTCGATCACCCGGATGTCCCGCCCAGCGTTCCGGCAGCATAACACCGCTGGAAGTCATGCCTCAGTTACACTCCCTCAGAAATAATCATCTGTCTCCAGCTGAAGGCTGGCTTCGGCCTCACGCCAACTGGGTAACGCACAGGCAGAGGGGCAAAGCGGTCTTTCTTTCTCTGCTCCGACAAAGGCATGAGAAGCAGCGGTGAGGTGGTGCTGATGCAGTCACAGGGCTGGGAGCATGAATTCTGATGGCTTTGGAGCAGTGATGGTGAGTTTAGAAGAGGACATGAAAGATTTCCTGGGAATGCCTGAGGGATTTGCCTTTGGGGCTGGTCCTGGGTGGACAAACCACTAGAACAGGGGTTCTCAAACTTCCTCCCTTCTGTTCTGTGGAGGAGGGTGCCACAGCCCACCTCCTTCTCTGATATCAGGCCTCCACAGGCAGCGGTGTTATGCTGCCGGAATGCTGGGCGGGACATCCGGGTGATCGACATCCCACCCGTTGCGTTCTGGAGCGTTACGCCTTTTGCGTAACCAATTACGCCGCTTGCGTACGTTACGCAAACGGCGTAACGCTCCAGAACGCAACGGGCGGGCTGTCAATCACCCGGATGTCCCGCCCAGCGTTCTGGCAGCATAACACCGCTGTCCGCAGGCCACTGGAAGCAACTGGAAGTCACATTCACGGATCTGGAAGTAAACAGGAAGTGAATTTCCAGCTGCTTCTGGAGGCTGAGGTGGCCTGGCGCAGCCCCCAATTACATCCAGAGGGCTCCAATTTAGAGCTAACCGGACACAAGGGCGGGTATGAGAGCCCAACTTAGGGCCCACTGGATATAAGGTTGCAACCCACCAAGTGGGTCACGACCCACAGTTTGAGAAACCCTGCACTAGAAGGACAGGAAAAAGGGAAAGGGGGCTATGGGCATGCGCATCATTTATGGCACACACATCCCTACCTCAATCTCGCTGCCCTCGCGTAAGTTGAAGGTGAGGTCCTGGTGGATGTCCGCCATGAACTTGGAGGAGTATTCAGGGTAGAGCTCCAGCACCTCAAAGAGCCCACGCAGGCTGATGTATTGGAGGTCGCAGTAGGTCAGCGCCTTGACATCTGCATTGGTCTTGATGACTTGTTCTTTGCCGGGCAAGTCGGCACCAATGAGATCTCCTTTACCTATGAAGAGTCAGGATTTGGGGTGTATGTGAATGGGATGTGGGGAAGCTACCATTGTCCTCTGTCCTCCCAGAGTTAAAGGCTTTAGAGCTACAGGCCTGAGCCTCATGGCCTGAGTCTGGGGTCGAGCCTAGTGTGCTCCTTAGCAGATGCGGATCTTACCTGTAGCGCCCCATGACACGAGCCATGGGGCGCGGAGCAGCGGTGGGGCGCCATTGCCCACTGTCTGGGAGAGACCGCCCGGTTTCTCACCCTCCCTCCCGCCCACGCCTCCCTTATGCTCCGAAAATAGAGCGTTTCCGGGGTAAGGGAGGCGTGTCTGCGTGATGCGCGGGGGCGGGGTGGGGGCGCGGTTTCAGCGCCTGCCATGGGGCGCACTCCTGGCCCCGACCACCTCTGCTCCCTAGGTCTGTGCTCATTCAGGCCTCCAAACCTTTCAGTCATAAAAGGGAGCAGAAGGGTGAAATGTTAGCCTCTGTGATTGGTCAGTGACATGAAGGCTCTGGATTGGTTGGGCCGAGTATAACATGGCAGGAGCCAAGTTTTCCATTTTGTCTGCCTGCCGGTTACCACAAACACAAGAAAATTCCCACTAGTCTCTTGCTACAGTTCAGCTCTTGGCCTCAGGGGCATCGTTGTCTAGGCCAGGATTCATGTATGGGTCCCACCAAGACAGAGAAGAGACCCCCCAATGCCCCCAAAACTGAAGGAACAGAAATTATGCTGAGGGGCTGTTGGCGTCCCTTACCTAAAATGGCCAGCACTATGTTGTCCTTGAGGACTTCCAAGGAGCCTGAGCAGACAAAATAATTTGCTTGCAGGGCATCCCCCTGACGAAGAAGGTACTCGCCAGGGGCACAGAAGGAAGTCTTGATGTGCAGGGAAAGGGCACGAAGGCAGCCGCGGCTGGCACTCTCAAACAGCGGCAGCTGCAAGATGTCCTTATTCAGATGCATGGCGATGTCGGCTCGTAGCTCATCTGGGAAGTCGCGCAGGAGCTGGAGGGGAGAGATGATGGCTGCAGTGTGAGTCAGTGCCCCACAGCCTCCAATTGTGCCCCTGCTTCACCCCACCACCACCGAGTCATCAATTTCCCCCCCCCCTCACTTCTTCTCTGCATCTCCTCATGTATTTTACATGTGGCATGGCCCAATCCTATCCAACTCCCGGTGATGCAGGGGCACTGGGGCAGCTTCTGCTGCATCCCATGGGAGAGTTTCAGCTGCTGGAGGTCTCCTTGGGGTAAGGGGACATTGTCAGTTTGCCCAAGGTAAGCCCCAGCAACCCCATGGGGCAACTCAGACCTGAGCCAGCTCAATCACTGGTGCAAATCTGTGTTGTCCCAGGACGGTGGGTTAGGCCTGTCCCCGTACAGATCCTGCTCCCATCCCTGGCCTGATCCGCCTTCCTCTATAAAAGGAAGTACTTTTTTACCCAGCGGGTAGTTAATCTGTGGAACTCTTTGCCACAGGAGGTGGTGATGGCATCTGGTCCTGATGCCTTTAAGAGGGGATTGGACAGATTTCTGGAGGAGGGGTCCATCGTGGGCTATAGGCAATGATGGATTGTGCAACCTCCTTACATAGGTGGTGGGCTACTGGTATTGGGTGCAAGGGAGCGGCAACAGGATGCAAGCATCTTGTTGTCTCGTGCCTCCCTGGGGCACCTGGTGGGCCGCTGTGAGATACAGGAAGCTGGACTAGATGGGCCTTTGGCCTGATCCGGTGGGGCTCTTCTTGTGTTCTTCCCCTCCTCATCACTGTCCCATCCTCCCCATCTCTTTCCCATAGAATCCTGAAGAACCATCAGCCTCTACCTCATTAGCATCAATGCCGTTGTTGACCGACCAGGTGGTCTGGAAGTACTCGAGCATCCGCTGCTTGAGCTGCTGGGGTAGGCGGTGGACACGGATGAAGTCCTTGAGGTCCTTCATGCGGGTGTGGTAGAGGGACCGCCGGGAATACATGCGCTGGATAATGGCTGTCACGTTGCCGAAGACCACAGCATGCATCAGAGCTGTGATGGGAGGAGAAAAGAAGGATGTCAGAAGAGCCCTGCTGGAACAGACCATGGGTACATCCACATAAAATAAAATTAATGTGCAAACTATTCTTGCCATAACCACCTTGTGCAGCCTCTCAAGGTTGCTGTGAGATGGCAGCATTTTATAGTTTTTCTAGATGGGGAACATAAGGTGAAGATTTGCAGGGTAAAATTTTAGCCCTAAAACCTACTGAAAGCCAGAGTGGTACAATAGATAGCTTCTTTCTAAATAGCTGATACTTAAAACAGGAAGACTTGGGTTCAAATCTATGCTCAGACATGAAGTGCACTGAGTACTTTGGACTAGCTGTGCGCTCTCTCAGCCCAATCTTCCTTGCCCAGTACCACTGCGATGATAGAAATAAGGAGGATTTCAAGTGCAATACTACCATGCAGTCCTTCAAGAAAGACTGACACAATCATTTTAGAGCGCAATCCTAACCTGGAGTTAGGCCAGCACAGTTTGCCTGGCACAAGGGCCACAGTAAAGAGCGTTTGGACCACTCTCTGAGTCAGGAAGGATGGCACACATCTGTGTGCTGGCCTCTCTGAGTCTGAGGGCGCAATCCTACCCAGCACCGGAATGGCAAGGCCAGCCGGCCAGCGCTATATCCGACACTGGGTGAGGGGAGGCTCCAGCCTCGCCTATGCGCTCCTCGGATCTGTGCCCGCTAAAGAATCGGGGCCACGCAGCCTCTGGAATGGGCTTAGGATGTGGTCTACCAAGCCTGCCCCTGTCCCGCCTACATCCCGCCCTCCCTCTCCCTCCCTCTCCCAATCCCTGTGCTGCTTCGGTACGGAACTTCCCCATGCGCCAGTTGCTTTCGGCCGACGCAGGAAAGGCTCGTCGTTGACCCTGTTGGGCCAACGCTACTCGTAGCATCGGCCTGATAGTGGGAGCGCTGAAGCAGGGGTGGCAATTGGCACCGCCATGCCAATGCTCCACCTCCTGTGTCGACGCAATGACGTCGCGTCAACGCGAGAGGGCAGGTAGGATTGCGCTGTGAGAGTGGTCCAAACATACTTTAGGTTATCCCTTGTGCCAGCCAAACTTCGCTGGCCTAACCGTGTCAGTCTAACTCCAGATTAGGATTGCATCCTTAATGGTTTTTAGAATATGTGAAGCAATGCTAAGAAAGCGAGTATGCTACTGAGCATGTGAAGAGCACTTACCCCTCACCGCTGAACTGCCGTAGCAGTCCCAACTTTAGCCTGGGCTGGAAGGATGTCAAATTAGACACGTATCCCACAACTCTCATCTGAGAAATGAGGCACTGGAGAATCATTTCCCATTATGCCCATTTTACAGATGGGGGAACTGAGACTAAGAGAGAATGAATAACTTGATTGGTTAATTGTACAGTGTACAGTGAATTGTACAGTGTACAGATTGTACAGTGAATTTGGGAGAGATGCATCCAAGGTCTCTCTGATTCAAGCGTACCTCTCAATTCACTTCCAGAGGACACTCTATGACTATCAGACTTTTTCCTGGAAGAAGGAAACCCTCAAAGTCTATCCTGCAATCATCCCTGCCATCCATGGAATGAACAGGAACAGCAACAAATCAAAATTCTCTGCCCAGGTAGCCCAAATGCTGCATCAATAAAGTACAAATTCAGCACTCGGTATAAGCTATGCAAGTGGTCATGTTTTATTTTGCACAATTGATTCAAATTCTGCATGCCCTGCCATGCATAGCAATGGGTTTTGCACAGCATGGAAATCTGAAATTCTGCTCAGTGCCCCTCCCCACTTTGAAGATTTTGCTAGACACTGTCCACGTGTGTTCAAGGCTATCTTTGCCATCTTACTTCAGGCCGGTAGCGTTCCTTTTTTATAGCACGAAAACCAAAGCTCTGGCTGCAGGATTTTACACCCTGTACCAAATCCTATTCTTGTGACGGTGCATTCATAACACGTGTGTAGGCTTGGCCATGCTAGACTCACCGCCAATGAGCATTGTGCAGATGGAGAAGATTTTCTCGGCGTCTGTGTTGGCACAAACATTGCCAAAGCCCACGCTGGTCAGGCTGCTGAGGGTAAAGTACAGCGAAGCGATGTAGGCGCTGTGGACAGAGGGTCCACCCACGGAGATGTTGAGATACTGGGCATCGATCCGCTTGCCCAGTTCATGCAGCCAGCCTGCTGGGCACAGCAAGGTGTTAATCCTCCAGGATAGTCAGGATGCAGGCCTGGCTACTCCCTTGTAGACCCCCCACCCACACAGTTTTACAGAGTTCCAGCACATAGCAAAGACAGAGATAGTAGTGAAAAGGGGTGCTACTGACAGTTCTTCACCCACAGAGCAGTGGGGTTCCCATAGGGGGGGGCAAAAGTGTTGCAGGAACCTGAGCTCTTGTGTAATGCGGCACCTCCCCTTCGCCTTCAAGGCCATTCATGGCTCGGACAGCAAAGCCTCTGAGCCCAGAATGGCTCCGGAGGCAAGGGGAGGGGTCGCGTTACACAGGAGCTCAGGCTTCCGCAACACTTAGCTTCCCCCCTCCTGTAGGAACGCCACTGCCACAGTGAGCTCAGCTGCACCATTTGCATGGCAAATAGTGCATGGCAGGCAGGCAGGCAGGCAGGCAGACTCACAAATATTTCCCTTCCCCCTTCCCATGCTTCAGAGGTTCAGAGGGACCATCCATGTTGAAAAACATAATTAAGGCCAGTTAAGGACATAATTAAAATGGCAGTTGCAAAACTGCTTTAGAGATATGGAGCTGGGGGGGGGTTGGAGATGTCACAGGCTCTAACCACTCAGTGCCTTCCACAGCTGGCTTTACCCCAGCTAAAACTCAAGCATTTGTAGAACTGGCTTTTCAGAACTCACGCTGAGAAACACCAAAAAAAAGTAGAATTGCACTGAAGATGTGAGGACACTTCCAAATGTGTCCCACTGCTCTAAACCAAATTTATGTCTGTCTTCACTCTCAGTTTTGCTCAGCTCCCACTTCCCTTCCCGGTATATACAATGGCTTGGCTGCGGGCTAGAAGAGGAGACAGAGCTTGTGCCACTCTGTGCTGCCTGCTCAGGGTTTCTGCAGTTATTGCTTCTCAGTCCTCCGCCAAGCTCACCAATGTCCCAGGTCAGTGGGTCGTGGCTCTCCTTCCGGCCGATGACATACCAGATGCAGGCCATCCAGTGGGCCAGCAGGGCAAACATGGACATGAGCAGTGTCAGGACCATGGCACTGTACTGGGAATAGCGGTCCAGCTTCTGGAGCAGGCGCAACAAGCGCAGGAGGCGCACCGTCTTCAGCAGGTGCACCAGGTAGGTCTGGAAAGAGAGAGGTGGAAGAAGAGATCAGAGGGGCCACTTGCCTCTGCCTTTTACAGTCAGATGAGTGGTCCCCAGTGCTATGTCATCTACTGTCATCAGCAGGAACCTCCAGAAAAGGAGTCTGCCAACTTCAGAACCTTTAAACTAGAAATGCTAGGAGTGAACATTAGCACCTTTCACATCCCCATCACACACTTTTACGGAATCAAGGATAAGATGGGGATTTTAAACATTGGATCAGGACTCCTAATTTCAGGTGTGGAACCACAGGAGAGGTCTGGATGCCAGGACTGCTGTGCCCTATTAATTTGAGAGCACAATCCTAACCAGGAGTTAGGCTGGCACAGTCAGGCCAGCAAAGTTTGGCCGGCACAAGGGACAACGTAAAGTATGTTTGGACCACTCTCAAAGTCAGAGAGGCCAGCACACAGACGTGCGCCATCCTCCCTGACTCTGAGAGTGGTCCAAACATGCTTTACAGTAGCCCTTGAGCCAGCCAAACTTTGCTGACCTAACTGTGTCGGCCCAACTGCAGGTTAGGATTGCGCCCTGAATTTGATATAAATGTGTAACTCCAATCTGAGCTTTTCAAAATAATATTCCCAAATACAAGTATACAACAGTTAGATCTAGAAATTTTAGGAGGCAAAGGATTAAATTGAATGGCAAGTCAACTGAATGTCTTATTAATGAGGCTTAAACATTCAACAGCCATCCTATTTGTATCTCATTCGTCTTCCAAAGAGTTCACAAGCAACATATAGTCTATTGTAGTCTCCTCATTAGGTAGATTAGGCTGGTTATTGGTCCATAGTCACCTTCATTACTAAGCAGTGACATGAACCCAGGTCACATATGTTATTTCTGTCATCTTTACACTAGTCCTGTAAACTAGGCTGATATTATTATAGCCAGTGATGGGATCAGCTAATGACTCGGAGGAACGCTGGGTGGGCAGCAGGAAGGCTGGGCGGGACTTCCGGGTGATTGACAGCCCGTCTAACCGGGTCTGCCACCCGCCGGCCGGCCGTATGGGCTGCCCCCAGGTGGTGCACCCCGCCACTGCACGCCCTGGCATCCGGGGGCCCCACCCATCCTCCCGGCAAGCGGGCGCCCCCTCCGAGGCCAGGGCAGCCCGTGTGGCGGGCGGGCAGGCAGCGGACCTGGATGGACGGGCTGTCAATCACCTGGAAGTCCCGCCCAGCCTTCCTGCTGCCTGCCCAGCGTTCCCCTGAGTCGTTAGCTGATCCCATCACTGATTATAGCACTAATGTAGATGTTGGGGCTGAAAGATAGTAGCTTGTACAATGAGTTTCTGGCCTAATTGGAGATTTCCCAGCTCTTCCTCTTTGGGTCAAATGAAACATGCACTTGCCTGCCTTTGAAAAGGTCCGCTGAAACCCAGAAGCACCTTTTATTTCACAGAAATGACTGTATCTGCCCCCAAAGCAGGGCCGGCCTTAAGCCAATGGGACCAATGTCATCACATTGGGCCCCGCACTTTGGGGGGCCCAGCACCAGTGCAGTTTTGCTTGCATATCGCTTGCTGCTGCAGTCAGGATCTCTAAGGATTGTAGGTCAGTGGGGCCAGCAGAGCAGCTTTACCTTGGGCCCTCTCAGCTGCCCCAGCTTCTGAAGTGCCCAAATGGGCCTCCTGGAAGCAATTGGCAGTGACGTCATCCTGTCACCACCATCTATTTCCAGGTGCCGCACTTTGTGTGTGGCACCACAAGTGCTCTTCTTGGTGAGGTGGAGACCCTGTGGGGAATGTGGGGGGCCCCACAGGAATGCCCTGCATTGGGCCCCGTCACTCCTAGAGCCGGCCCTGCCCCAAAGTGTTCACATCAAATGCTCTCTGCATCCCTGGAGAGACCACCTTGCTGCTACTGCCTTGTGGACTGAGATGCAAGATACTGACCACCCGCTTTTGCACTCTGCAAGGCAGGAAAAGGAACGTTTGGATAGTAGCCCAATGAGTGTTCTCATTAGGCAAGAGACTGTGTCAAAGGCTGGCTCCTGACGTCATCACAACACCTTTCATCAAACAGCTTAATGAGACCTCTAGGGAGACACCGGCCGAGAAGCAAAGGCGCTTTTCTTTGGTAAGATGCAACCAAGGTAGGGTGTGAAATTTGCCACTGAAGGAGCCAAGCAAAAGAGAGTATGGATTTGATTCACTCAGAAGGGGAACAAAACGTTTTGCCAATGTGGACATGCAGCTACATTTTGAGCCTCGAATCCTGAATTTTAAAATCTGCAACTTTTGACTGTAAAGCTCAGTTGTGACTCTCTCTCTCTCTCTCTCTCTCTCTCTCTCCCCCCCCCAACTGTCTTGCAATAGGTTCTTAAAACAACAGAAATTGTGGGCAGCCTTCCCATGTAAATGGCTGTGCAGCAGTGCTCAAGAGCCCTCATCTGGCCTTGCTATGTTCAAAATTACTGTTGTTGTTGCTGCTGGATCCAGGGTTGAGCTGAAGAGCCAGAGCCTGACCACGGCTGATTTCACCAGTTAATTCTGAGTTGTTGTTATTTTGCTGCAACTGAGGTTTTTACCCGGTTCCCTTGTCCCACCCTATGCGACAGCTTGTGAAACATGCCTCCATGACCCTAACAGGGAATCATTCATCTTCATGCGCTCTAAAACAAATCCTTCTACAGCTTCAGTGCCTTGTTGGCTGCAAGGTTAATTCAGTCAAGGCTTATCAGAGTTCATCCTAGAACCTGTCTGGGGGTGCAATCCTAACCTGGAGTTAGGCCTGCACAGTTAGGCCAGCAAAGTTTGGCTGGCACAAGGGCCACCATAAAGTGTGTTTGGACCACTCTCGGAGGATGGCGCATGTCTGTGTGCTGGCCTTTCTGACTCCGTGAATGGTCCAACATACTTTACTGTGTCCTTTTTGCTGGCCAAACTTTGCTGGCCTAACTGTGCCGACCTAACTCCAGGTTAAGATTGCACTCTAGAACACCCAACTTCGAATAGAAGAAATACCTACAAAGAAAATAATGGCTTCTGCACAATCCCTGGCTAACCACAGCCCATCCCACATTTAGGATTAAGGACTGGGTTCAAGCCCAGAAGATAAACCAAACTAAATGCAGAGTTGCCTAATGCCTAATTGTGGCCAAGATACTGAGTTCTAAATCAGGAAGTCCCTGGTTCAAACATCACCTGAGTCATGGATGATGAAAGTGACATTAGGCAATTGAAATGACCTCAGTCTCATCTGCAATGTGATGAAAATTCTGACCTACTTCGCAGGGTATGTTTGTGAGGATTGTTGAGATAACATATATGAAAGTCCACATAAACGCTAGGTTTCATGGTAATTCATTACAGTACCTCTGACCATGTGCAAAGTGCTTTTCAGTAGCCACAGCTCATCTCCCATTCACACATTTTGGATACATAGGAAGAGGAATGCCCTTCATTATCATCCTTTATCATTTCAGGGGTGCCATATTACATGCATCTCACTTTGCCATAATTATCACCTTTAGCCGTTTCAGAACAGAAAGCATCTGCATCGGGGGGGGGGGGGGGGAAAATTTGGGGGGGGGGGGGGGCCCCCCCCCCCGTTTTTTCCACAAACCAGCCGGCCGCCCCTCCGCCCCCCCCCCCCCCCGAGCTCAGCTCTGGCCAGTGGTTGTGATTCTGAAAGAGGGTTGAAAGAATCACTCACCACTGGGACATTGAAGGCATAGAGGAGATCAAAGGGCAAGGCGGCAACCAAGTCCACAAAGAACCACGTGGCCACGTAGTGGAGGCAGATGGAACGGGTATCATAGACCACCTGGCCCGACTGGCTGACATACGAGGTCCGGAAGTTCAAGATGATGTCTGCCGAGAGAAAAGAGGCAAAACGTTAACCTGGAGAGCCAAGATGGGGTGGCGAGCCAGGAAGGTGCAGTCAGTGGGTCAAGAGTTAGACCCAGAAAATCCAGGTTCAAATCTCTGCTCAGCCATGAAGCTTCCAGGGGGGCCTTGGGCAGTGGCGTCATCCTACCGGTTCGCTGGGCGGAGTTTCTTCGCTCGCTGGGAGGGTTTCCGTGGTGATCGGCAGCGTGTTCGCTGCCTCCCGTTGCGTAATGGCGAAAGCCCGCCCGCTGCTGCCTTGGGCCAGTCACCATCACTCAGCCTCCCCTACCTCACAGGGTTGTTGTGAGGTCAACAGGAGGGGAGGGGCCACGCATACCACTCTGAACTCAGAAGAGGAAGGGTGGTATCACAATGTGAAAAAGAAAGCAAGCTGCACACTGTGGGTCACTTTCTCCAATCTCCATAGCACTGGAAGAGCATGAAAGAAAGAAGCGATGTGCAGAAAAGGGGAATGAGGTGGGCCAATGCTGTGTCACATCTAAGCAAGGATCCACTGCATCAGGCCAGTGTACATCTGCTCCCACACTCTGCAGTGCTTGAATGTGAGAATAAATGTGAGAATCCTTAATGAAACCCCCTTTACTCTCCCCGCCCGAATTTAATTGTACCACCTCCCCATCATCTTTTAAAAAGACTAGCTAAGGGGCCTGAACCAAAAAGAAACCCCTCACACACACCCCTTCATCTGTAATTGAAGCATTGATGCTTGATCTCTAACATGCCCTAGGAACACAGTGAGCAGGGCAAAATGGAGGTAGTTCTTTCTGTTATTCCTTCCCAGCATCTAGTTTCCAGAGGTATAATGTCTCTGAACCCCTAGCTTCTATCCAGAGCTATCACAGCTTATAAACTATAGACCAGTGGTTCCCAAACTGTGGGTTGGGACCAGTGGTGGGTTTCAGGGGGTTCGCCCAGGTTCTATAGAACCGGTTGTTAAATGGCCGGGCCCCGCCCACTCGCTTACCTCGGCTGGCTTCGTTGGTTTTTTTGTTTGTTTTTTGGCTCTGGCTATGACATCATAGAACCGGTTGTTAATTTATTTGAATCCCACCACTGGTTGGGACCCACCAGTGGGTCGTGAGTCAATTTTAAGTGGGTCTGTTAGGGCAGCCATATTGGAAATATGGAAAGATGGGACACTGGAAAGGGGGAGGGCTGTGTGGTTGTTTTGCTTGTGTCAAGGTGGTAAATAGGCTTCTTTTTTCTTTCTGATCCTCTTTGCTATCGGAAAATGGATGAGAAATAACTTATTTCTGCATTCTCAGGAAAGCAGCAGGCTCTGGTGTTACAATGATGGCACCTCCAGCCATGACATCACTTCCAGTGGGTCCCGGACAGATTGTCTTTCTAAAAAGTGGGTCCCAGTGCTAAAATGTTTGAGAACCTCTGCCTGCTATAGACACAACATATCTAAATCCATTTCAGACCTGTTTGACCTCCACCAGTCCTAAGCGGGAAGCTCGATTGGCAAAGGCTCTTAATATTCTGTCACAGAACTCTCAGCATCTTCACAGAGGATCACTCTCAGCATCTCAAGCCAAATCCATTTAGGAAGAGATGGGTAAACATCTGGAGAGTTTAATTGTATCACCTCCAATTTTGTATGCCTCCAATTCTTCCTGCCCACCAAGCCCAGCATCAGTACCTGACACTACCCAGGCTGTCATTTTGCTGTGGCTACTTTTTTTCCCCATACTGCCCCCTGAATTATGGGGAAAAAATGTCAGCTGCCAGTCAGTGGCCACCAAGAGCGGCAGAGAAGACCCACCACTGCTGCATCAAGGTCCACCCACTCCAGCAACAGATGATGATGCCCACTGGAGGGCACCTTGCCAAGAGTCCCTTACAACTGAAGCTCATTTGCCTTCTACATCAACAGTATTTGACGGCTGAAGGCTGGGCTAGGCTGGATGCACGCAGCCAATGAGAATTATAATTGCACCATGCTGCCTGGCCTGCTGCCCTCACTAAGCCCCAGAGCAAGCAGATCTCACGCTTTCCCTCTGCTACCTTGAAAACAGGCTTAGGGCACAATCCTTGAGTTAGGCTAGCCCACTTAGGCCAGCAAAGTTTAGATGGCACAATGGACACCGTAAAGCACATTTTGACCACTCCCGGAGTCACGGAGGATGGCTCATGTCTGTGTGTTGGCCTCTCTGACTCCAAGAGTGGTCCAAACATATTTTACGGTGGCCCCTGTACCGGCCAAACTTTGCTGGCCTAACTGTGCCGGCCTAACTCCAGGTTAGGATTGCGCTCTTAATTATTCCCAACAAAATGGGAAGCCTTCCAATATTTAATGCTATTTCAGTAACTCTCAATGATTATAACATGAAATGATTCATTTTTACAAGATACGCCCCCTATATTATAGGACCTTTGACACCCATTTTGTATGCTTGTGCCTGTGGCAGATGCTTCTGCCACCTCTCTCTAGTTACACATCCAGGAGAAGGCAAAGATCTGTGGTCCTCACCCACAATGAAAAGCATCTCCACGGCGATATCGCTGACGATGGTGCTCCGGGCAGCTGCCAAACTGTCCTCCATGTCAGTAAAGCACACATTGTAGGGAACAGTCACGGCCACATAGAACGTAGCTAGGAGGATGAGCCAGTCCCAGAGAGCCTTGAAGATGCTGTAGTGCAGGACAATGAAGCGCGACTTCTGCACGGAGGCCACTTTGTACTCTGGCACTGAGGGTTTGCTCTCAAAGACGTCCTGAAGAGAGGAGGAAACCTCTTGTCAGTGAAACCTCAGGAGGAGCCTCTGTCAGTGCTGCGGCATTGCAGACCAAACCACCTGATGGTAAAAGCATCTTTGTTCCCATTTATTTTGTTTTCTTAATGGCGGCTGCAGCCCTCCCATACCCTGATATGAACATAAGAACATAAGAAGAGCCCCACTGGATCAGGCCAAGGGCCCATCTAGTCCAGCTTCCTGCATCTTATAGCGGCCCACCAGATGCCTCAGGGAATACACAAGACAACTAGATATGTGCATCTCGTTGCCACTCCCCTGCATCTGGCACTCCGAGGTAGCCTAACTCTAAAGCAAGGAGGTTGCACTAACCATCATGGCCTGTAGCCTGCGATGGACTTTTCCTCCAGAAATCTGTCCAGTCCCCTTTCAAAGACATCTAGGCCAGATGCCACCACCACCTCCTGTGGCAAGGATCAGGAGTGATATGGATCAGGAGTGCGGTGCAGGAAGAGGGAGGTTCTGCCCCCACACTTTAAGTTTTAATTAAATATGTTCTGCAAGCTACTAATTGCTATTAGTGCAAAAATAAAATCCTGCAGATGAGACTAGTTTTCATCCTCCTTCTAACTACTAGCCTGAAACTGACTGGATAAGCCAGGGAGATCAAGAGAGAAGGTGCCACCACAGTGAAGATTCTGGATGGATCTCACTGCATTTTTCAAGTTTTGGATACTGGCAGCAACCAGAGCCAAGTGTTACTGGGAGCCTCACTGGGAGGTGAAATTACGTAAGAGTCCCACTGGATCAGGCCATAGACAAAATCAAATCAATCAAGTAAGCAAGGAAGTAAATTAAATGTTTACAGTATGTATAATTTTAAAAATATATTTAAAATAAAAACCCTCCCAACCAAAACAGTTGCAAAACAGTTGCTGATCTGTTTTTAAAAAATTCCCCAAACGTCCCAAAGGCTGCAATCCTATCCACACTTACCCAGGACTAAGCCCCGTTGACTACCATTGTTAAACACATATACATAGTAGCCTGTTAAAAGTACAGGTCTGTAACATTTCCCCAAACACAGTCACAAACCATGGTAGCATCAAGTCAAATATATTAAAAATAAAATACTCATTGAAATGAATGGGGACCCAGCTGAAATCAGCTCATGACCCACAGTTTGAGAAACACAGGCTTCAATCAAAAAAGAAAATGGTGCTTCCATTTGTACCCTAGGCTGGGATACACAACCCACATACTGAAGACAAGTGATTCAAGGGCCACACAGACACAGGAGGGAAGAAATGTATATTTCCTTAGCAGTAGATCGCAGGCTATTCAACATAGCCTCTTTTTCCAGTCAGCAGACACACCACACTATTATATGTTTCTCAAATGTGTGCCAGATCTGGAAATCAGACGAAAGGGAGCCTTGTGCTCGCCCTCTCTTCCTGCTGCCTTCACCCATTGAGATGATAATCCCCTTAGGACCACTTTCTCCCTGGACATTTCCCCCAAAGCTCCTTAGCCCCCCGAGTGTGGATAAGGACCGGGAAGCCAGTCCCCTGCGGGGGTTGGGCACCATTATCAGCTTAGTGTAAGTAAGTCTCTGAATTTGCCCGTGGCAGGGAAGGGGTTTACCCGGCCTGTAGCTGGAATGGACGGCTTGCAAGAGCAGCTGCTGAGGCTGTTGTTCAACTGTGTCTCTCCCCCCCCACAGCCCCCAACCACCACCCTTCCCTCATACAGCCCAAAGCTTTTTAATCTGCCTTGGCGTCGGGTCATCGGGGAGCCAGCTGTCAAGGCCTGAAGAGCAGCAGAGGGAAAGAACAGAAGTCTCGGTTGGCGGCAGGGGGCCCTTCACGCTAGGGCTGGCTTTCCGACTGCTGCCAGACGACTCCTCTCTCTCTCTCTCTCTCTCTCTCTCTCTCTCTCTCTCTCTCTCTCTCTCACACACACACACACACACACACACACACACAGACCAAGTCCTGTGGCAAAGTCAAGGGGGCAACCACATGGTTCAACTCTCTACTGCACAACGGAGGAACATCCCGCATGCCATTTCCCTGCAAACCAACATCCACTTGGAATGCAGGGTGGTCACTGCAGAAAAGGGGTTCCGGGGTATTTGCATCTCTTAATTGCAAAGTATGAAAAAGACCAGTGGCGTTTCTACAGGGCTGGGAGGGGGAACACTAAGTCTTGCAGGAGCCTGAGGTCAAGTGTAATGTGGCCCCACCCTCTCACCTCCAGAGCCATTCGCAGCTCCGAACTGGCTCTCTAAGCAGCGAATGGCTCTGGAAGCGAGGAGGAGGGGCCATGTTACACAGGAGCTCAGGCTCCTGCAAAATTTAGCTTCCCCCCCCCATAGGAACATCACTAAAAAAGACCTGCTAAAATACACCAAGTAAAAGGCACAGTGTGCATGAGTGCATTTGGGTGTGTTAGGGGCTACTTGAGCATGTATGGGGCTACTGTACTTGTTTTTTACTTTGAAGATAAAATGGGATTGGGATCCTCACAGCTGAGAACCACAGCATGAAAACCGGTGGGCTTAACTGCCACCAGCCTGATCCCCTTCGAGCTCACCCACATTCCTGGTGGCTGCTTTCTGAGCTGGAGTAAAAACTCCTGTGGGTGCAGCCATGAAGGACCTTGATCTGGTTGGGAATTGTGGTGAGGGGCGGAGGGCTTCCCCCTTTGCTTCTCTCACACCCCATCCCAGTCTGTAGGGTGGCAATCCAACTGCTAGGCACTCAATAAAAAAATAAGGACACTAGCCTCAACCATGTACTTAACATAACTTTTGGTCTGACCCTTATTGCACATCAACAACACTGATTTATATCTAGGCTAGTGATTCCCAAACTTTTAGAGGCTGCACTGCTCCTGATTTTAAAATACCAAGGGGTGTGGCTATAATAGTGATTGAGCAGTGCTTCCCCGCCCCCTGGTTTAACATGCACAACTTTAATGCATGTAGCTTAATTTGCACTTGTTTTTAGATACCTACAGCCAGCCCAGTTCCTGGGTTCAAGGACTTCCAAGTAGACTTGAAATGCCGTTTTTGCAATCTTTTTATTATGCATTTACCTGCCCTATCAATTTACTAATCATCACCCTGCACCAAACGCCACAAAGGATTTTGGGTAATAGCAACCCCCTTTGTTTTGCCCCAAGGGGGGTGGCTTTTCCCACTCTGGATCCCAAGGATGCACATCTGTTGGGCTCTCCACTGGGAGAAGCCTCTGAGCTGCTTCAGAAAGCAAAGCCTGCAGCTGAAAGGTGACCCTCAGCAGAGGTTGCAGCATTAGCTGCCTTCAAAGTGACGGGCTTAATGCTATTAACACTGTAGCCACTGGCCGCTGCCCAAAACTACAACTGTGGGCTGCACATTTCTAGGGGCTGTGCTCAGAGAGGAGACACCAAATGGCCCTGCATTAGGATCAACTAGTCCACAAGACAGCCACAAAACCTCTAGGAAGCCTTATAGGTAGAGGTGGGAGTTTTTTGGGTTTTGGGGGGCAGATTTTGGTGTTTTCCAAAAAGTGCAGAAAGTGGTATTACGTGTTTTTGTTCAAAATTTACATTATAATAATTAATTATAATCACTTTAAACATGTACTAGGTAGATGATATAGTTGACATAGTGTCAGCAGATGCAGCCGCAGTCGTTACCTCTATATACCCATTCAAAATAGAAACCAAATAAAACAATGGGTTTTTGTGGGGGGGTTTTGCAGATTTTGGAGGGTTTTTTTGTTTTTGTATTAACAAAAATGAGCAGATAGCAGCGTTACTTGTGTTTTTGTTATCACCATTTTCTCCCACCTCTACATATCAGACTTGCAACAGGATAAAACAGCCGAGGGCATCGTAATATGCACGACAAGCTGCTGACCTTGGGGGAGCAGCTTAGTCTCTTCCCCACCATCCCCAAATGGTGCCTGATTCTGAACAGAACAATCACCTCTCAGGTCAAGGTGGGCTGGGTAGGAGAACCCGGAGCCTACCAGCAGGGATTTCTTAGGGCGCAATCCTAACCTGTAGTTAGACCAGCACAGTTAAACCAGCAAAGTTGGGCTGGCACAAGGGACACTGTGAAGTCGTTTTGAACCACTCTCCAAGTCAGAGAGGCCAGCACACAGACATGCGCCATCCTCCCTGACTCCAAGAGTGGTCCAAACGCGCTTTACGGTGGCCCTAATGCCAGCCAAACTTTGCTGGCCTAACTGTGCCGGCCTAACTCCAGGTTAGGACTGCGCCCTTATTGGCTTTCCTTTTGGCCTTTCTTTCAAACATGGAACTCAAGTACATTCAGTAGCCAAGTTCTGCCCTGGCCCAAAAGACGTAAGTTGGCACAGCTGGCTCTTGCCATCTCAGTGCGCTCCTGTCTGCGCAAAAGCAGCAGGAGGGACAGACTGAACCTTTGCTGCAGATGTGGCCACCTGGAGGTTGGATGTCTCTGACTCAGGAACCAGGGATACCTGGGGCTGCTGGGCAGCATCTGGATATTGACCAGATCTTGCCCTGCTTAGTGTCAACAAGATGGCTACACCATGGGTGCTCAGACCATGCCCCGAGATCCCCCAAGTGCCAAGTTGTGAAACTGAGGATCACAGGGATCCCTCAGACTCCCCTCTTCGCAGGCAATAAGCAAGCAGGCCATTCTTACGCTATTAATCTTCATCTCCGTCTGATCCTTCTTGGTGAAGTGGTTGGCAAGGTGGTGGAGGGCAGTGCGCCCTTGTTTCCTGGCCGCCCGCAAGTGGGAGCTTCCTGCCTTCTTACATCGGTGCTTTTCTGGAAGAGAAGAAACAGTGGGAGAGACGCACTGGTGTCAGGAAGGGTGGTGGTTTGTGCAGAGGCGTCTCTACAGGGAGGGCAGAGCTCTAAGTGTTGCAAGGAGCCTTACCCTGTCAAGTAAATCCCTCCTCTTCCTTGCTGCTGTAGCCAGTAAGCAACGCCAAGATGTTGCTTTTCCCTGTGAGGATTGGCTAAAATGGTGCAGGAGAGGAGTGATTTCCACTGCAAGGTAAGGCTTCTTGCAAAACTTAGAGCTCTGCCCTCCCTGTAGAGACGCCACTGGGTTTGTGTACTTTTCGGCCTCAGCAAAGCCAAGTGGTCCCTTCTGGCTTTTCTTTCTTAA
>JAJKFI010000075.1:4109346-4149861 GCA_029204185.1 Lerista edwardsae
GTGTGTGTGTGTGTGTGTGTGTGTGTGTGTGTGTGTGTGTGTGTGTGCGTGCGTGCTGGTGTGTATGTCAAAAAATAGTTTGCATCTGTAGCTAAGTCCAGTTTTTGGCTTCTAGGATGCAGGATTAGGGGGCTGCTTAGATGGCTGTGTATTAAAACGTGCACTCTCCATGGTCCTGAGCAGCTCTTTCTCCAAGCTGAGTGGTCAGAAGGAACTGCTGCCTGTAATATAAGCTGCGCATCCCACGAGGACAGAAATGAACTGCTGGTCTGAGCAGCACAAAGCATAGAGCAGCACATAACGAATTGCTTCCCATTCTCTGGGAATATGATTTGAGAGCAAATGTAATTTTAAGGATCCAAATGTAATTTTAAGGATGCAGAGCTGTTCAGATCCTACCACCATCCTTACATAGGTTTAATTATACCCATAAATGAAACCAGAAGATGTATAGAAAACAGCAATGGATTGTGTTAAAAATGTAAGCTACAATTTGACACCTTTTTCATATCTGGTGGGAATTTTATCAGGCTCAGAAATCTTGGAATAATGTGAGAGACATAATTGGTTGTGAAATCCCAGTGGACCCTGTGGCTATTTTCTTAAGTCATTCGAGACATCATGCTAGAGTAGCAAATCTTGTAATTTCAGCAAGGATCTTGTTACATGCAATTGGAATCCAGATCAACTGCACTCTCTGGTCATTTGGAAATAAATGATTTGGACTTTACTTATAGTTGATAGTCTTGGAAAGGGAATATCAGTGCCAGAAAAACAGAGGATGCTTTTTATCCATTATTGGAATAGATCTATGAAACGAGAAAGTATTTGGTGGTATTAAATATAATCTGATGATCTGATATAAAGTGTTAAGACATTGCACATAGGGGGTGGGGACCCCAACAGCAAAAGGCAAAACCATCCTGCATATCTTTCATGTAGACCTACACATGTTTACTCAGAAGTAAGTTGCATTGTGTCCAATGGGGCTTATTCATAGGTAAGTGCACATAGGACAGCAGCTATACTGGCTTAAAAGCAGTCAACGTTCAAGGTTTCCCCAAAGTGTGGGTTGTGATCCTACGGAGATCACTGAGGGCACAACCCTAACCTGAAGTTAGGCTGGCATAGTTAGACCAGCAAAGGGACCATAAGGGACATCATAAAGTATGTCTGGACCACTCTCAGTCAAGGAGGATGGGGCACGTCTGTGTGCTGGCCTCTCTGACTCCGAGAGTGGTCCAAGCATACTTTATGGTGTCCCTTGTGCCAGCCAACTGAGCTGGCCTAACTGTGCTGGCCTAAATTCAGGATAGGATTGCGCCCTGAGAAGGCAAAATAAGCTTGCAAACCCCAGTTGCTTGGAGCCAGTTACAGCAGGCTGTTGATGAAGGGGGTTGTGAATCTGTGCAAGCAAGAAGTGATATGGGGGTGTGGGGTGTTAGATGCTAGGTGTACCTGCAGGTTCCAACTAGCAAAGTTCTAGTGAAAGAACTAGCAAAAGTTTCTAAATTAAAAAGTAACTAGCAAAATTAGAATTAGCAAAGCTTCTAATTTCTGCCTTTAGGTGGTAGGTTACTTTCTAGCATTGATGCAGCCATGCCAACAGGGCATATGCTGCATCCTGCAATGAGGGGTGGTCAATCACAGAGGCCTCCTCTAAGTTAGGGAATGTTTGTTCCTTTACCTAGGGGTTCCATTGGACCCTTTATGTAAGATTTAGGGAGCAAGAACTCTCCTGGATCAGGCCAAAGCCCATGTAGTCCAGCTTCCTATATCTCACTGTAGCCAGTTGTTGTTGCCACTCCCTTGTTTATATAAGGCTCCAAGGTGATCTCCAGTTCAGGCAGCACAGAGAGCTAGATCTGCTTAGTTTTACCAATGAAACAATAAGGCAAGCTGGATTATGCTTTGTTTTATAAAATGCAAAGATTAGAGCCACGTGTAACTTAACTTCTAAGGTATCTCATAATAGACTATTTACAGAGTCGAAAGCATTAGCATTGTTGATTTTCTGTCCTGCAAAAATAGCCTTCCTTTTTTCCATATTCTTTGGGCTTCCTGTAGCTATTTCCATCTACTGAATTCCCTAAAACAAACAGAGACTGCCAAGAACAAGCTTGGCGGTTCAGGCAATCGGTCCCCCAAACACACAATGTGTTGAACATGAAGTTACCATGATGGGGATAATCCAACATCAGCCATTCATGCAAGAGGCAAGGAAGGATGTGAATTGAAAATCCAAAGCAATTGAGCCAAAGGATGAATGAGCTTTGCCAGTGATGGGAAATTGTGGCTCTGCAGATTTAATGTTAATCTCCCAGTTAAAAGCCTGCTGGAACATGCTGCAGCCAAGCGTGATCCATGAAAGGATTCCCTGCTAGGCTGAAGACACAGCCCTGAAGTCCTGCATTCCAGCATCTGTAAACACTGGACATCACAGCCTGCAGAAGCTGGTGGTAAAAACTGCGACTCCCAAGACATGCTTGCTTTCAAAATTGACTTTAGGTAGCCCTAACCTAATCCTGGTTGGACACCATAGTCTATCGCCGGAAGCCTTTCACAGTATAGTAGGCTCAGATGTGCAGTGGCTATTTAGTGAATGGAGGATGACATTCTGCTCATGCTCAAAGGCAGTTTTATTACTTTCTATTTTCAAAGGGCTGGGATTGCTGCCATTTGAACAGGTTTGTGGACAAGTCCCGTCTCTAAAAACACTCCGATTTCATTTGACCCAGAATTCAATTTCAATTGTAGGCCTTTACCCAAAAGAATGCCATGAAAAGATAAATGCCTTTGAACACGTGCAGAGTGCTTTCCCTCTCCACTCAGTCGCCACTGCTAAGACACAACTCTGAGGTTAGGACTGAAGGAACTTCAAGAGACAATGGATGCAATTTCCGCAATTTCCTCAGCTGTGACACCTCCCCTTTTAAAAAGTTATTCCCTGAACTGAATCTAGGCCACTGTCTCTGAAAAATGCCTACAGTCTAAAAAGAGTATCAGAACAGATTTGACATTCTCATGTCAAGGATGCAAGACGTCCCAACTGAAACACTTTACAAGAAAGTCAGGAGCTGTCCGAGGTGCTGATCAGCCACTTTCTTATGCATTCATTGGAAGTGTAGGCAACATGGCTGATTTTAAAAATCCCTTTGGATAACCAGAGGACTCATAAACAACATCCTCCTTTTAGCAGGAGATACCCTTAAATCCAAACACAGCACCTATCATTTGCATTAGGCAAATGAAAGCAAGCAGAATTCAGGTGATACTCTAGAATTGATGGAGTGGGAAATGGGCTCTTGCCTCTCTTTCCCATTTCCTCGCAGTTCAACAAAAACTTTTCCCTTCAGATATTTGCATTGGTTCCCATAAGTGTAGCGATGGCAGAGGAAGGGGTGTGTGTGTGTGGGGGGGAAGCACGTTTCCTTATGAAACCTTTTCCTGGACAGCTCCAAAGGAAAATGCTAAATTAGTTTTCATTGATCTTTCTGGAAGCATTTAAATCCTCCTCTCCACCTCCACCCCTAGAATCCTCTTAAGGGAAAATCCTCTAGCCACAATATGGCATTTTAAGTTTTAAAAAAATAACGATTACTACACCTTCCTTCCCCATCTATTTACCCTTTTCCTGGTAAGGCAACGCAAATCATAAGGGCGGGTGGAAGAGCACAAACAATATGTGTTGGGTGGGATATACGTGTAATTGCATTTTTTAAAAAATAGGCATAGTTTACCTCTTCTCAACAAAACAGATAGTTTTACCCATCACCATGGGTTTACAATGGGTTTTCCCCCAATTTTGATGTGTTCTAATGACCTGAACACTATATGGACCATATGGTTATATGGAAAGACTGGCCAGGGCTACCCCTAGACTCTATTAGCACTCTATCCCTCCTGTCTCCCTAATTATTATTAGTCACTGGGGGCGCAATCCTAGATAGGATGGCATAAGCTAAGGCAGCAAAGTTTGGTCAGCACAAGGGACACGGTATAAGTATGTTTGGACCACTCCCCGAGTCAGAGGCCAGCACACAGACATGCGCACATAATCCTCCCTGAATCCAAGGTGGTCCAAACATGCTTTATGGTGGCCCTTGTGCAGGCCAAACTTTGCTGGTTTAGCTTAAGCCAGCCTAACTCCAGTTTAGGATTGCACTCTGAGAATAATACTGTATGACACATTCATATGGTTCATAGGAGTCTCCTTGAAGATGAACAGGTATTCCAGTTTGGAGTGTTCAAATCATTTCACCAACATTGCTTACAACATCGCTGAAAGGTAGGATTAGGTAGGGTTAGCCATCCTCATGAGTAGATGAGTAATGTGAGTAAAAACTGGTTTACCCACAACCAACTGCTGTGTTTACGGAAGAAGTGACCATTGTTCCAGGAATCCCCAGATGCGCAGCTCTGTCTAGGGTTTAGGGTTTTTTTGTGTTTTTTTTAGCCACTAAACAATCTCTCCTATACTGTATATAGTAAGCCTAATGAAAATCAGCCAGATCTGCTCAAAGGGGAATTTCATCAAACAGGGGTCCTGTAGAACTCTCTTCAATTTCAATGGTTGCACAGGGAATTCCTCTTGGGATTGTGCCTCATGGGGCAAATGGTACTAGGTTAGTTACATCTCTGGCAAGTGCGTCCTGGTCAAACGCGTCCCAGTCATTGGTGTCCCTGGACATTTGAATCTGGGTTCTTGTGGTTGTTGCTTTTGCATCCTGGCCATTTGCCTCTTGCTGTAACTGGGCAACAAACAAACTATAACTTGGCAACAAACCCCTAAGCCTCCTATCCCAGTCCTAACCGACCTTTGCATTTTAATAATAAAAAGTGCATCCAATATAAAGATACATCTATTGGGACACAAATGTCAGGCACGCAAAAAGAACAGATGCAAATGTCCAATAAAAGGTAAAGGTTTCCCCACAACCAAATGGTCTAGTTGTGACCAACTGTAGGGGGCAGAGCTCCATTTCAAAGCCTGTAGAGCCAGCATTTTGTCCGAGGACAAGCTTCCGTGGTCATGTGGCTGGCATGACTCTATGCCGTAGCGCACGCAACGCTGTTACCTTCTCACCAAAGTGGTCCCTATTTATCTACTTGCATTTAGGTGCTTTTGGACTGCTAGGTTGGCTGGAGCTGGGACAAGCAACAGGAGCTCACTCCGTCGCGCAGTCTTGAACTCCCAACCTTCCGGTCAGAAAGCCCAGCAGCAGCAGTTTAACCCACTGCGCCACCACGTCCCTTAAATGTCCAATACCAGGATGCATTTGACTGGGATGCCAGCATCCAGGATACCATGGCCCTGTCACTGGTTCAAATCTACCCTGACACTCCAAATGTGATGGTACCCAAAAGTTGCATGGGAAGAGCTGTAGAATGTATGTTTTGTATGCAGAAGGTCCCAGGCATCTCTCCAAGGACTGGAAAAGGCTTCTGCCTGAAAGCCTAGAGAACTGCTGTCAGTCAGTGTGGACAAGACTAATTGAGAAGGATCGAGGGTCTGCTTCCTGTCTTCATGTAGGATCAACCTGATGTGGTTGTCTCTGATCACCAGTCCAGGAAGCTTGAAGGGAAGCTTGGAAGGGAAGACAGTGAATTCCTAACCTCTACACCTACAAATGGAATTAGCCAGCTTTGGGCACTTTCAGATGGGACCTGTGTAGCAAGTTGTTGCTTTCCTGCATGCTTTCCTGTGTGGTTTTTCCACACAGCAGTAGAGGTATTGGGATAGATGTATTCCACCTGGACCCTCCCCACTTTATCCCTCCTATTTGTGATCTGTTGAATCTGGACATGCACTTCTCAAAAGAAGAAAGAACAGGAGCATTAATAATCACATGGTTATTAACCTGCTGTGCCACTTTTTTCTTTTTCTTTTTCATTGGATTTGCTTCGCTAGTAATTGTGGTTATTCAAGCACAAAGAAAATAAAAGTGGATAAACAGACAATGGATGATTAGGTCATGTGAACCCCACCCCCTGCAAGGAGAGTGTGAGCAAAATGTGACTGCTCTGGATTAAAGATTTCGTCTGGAAGTGCCCTTTAAAAAGGCTCCCATAAACTAGTCTTCTCTCATTATTTCCACAGTGCTTCATTTCTGAAACAATCATGCCACCTTTTTACACACACACACACACACACACACACACACACACACACTTTCAGACATAATCAGGCTTTCTTCTCCTGATTATGAGGATTGCACCACAAATATAATTAGGGCTTTACTTAAGTCACAAAGACAGGTTCCTGCCCCAAGAAGTGTGCAATCTAAAATTCACATGTAGGAGAGAGGTCATAAAACGAGAAGGAAAGGGAGGAAAGGGAGAGGCAAGGATAACAGACCTTTGTGATGTGTGACTTCATACTGGGGAGAGAAAGCCAGGCTGTGCATGGTCCTTATCTCTACTTCGCTTGTAGACTCTGAGCTGCCCCTGGAATTCTAAAGAGCCCCCCCGCCCCACCTTGAACCCTGCTAGGAGGGAGAGCACAGCACCCCTCCCCCTTGTCGCTTTCACGTGTGCACTTCACCTGCACAACTAATAAGTTCGGCTGGGTTCCGCTACTCCCAAGTAAGCACCTTCGGCTACAAGACTAGAGTTGGGGGTCCTCTAAACATCAACGCGGGAGAGGGGAGGAGAACACCGTCTAACCACAGAAGAGACACAAAGAGAGGGCTTTTCTCTCCTTCTCTCAAAATACTGAGTTCTCCAGTGGAGGAGGACGAGGGTGCGGGAAGGGATTATATTAGGTCCATCCTGACATCAGCTGATGCTGTCCGTAGAAAGACAAAGAACCTCTCTCTCTCTCTCCCTTTGTCACCTCCGGGGATGTGAAGATGGGGAGGAGACTCCAAGGGAAAAAGACGCAACACAAAGGCGCGGGGCGGGATACGCGATGGAGGGGATCTTTATTGTTTCGGACTCGGAGATGCTCTGCATCTGCGCGGCTTCCCAGTGGGATCGGGGGCCCCGCTTCATTCGGAGCACAAAGACTACCAGCTCTTTTCGCTCCCCCGCCGCAGCTAGAGAGAAGTCGGACGGGAGGTCCGGGGTGGGACCTCAATGCCCCCTCCCCAGCCAGAGACATCCGACTCCTTCCCACTCAAGAAGGTTAGCTCCTTGTTCCCACTCCCAGAGCCGAGCGCCCGTCCTGGGGGCCTCGGGCCGCCTCTGTCCTAGGTGGGGTTCAACTTTTGAACGCGGAGGTGTCTGGGAGACTGCGAGGGCGGGGTGAGGACGGGCGAAGAGTCTTCTGCGAGTTTTTTAGGGGAGTTCACGCTTGACGCCCCCCCCTCCAAATTCGGTCCCCAGGAACTCCGCGGGAACTCCCGAAGAGCGACTCTCTCCCACCCGCGCGGGTCTCCCAGCGCCTTCTGGACCGAGGCACCCACCACCCATCCGCCGCCGCGATGCCCGCTCCGTCGGGGGGGGGGAGCCCCAGACTTACGTGTCCCATCGAACCTGTTGGCGATGTTGTCCAGGAAGGTGTTCTGCGGCGCCAGCAAGCCTTTCATCACCGGCATGGCGGCGGCAGCATCGGCGCCCCCGCGGGGAAGGTCTCTGCGTGCGCGCGGGTGGCGGGGGGTCTAGGCGACGCCGCCGAGCGGCTCCGGCGAGGGGGAGCGCGGCATCCCGACCGGGCTGCTGGCGCGAGGCGAGAGGCGAGGCAGCTGGCGAGCCTCCCTCCCTCCCTCCGCGCCGTCCTGGCCCTCCCCGCTAATCCCAGCCGCGCAATTAGCACGCAGCGGACCGGGGGGGGAGGAGGGAGGGATGGGGGAGATCCCCGCCCGCCCCGATTGGATCGCAGCCTCCGCCTTTGCCCGCGCGCTCACACGAGCAGCGCCTCGAAAGCCCTCGCCCGGGGTCCGGCTCCGCGCACCCTCGAGGCACCCGCGCGACCCGGGCGGACGGGCACAGTCCGGGCAGCAGCGGGCACTGTCGCCCTTTCTCGTTCTCTGCAACCCGGCGCTCTGCTACGACTTCGGCTACCCACTGAAGGGCTCGCGCCGCGCACCCGGGGGAACGGCGCTTCCCCCTTTGGAATCGTGTTCCTGCTGAGCTGGGCTGGCCGTTTTCTGACCCCGTTCCCGGAGTTTGCAGCTGGGCTCACTTGCTGGCGGCTGCTCTCGGGTTTCCCTCTGCACATTCCGGCTGCATCATATTGCTGTGTCTGGTTCCTGCTGGTGGCTCCCACTGGATTGGTACGCAGGGGGGCCCTTCCTTTCAACTGTGGCGGAAACTGCCCGGAGATACACTGTGGAAAAAGTGGACATCACGGCTCCCTGCATAAAGGGCGCACCCCCCTAGAATACTGAGGGTAGGTTGGTGGGTGGGTCTGGGGTTCTCAGTTTGCAATGAGGAACACCTTTGTTCCGTCCTTCCTCAGGCACAAATACACTTCTGGCAGTCTTGCTGGAGTAGTTTATGCAGTTCAGGAAGGGATGACTTGGGTGGGGCAGGAGATGTTACAATCTCCCCATGTTTTGGACCACCTGGGATTTTTCTCCAGGTGCACAGTGCCCCAGAGCTGTCTTGGAATATACAGGACTGATACTGGTGTTTTAAAGTTGTATATGGGCTTTTGACCCTGAATCTTATCCCCTTATAGAAATCTCTTTCCTTAATTCTCAAGCAAAACAAAATATGAAATGATGCTCTTTCCACCCTTGAGGTTGGAAGAGAATAGGTGACTTTATGTTGCCATCTATGTTATTCTCTCCCTGCCATCCCATGCCCCACAACAAGCCACAGCTTGGTACAAGCAGGGAGTTCATCTTGGAGTGGATTTTCTTCCTGATAACTCAGGGCGCAATCCTAAACTGAGTTAGGCCAACATAAACTAAACTAGCAAAGTTTGGCCAGCTCAAGGGACACCGTAAAGTACGTTTGGACCACTCTCGGAGTCAGAGAGGTCAGCACACAGACGTGAGCCTTCCTCCCTGACTCCAAGAGTAGTCTAAACACACTTTGATGGCCCTTTTGCTGGCCAAACTTTGCTGGCTTAGTTTATGCCAGCCTAGGATTGTGCTCCCAGTCATATTGAAAACTGTTCTTTATCCTAAGAACATAAGAACATAAGAAGAGCCCTGCTGGATCAGGCCAAAGGCCCATCTAGTCCAGCTTCCTGTATCTCACAGCGGCCCACCAGGTGCCTCAGGGAGGCATGAGACAACAAGATGCTTGGATCCTGTTGCCACTCCCTTGCACCCAGTACTCTGAAGTAGCCTACTACTAATGTAAGGAGGTTACAACCCTTATCCATCCTGATCTGGCCCACACTCAGGGATGTCCGGATTCAAATCTGGTTCAGTCCAGTGCTGTGGAGATGCTCGTTCGGGTTTAATTGTGCTCCAGGTGGGTTTTGTCTCTGCACTTGGGAGAGGCAAGATGTCACGTGGCTTTTTTTAAAGCTTTTCCCCTAAAAATATCTTTTCAGTGCCAGAACTCAGAGAAGGAACCAGGTGCCTTTAGCTACATGTGGCATTCAAATCATTATCCAAGACAGGGCTTAGCCTGGAATGTCTTTCAAATGGCTAACCTCTATGCACCAAAATACTGCTATATCACAAACCTCAACATATGGCTGTTACCCATGTTAATCGCGGTGGTATGAGGAAACAAGAGAGAGGTTAGCTTTGGGGATGAGATGCACAAAGAAGAAGAATCAAGGCTTAATTTGAACCACAACCCAATGTTGCTGGTGTTCAGCCACAAAACATGTGAATTTTACCAAGTGCAGTACCTCTGATCATGTGCAAAGTTCTTTTTTTTTCTTACATAGTGTTACTAACCACTTGCCCCAATGTGTCTGGAGAAGAGCTCCAATCTGTAAGAGCAGTGTTTCTCAAAATGTGTTCCTCAGAGTCCTGGGGCTCCCTGAGACCCCTTCAGGGGCTCCACAAGCACCCCATAAGTGGTTGCCATCTGCTCAGCACTGTGCCACTTCAAGCATGCAGTGGCACTCTGGGGCTTGGAGAACTGTGTGTTAAGATGTGGCTTTCATGTAGACTTGAACCCCATCTCGGCTTTTGTCCTAACTTTGCTCCTTCTCTGATTGCAAAAGTGGGGAGAGGGTATAGTATTTGTGGGAAAGGAAGAGAGAAGAATTCTAAGAGACCTTTCTGGAGAGGGTGCAAAACTGCAAAACACATACGGGTTAATTTATGCCAGGACTCAGCCTTGAGTTGTATGACGTAATAGAGTACCTTCGCACACATCCAAAGTGTATCACTGTCACTGCTAACCACAAAAGGGCTCAGAAAGTGACATGAGCGGGCAAGCAGAGAGCACCTCCACCTCTGGTTTTGGAGATCAAGCTCTAGAAACGCACAAAAGAACTGTCAAACAAAGAGATTCAGCGGAGCCAAAGCATCCAGATTTCTTTGCAATACTGCCCTCTGGCTGCCAACCAATGCCTAGTCAATGAAATTGTCCAAAGGGAGGGGCATTGGACTCATAGCAAAGGCGCCCATAATGGATGGATAGGAACATCTGTTAAGTTTATAGGTTATTAGAGGTGGATTCTTGCCCCTGGTCCTGCTAGAGCACAGAGGCCAATCTGGACACAACAACATGACATTTTAACATGGAACCTGCTAAGAAAATGTTACTTACAAAAAAAAAAGTATTAAAAAAACAAAAGCATTAACAGACACCATTGTACTGATGGGAAAATTACCAGTTTGGGCAGCTGAGGTCATCCTCCAAAGAGGAACTGTCCAAATCATCAGCCTGAGCTGGCCACCTTGCCTTGCTTCATGGTAGGGCCACCTCCAGCCAGATGTTGTTGACTTTCTTAGAGGTCTCCAGGTGACCTTTTGGCCCCCAGTGTAACTTTGGATCTCTACACATAAACACAGACCTCTGCATCTCAACCACCTGCTCTTGAGCTGTGAACGTCAAGCCTTTCGCCACTTTCCCTGCAGTGTGGCTAGGAAGAAATGATGGCTTTAGTGTGGTATCAACCACTGTTCTTAGTGCCGTTTTCATCTGCAGTGGTTAATTTGGCTGCGTGTTGTACATTTCTCCATCCTCCAGCCTCAGCAGGGATCCAGCAAGAGGGGTGGGCTCCACTTGAGATCTGAGTCTTTCTCAGCTCCAGGGAAAGAAGGAAAGAAACAAAGGCAGGATGCAGGCACAAGAACCGAGATCCCCCAATCAGTTCTGGGTTCAGCAGTGAGGAAGAGGTTGCTCAGGCCTTCTTCCACCTGACTCCTTTTCTGGGCTTGCCCCCTCCTGGGGGAAAAGACACAGCATAGCCTGTGCCAAGGTCTCTCATCCCCACCCCTGAGTGCAATTCAAAACACGCCCCCTTTCCAGATTAGTTGCTTGCACTCATTGGTCGGCCTGACCACCTCCAAAAGGGTCAGATATTGTTGGTCAAAATACTGTTCTGGTCCCCAGACTATTGTCTGGACTAGAGAGTGGCCCCTCAAGAACAGAAAGGCTGACTGTCCCCTGAAATGAGATGAGTTAGAGGTGCTGTTTTCCATCTGTGGGTACCAGCTGGCAACCAGACTAGTCAGATAATATGTGATGTAGAAGGACATTTTCAAATGTGAACACTGAGATCCTGAGCATGTGGGCAGCGCCCTTTCCGCAAGGTCTCCCAAGGAAATAAATTGTCAGCCTGAAACAAAAGGGCAGGACTTATGGACAAAGGCTGCAATCCTATACACACTTACCTGGGAGTAAGTTCTATTAAATGTAATTCTGTGCAAGATCTATTTCTGAGTAGAGATGCCTGGGGCTGCACTAAAGTCCACGGAGGTCCGTTTTCAAATAGGTATTTGTGCTAAGTAGAACCTCTCAGTACAGAGGCACGCTACCCCAGAGTATCAGGGTCTGGGAACTGACAACTTTTGACCTTGTGTCCTGTTTACTTCCTGGAGGCATCTGGTCAACTGACTGTCCTTAAAAACAGAAGGCTGGACTAGATGGACCCTTGGAAGGATCAAGCAAGGAGTAGTTCTTTGGGTATTTATTTTTTAAAAGTGTCTTTTGGAGAACCGTCAAAGCAGCAATCATGCACATAAAAAGTCAAAACAGTGAATTCAGTTTAAATAGCCAGAATTAAAAAGAGCAGCAAGAGAATAAAAAATGCAGAAGGCTCCAGCAACATCCATAAAAGGTTGGCCTACTGTAATGGGGTCTAATGGGGCAGCCCAAGATGACTTCTCAGTAGGGGTGTGTTTTTGCGTGATATTTTTTTTTCTAAAATGACTTGATTAAAATAGCAAATTGCTGTGTTATGCGTTTTTACTGAGATATTTTAACCCACCAAAGGGGGTTGTGTTGTGTTTTTATTCAACATTATCATCCCAATTTTTGTTACAGGCATGCCCCAGTATCCCCGGTTTCAGTTATCCATGGATATTGGATATTAGGGTGCAATCCAGTGGTGTTATCCTGGCGGAATGGCCCGGTACGCCGTTCCGCCAGTTCTGCGGACGGGCCCGGGACGGGCCGCCTCTCCCGAGGATGGGCAAGCTGCTCTTGAGCCCTCCCTCGCGTCCCAAATCGCTCTGAAATGGAGTGATTCGGGTGCTGTGAGGCGCAGGGAGGCGTGGCTGCCCTCCGCCATAGGGGCAGAGGGCTGTCAATCATCCGGGCGTTCCGGTTCCTGGCGCGCCCGGATGACATCTCTGGTGCAATCCTAACCTACACTGGAACACCACAGCATGTGCACGACAGCGTTGGGCTGACGTAAGCCGCTTGCGTTGGCCCAAGGCAGCATGTGGATTGCACTGTTAAAAAGACAGAGGAACATTAAACAAATCTCTTCTTTTAACATTGTTGCAGCAAAACCACTGATGTTCTCCTATCTTTAGAAAGGCGTCCCCAATATCCACGGTTTGAGGTATCCACAGTGGGCTCTGGAACAGACCCCCACAGATATCTATAATTTTAAATGCTTTAAAACTGTACTAGGTAGATGATATAGGTGCTATAGTGTCAGTAGATGCAGCCACAGTATTATTTCTAATTGGAAAAGGAATCTATTTTAATTTCTGGGGAATATCTTAAACAGCCAAATGTGGTATTTTGTGTTTTTATTCAGATATTTAAACCCCCAAAGCTGGTGTTTTGTGTTTTTATGCATTTTTGACAGAATAAGCCACCCTTATTGCTCAGAAACTTCAATTATACTGTAGCAGCTGGACTGCTAATAGCTCAAAGTGGGAGAAAACGCTGATAATGAAATAAAAACATATAATACCATCACTTTACTTTTCATGTTTGTCAAAGAAAAAAAGCAGTTCCTGCTTCCTGTCAGCTGCGTAATTGACACGGACATTGACAGAATGTCAATGGCTATGAAACATGACCATTGGCTTTATTTGGAAAAGGCCAGAAGAGGCGTAGATGACACATGTTTGAAAAGCGATATTCTGTACCAGATATCCTTACCAGGTTCTGTACCAGAGGTATAGAACTTTTACCTCTGGTACAGAACCTCACCGCCATTAAATAGCAACACTGATGATTACAGTTGGCAAAAAGGGCTCATGTGAACTCTTTGCAGTGTGTGTGAGCGGAGCAAACATATTTTAGTTAATGGCATTTGCAGCAGCAGTCTTCTGTAGGGTTGGCAGATCCTTGTCGGGGGGGTGCCTGACAGGCCCTGGCTGGATCAGGGCTCATGGCAGACGGGCCTAGAGTTAGCTGGGTGCTGGGCACCTCCTCCTTGAGCTCTGATGCCAGCCCAATCACCCGCTTGCCCATGGTGAGAATCCCAGCAGCCTGGTTATCAGAGCTGCGCAAGAGGTGGTAAAGGCGGCTCTGGAAGGCCTTGGTGGCTGTGGCACTGCCCCGCTTGCCGAGGGTGAGGATGCCCGCGGCATGATTGCCCATCCCGCGCAGCAGCTCAAGGATGCGGCAAGAGCAGCTCTTCTGACGGCAACAGTCCGGGACGGATGGTTTGACCTCAGCAGAGGAGCACAGCAGAAAGAGCAGGAGCAGGAAAGTAGCTTTCTTGACCTGCAGGGGGAAAGCATGGAGTTAACAGTTTTCAATTTGAGGCCCATGCCTGACCATGAAAGCATTGCAGCCAGAGGAGCCGTCACAGGATCTACTGCACATGGTTGCAATTGGTAACCTAACCCCGGGGGGGGGGCAAATGGTTCCATTCTAGGTTAACCAGATACAAACTGAGAAAGAGTGCCTATACCTTTAACCATTGGCTAGAAACTGGAATGTTGGCAGAGGCAGCTTTGGAAACCCCTCCATGATGAGCTGCACCTATTCAAATTCCTTCTTCTATGCAGTGGTTAAAGGTATAGGCACTCTGTCCCAGTTTGCATCTGGTAACTCTATCCATCCAGTTGGAGCTGCATGGAGACAAGGGGCGTAAGGCTGGTTTCGCGGCTTTTGCTATGCACCTTAGGTAGGAAAATGCCACACTGTCCACCGGGTGGGGGGGGGGAAGTAGTACCCCCTCTGTCCCTGACTTAGCTGCCTTTCCAGAAACATGCTTCATTCACTCCCAAGAGAGGGAAGCGGGAGAGGGATGGCTTTATGCTTAGTCCTCTGTAGGTCAGTGGTACCCAACCTCTTCTGCACCAGGACTCCCTTTTTAGGTACGACAACCTGTTGGGACCCCCCCCCCCCAAGACCTAAGCCCAGGAGTGATGTTGTTAAGAGGAAAGTGAAGTCATCGTTTTTAATAAATCACCCTTTCTGAAAGTTGAAATAACTCCATATCCTTTTTAGAATATTCTGAATCTAAGTAACACTTGAGTTTTGAGCTCAGTGATTGATTCAGCACTGAGAACAACATTGCACAGACCACATTGTGGCTTCTCTATGCCACTGCTGATAAAGGTGGTAAAGCCAAATTCTGGATAATCTTCAGAGTATTTACGTTCCTCTTCCCTGTGTGCTGAGACTCACCTAGGCATGCACGTGGAACATGTGATGTGCCTGCTTGGAGAGAGACCTGGGAGAGACTTTATCGCACCCATAAATACACACCAAGACGAGCCCATAGCAAAGCTAAATTTCCCTCCCAGCCACAAGCTTTGAGGAGGTGGCAGTTTAATGGGGAAGCTTCTTCCCTAGCCAAGATGAAGCTTCCAAGATGGTGATGCCCAGCTTTTCAAGATGCCTGCCCCAAGCAATTCACAACCCCCTGAAAATTGGTTTGTGAGCCCGTTGGGGGTCCCAACCCCCAGGTTGGGAATCACTGATGCAGGTGAACTTGATTAGCAGGAGAGTCCAATTTAAGGAGAATTAATTAACGTCTGTTTACCTTATTTTGGCCATTCCAGGGAACTGGCTAAGCATTGCCTCAGGACCTGGCTGTAATGCTGTACGTATTCACATCAGATCTCAATGTTACAATGATATGCTTGACATGTGAACGTGCTACCAAAAATCTAAATCCGTGCTCTGGCTCCTGATTATATTTCATATCACCTTGAAGGTTCTAGATCTTGCTTTTTAAATCTCCCCACCTTGAAGCCCCTATTTCATCCCACATATAAACCCCATTTGCTAGCAAAGAGCACAGACCTGGGGAGTCAGGGTACCGTTTCTCTACAGTGAGGCAATTTATGGGGGAGAAGTGCTGTCTGCTTGCTTAACCACTCCCACACTTGTTACTTGCCTGGCCTCCCAGCCCCCTCAACTGCTTTGTTCCCAGTAGCATTGCTAAGGGGGGGGGGCAAAACAGTGCTGCAGGCACTGCAGTATGCTGTGTAAGCAGCCCCTTCTACTCGCTGCTGGAGCCATTCCCGGCAGCAATGGCAATGTGCAGGTGCTCACCAAACCAAACAGCATCTCTTGTGCTTTGCTGTCACTTCCCGGAATGGCTCTGACGGAGAGTGGGGCGGGGCTGCTTACACGGAGCATTGGGGCACCTGCAGTACTTACCATTTTGCCCAGTAGCTACACTACTATTTCTTCCAAACTTTATATTTGCCAGATCAAGTGGGAAATGCAGGTAGGACTGACTGCAGGCAAAAGGACCTCACCTGTCCTTTCCAACAGTTTGCTCCTCTACCTAGCCTACTGCTTTGTAGCCACACAACCCAGACTCCCAAATCTGTATTTAATGCTCAGTGTGGTACTTAGGTCGCTACATGTGTGGCTAGCCTGATGGCAACATCTGCCTGGTTGCCATCCATGAAAAATCATAGATGGCCTTTTAGAGATTGATGGGGAGGATTGTGTTGTCATGGTAATGTGGGTACCAAATACTTCAGGAAATGTCATTGAGAGCCCCCAAAAGCCAAATTGAGCTAATTAGGTTGGAGACTGAAGAACAAGATCTCCATGATAGCATTATCAGCATGCACAGGGACAGTTAGACAATGACAGAAGCTGTGAAGTCTCAACGCACGAATGAGACAGTGGTGTTTAAAAGGGAAGCTTTGGCTTTGTTAGTCATTGGGCAAGAGGAACATGTTTGGAACTGACAGGCCCTGCGTGAATTAAAACTGAACCAGACTGTCAACATTTAAAATGGAAAAGACTGTAGAGTAGCATTTAAGTTGATTCCTGGGGGAAAGAACCAGGAGGTGCAGAGGACTCATCCATTAGCGATCGTGTCCAAAGCATTCAAGGGACGTGGTGGCGCAGCGAGTTAATCCGCTGTTGCTGGGCTTTTGACCGCAAGGTTGGGAGTTTGAGACTGCGCGACAGAGTGAGCTCCCGTTGCTTGTCCCAGCTCCTGCCAACTTAGCAGTTCGAAAGCACCTAAAATGCAAGTAGATAAATAGGGACCACTTCGGTGGGAAGGTAATGGCATTCCGTGCACTACGGTGTAGAGTCATGCTGGCCACATGATCGGACAAAAACGCCGGCTCTACAGGCTTTGAAACGGAGATGAGCACCGCCCCCTACAGTCAGTCACGACTAGACCATTCGGTCGTGGGAAACCTTTACCTTTTACCAAAGCATTCTATTCTGTCAAGGTGAGAGTAGAACAGCAGCTGACGACAAACAGATAGAAACTAATGCACATGAAATGACGAAGAAGAGTCACAGAGGACACTAGACCAAAAAAGTGACATATTCTGATATGTGGGATTTGGTGCTTTAAAAAAGAATACAGATAGCATATCAGGTGCCTGGTGAATTAAATCAGTGATAACTGTGGGCTATTTCTTCTTCCAGTTATAAAACCTAGAGGAAGGACCAAACAGGTGATAGTGGATTGGAAGTGGAGTTGCTCTAGATGTTAAAGAACAATCTGGACTTACTCTAGATCAGTGATGGCGAACCTTTTGGGATTGGAGTGTCCTAATTTAGGAAAATGCTTAACTTGACTCTGCTGGCGTGTCAACCCCCCTTCCAAACAAAAGAGAAACAATTCTTTATATTCATTGATTTAAACAAAAAAACACAGTCCAATCATGTGTGGTGTTATGTATTACATAAAGAAACATCAAATAATTACAAAAATGAAAAATGAGTAAAACAAACCCAGTTTTTGTCATGTATTGGTGAATGCTGGTGTGTCACCCCAAACATTGTGATGTGTCACCTTTGACACGTGTGTCACCGGGTCACCATCACTGCTCTAGATTGACAAAGATGTCAAGCTCAATAACAGATTTCGTCAATGAAAGTGTTGTGGATGCCTTGTTTTTTCCTCTACTTTTGCCTGTTTCCTGATTTATTTAATTTTACGCTTCTAAACCCCACAGAAATATCTGTGCTGGTTCAGCAGCCTAAATGTTGCTGGGGTATCCTCTTACAGGACCCGTTGTTTGAAAATGCCAAACCTACCTGCCTAAGTAAAGAGGTGGGATGGAATGACCTGGAGGTTTCTCTTCATCGATCAGGTAACTTTAGGACATCATCGACGGTAGGTTTTTTCTGTTCAAGCACAGAGATGCTTCAGTGTGTGCTTTGCCTGGCCTGATGTTGGAACCTAATGTTGGTATGTGGAGGACATGCCCATTTACTCTCCAGTATGCAAGGAATTCCTGGGACAATGTAATATAGCGAGCAATAGGGACTATATTCCCTTTCATGGATCACTGCCTTGTCATGGTGAAGGGGCTTGAGTAGCTCAATGAAGCTGTGAACTATGCCATGCAGGGTTACCCAAGATGGACAGGTCATAGTAGAGAGTTCTGACTAAACGTGATCCGCTGGAGAAGGAAGTGGCAACCCACTCCAGTACTCTTGCCATGAAAACCCCATGGATTACAAAACTAAAAGGCTAAACGATATGACACTGGAAGATGAGACCCTCAGGTCGGAAGGTGTCCATTATGCTACTGGGGAAGAGCAGAACACGAGTACTAGTAGCTCCAGAAAGAGTGAAGTAGAAAGTTTAGTGGAAATGTCAATATGGCAGGGGGAGGGAGCAGATTATATTTTAAGACCAATTAGAAAATCAATTTAAAAAAGAGGCACAGATCACAGTGCAATGGGCATATTTAGAATACTGTCTCCAGCGGATTGTTATTGCCCTGAAAAGGGCTCATAAAAGAGCAGCCAAAATGATCAGGGTACCTTCTCTACAAGGAAAGTTGAAAGCGTTTGGGCATCGTAACATGATGAATGGTATGGAGAGTGAATTTTTTCTCTCACACAATACTAAATCAGGGGGGTTGGTATCACCTGGTGAAATTGATTGGCAGCAATTCAGGACAAACAAAATACTTCCTTCCATGGTTCCAGAATAATCCATGGTTGACATTCACCACCACTAAATATGCTAGATCCCTTTTTTCAAAGGATCAGATAAATTCGTGGATGATCTCTCAATGGCTATGAACTATACCAGTGCATGGAGACTCCGTGTTCAGAGGCACTATACCTCACTGGGCCAGTACAGGGCTTTTGTCACCATGTCCCACCACTCATGGGGACATCAGACTGGCCAACGCTGGGGACACAGTGCCAGATCAGGATCTCTGGTCTGATCAAATGAGGTGGTTCGTATGTCCTTGCTTCCTATTACACCTTTCCTCTCACCTGTCCTGCACAGCCTCATTTGCTGCTGTGTCATTTTATTGCAAGTCATGCTTCAGCATTTACAGAGAACAGATCCTATTTCTTTGTAAAGTTAGTTCACGCTCTCTCCTCTGCGAGTCCATCCTCAACCTGCACAGACTTTTCTAAATCATCCTGACTCACCTTTTCTTTTCAACCTCCTTGCTGCATTCCCACTACCCATTTGTCGAACTTGGACCTTTCTTTCTCCATCTATTCCTCCTAGCTCATAATGGCAGGCATGATATTGCTTCTGTGCTCCCTCGTACCTCGTACCCTGCTGCCAGCAACAGCCGGGGGGGGGATCACAAGAGCCACAAAGAGAAAACAATGCAAAACAGAGCAGATTATATCTATCGTTACACTGTCAGACTGATGCAAGTTTTTGAGTTTCACAACATTTACCTCCCAATGAAGAATTCTGTGCCACTTAGAATTTGTCATACCCTTATCTGTCTTCTACTATCTTCTGAGTGTGTGTGTGTGTGTGTGTGTGTGTGTGTGTGTGTGTGTGTTTCAGGTTAGTTGCAAAGCACCCAGAGCAGCCACATTGAGAAGATGGGATGCTGGAAAGGGGGAGGGCTGTGTGGTTCTTTTGCTTGTGTCAAGGTTGTGTCATGCTTTTTTTCCCTTTCTGATTCACTTTGCTATTGGAAAATGGCTGAGAAATAACCCAATGTATTGCTGCACTCTTAGGAAAGCAGCAGGCTCTGGTGTCACTTCTAGCCATGACATCACTTCCAGTGGGTCCCGGACAAATTGTCATTGTAAGAAGTGGGTCCCGGTGCTAAAGAGTTTGAGAACCACTGTTCTAGGGTATCTGCATCCTGGACGATTGTGTCCTGGTAAAATGCATCCCTGAACATTCACATCTGGGTGGTTTTTTTTAGTTGGCATCCCAGGCATTTGCATCCCAATACAACCGGGCAACAAACCCCATGATGTATATCCTAAGCCTCTTATCCCAGCCATAGCCCTAACCTTTGCATTTTAAAAATTAAAAAGTACATCTAATATAAATATACATCTGTTGGGACGCAAACGTCTGGGACGCAGAAAGAACGGACGCAAATGTCCAATATCTGGATGCATTTGACCGGAACACAGTTGTCCAGGATGCAATGATCCTGTCACTTATTTTTTCATCTACATCATATATCTCCTTGTCTAGCTGTATTTGTCGACACAACTTCCCTCTCATTAGGCTGTCTCCTGGAAGTTTTCCCAGCATGTACCTCCATCGCCCACTCAGCAGCAGCATCATGCTATCCCCTAGCCCCAGCTAGGAAGGGACGATTGTTACCTTAATATTGCGGCTCTCCATAGTCTTGGGTGTCTTCAAGCCTGTGTGAAGTCTTGTGTCATGGCTTTCCAGGGGCAACATTCGAACAAATGCCTGTGGAAGTGGCTAATTTATAGGGTTAGGCTCAGAGCAGGCACCAGGCTTGTTCCTGTACTTGACCCCGCCTCTCGGTGGCGGTGCCAAAATAACACCCCTACCCACCCTCCTCCGAAATGGGATTGGAAAAGAGGACACATGCCTTTGTACACCGTCTCTTGGAGACCAGCCAAGACATCGACCTGCCTTTGTCGTTTTCTCTCTGCTAACGAACCAGCAACTGTCTGAGGAGCGAGGCAGCCACTTGTGAGCTACAAAAGCCGGGCATCGAGGCCAAGATAATGAGGCAGGCCTTACTAATTATCTTAAAAACACAGACTGAGAAGCGAGTGGTGGCCTTTTCGTCCCACGACCCTGGCACATGGCATTGGCACATGGCATTGGCACACTTCCATGGTGGCACATGGCACTTTAGAAAGAGCGGAGGGGGGGGCCCCCGAACACGAGAGGAGGGGGGTTACCTGTCCTGTGGTGCAAAAGCTCCATATCACCCTTATTATCAAATGCCAACAGGGAAGAAAAGAGCCCACACAGTAGTGTAGTTACGGGGGGGTGTGTGGTAAGTACTGCGGGCCAGTAGTGCAATGGGGTTGCTGTCAATTGGGCCTGGGCAGCTGGCTGGTGCAGATGCCAGCTTACCTGTGAGGGAAGCTCTCCAACCCTGATGGTGGGCAGCAGGACATGGGCGACACAACCCGGTCTCCGCACAGTGGCAGACCTGGGGGGGCAAGGGGGGCAAATGCCCCAGGCACTGGGCTAGGAGGGTGGTGACAAAGCTTGCCCCCCTGCCACTGAGTTGAAGCACAAAGTCTCCATGGTGGAAGCCACTTCCTGGAGTGACCTGGTGCAGCTCCAAAGGGCCACCCCGCCCCTCTGAGAAGGGGTGGACGGCCCTGCAGAGTGCCTGGTCACTCCGAGAAGCAGCTTTGCAGCCACTTCTCAGACCGACCAGGTGTGCCCACCTCTGTCCACCCACCTCCACCGCTCCTTGTCTTCCTCCCAGGGAGACACTCTAGCCCACCACTCTCTTCCACACTTCCTCATGGCGTCATTCTCCTCTAATTGCATAAATTGCATAACTGGGGGGGAGGACAATATGGTAAGTACTGCAGGCACTGCAAGCAGCCCCTCCCACTCGCCGCCAGGGGAGGGCAGATGAATGGGTAGAAGACTGAGGGGGTCCATGGAAGATTGTGAGGGCTTAGTCCAAAACCTCAATCTCCAACAGAATTTACTGAAGACCCTTAGCCCAGGTTCTGCTCAACCTCTGCAAGCCTGAGCCTCAAAACAAAATGGCTGCAACAGCACTGCCATGACCTGCCTGTTGAAGACCTAGAGAAACCCTAGAGCTCCTCAGACCAGTGCTCTAATTGCAAGCCACTTTGAAACCAGTTTAACAACAGGGACTCCCTACAGAGAACCTTCCTTCCAGAATCCATGGTTTTGTAAAAACAGGTGTTTCTCATTACAGATCCTGAATTCCTTTGTAGCACCACAATTTCTACAGGTCCTTGGTTAGGACCAGTGGTGGCATCTAAATGATTTAAGAACAGGAACTGTTGTGTAAAAAACAACAACGAACCAGTGAGAGTGCAGTGGGCGGAGTCAGCCCTAATTTTAACAACTGGAACTCTGTTCCTGGGCGTTCCTGCTAGATGACACCACTGCTTAGGACCCCTGAATGGTCTTAGCAGATTCTTGCTTGGTTTAATTTTATGGTGCAGGTACATGATTCTGACACCAAGGGGAGAGAGCTAGGCAGGATCAACGAGACAGAAAAATGAAAGAGAAGGAACTCAGGCTTTATTGTCAATGGAATCCAGCCCTTTTCCAGAGTAAGCCTCCCAGTTAGACAAGATAGGAATCAGTCACAACCTTGCCTCTCACTCCCACCCCAGAACTAAGAAAGGGAAATAAAAAGCAGCGCACGTCGCTGATGTGGAACGTTACACAGATTCAGAACTTGGAAAAACTTAGGACCTGAAATGTCAAATATCAACATGTTCAAATTTGATCTTTCATTCTGAGGGACTACCTTGAAAGCCTAACTCTTAGGTTTTGTGACAAAGTATGAACTGGCCAGATTCAAAATTATATAGCCTATTTTTCTTGCTTTGCTCCCCCCCCCAAAAAAAAACTCCAAACAGACATTAAATCCAACACGATCCCATTTTGGGGAACACTCTGAACAATTCCAATGAGGAGAAAATGAATGTTGAAAACTTTACAAGCAAACCGTAGTTAGGAAAATGTGGCGTTCTTTCATCTCCTCTGAATTCAGTTCTAATTAGGAGCTTAACAGCATAAGGGAAGGAAGGAGAGCAGGAAACAGGGGCATCCCTTCAGTTAGCCCCTCCCTCCTCCACAACCACTCTGGGGCATGGGCCTTCCTGGGGCAGAGGAAAGATGGTTAAGCTGTGCATTCTGTTCTCTGTTTTAGCCTGGGGCTACTGCTGCCAGCCTCTCCAAGTTTCCAGATTGGGTCTTCCTCCTTCTGGTGCAGTAAGTCGTAGGGTGCAGAGAGAGAAGGGATGTTAATCAGGGCTGACCCAAGAAATTGCCCATAGTGCTTCTTCTTACCACTTAACACAGGACACAACCAGTGGTGTCATTCAAATGATTTAGGAACAGGAATTCACTTTTGATTGGCACTTGTCGGGAACCCGGAACCAGCCACGGAGCCCGTTAGGATCCAGAACGCCCATTCTGGTCCACTCCCCCTGAATGACATCACTGGACACAACTCATCAGGACGTTCCCCTCTACAAGGCCCGAGCTGGAGCAGGTTCTGATTGTGCCTGGGGCAGGGCGGGGATGGAAGACGTCACCGTGCCCTCCAGACAGCCTCACCACCTCCCCTACTTCATTTTGGAGAGTAACAAAGACAAGAGCAGGCAGGAGGGCCCAGTTCTGCACCACTTCCACGATGCACCCAGCTCCCTCGCCAGTACCCATGGCAAGCACTACACCACACCCTATGGGCACAACGCCTCTGTACAAGGCTCAACTTTGCAGTAGCTCTTGAGCAAGGAAGCTGAGACGTCAGGAAGGGATTCAACCAACCTGATCTCCCAAAGCAAAGGACTGCAGGCAGACTAGCCAAGGAAGCCTCCTTATTGGACAGATCAGATCAGCTGATACTCCGTCCCCTATAAAAGCTTCCAGGTCAAGCTTGCTGGGATTCCTAGCCCACGCAACTGGCAGACCTGCTTTTGCTCAAGCTCTCTCTCCCCCCACCACCACTTTCCCTGCTGTCAATGTGATTGAAATGGACGAAGGTTGCACAAGAACAATGGTTCCTGTTTGCTCCAGTAGGGCTTGGGCTGGAGAATTTTCTCCTGGGTTGTGCCCTGTGGGCCGAAGCTGTCTGTTTCCCACTCTGCCATCTGTTTCCAAAATTTGCCATCGGAGGTAGCCACCTTGTCTTGCTTTAAGGGCACCCTCAGCTGTCTCTCACACACACACACAAATACTTGACAATTGATACGTTTGCTCTCATTTGCCTCCTGCACTGGAGATAACAATTGTGCTTCGTGCCTCTTTTTTTAAAAAAAACACCACAATTCTGTATAGCACCCGCTGTGTCCATGTGTGTCCCCGCCCCAGTCTTATTTGTTCTGAGTCAGCAAGATCCTGTGTCACTGCCTCCTTCGGTTTCCGGGATGGGATCGAGAAGACCTCGGCTGCGGAAGAGGTCGGGAGAGGCAGCTCCATTCCGCCCAATGCCACATGACTGTGCCGCATTGTGGATCTGCCAAAGTGTGTCTAGCGCCTCCACCTTAGAGTGTTTGAGCAGGTCTGCCTGGCCCTGTGGATGGGGGAAGAATAGAACAGTCAAAAAAGGTAGCCACGGGTTCATGGGAAGAAAAATCAACAGTCCAGCAATTAACCAGTATGGAAATGCTTGTACGTTTCAGCTGTTAAGAATTCTCCATTTTAGAACAAGTTTCTAGTCCTCAAGATAGAAGCCACATACATTCCTTTAAATGCATATTTTGGTCCTGGTGTACATATAGATTTCTGCTTTGGAAATAGTAGTAACAGTTTGTGTGAGATCTGGTCTCTAGACCCAGGTGTGTTGGGTCCTACTCAAGATTGCCATCCCCTCAGTTGCTGTTTGCCTTGAGATGGATGCTTGCATTGGAACCAATGGAATCTTCTCTTCCAGAGCAAATAGCAGCTATTGAAGGGGTGGGGCTGATAGGGATCATAGTCAATGGCTAAAGCCCCCACCCCCTACAGTCCCAATTCAGTTAAAGAGTCCCTGCCAATTGCTTTTTTTTTTTAAATGCACATTTGGGTCAAATTGTGCAATCAAGAAGGGAAGCGGCCTCCTTCTAGCATTGATAGCCTAGCATAAAATGGAATCTCCTCCACCCAACCATCAGAAACGTGTGTACGCACACACGCCCTCTCTGGAGAAGCTTGGTTGTAGCTCATTCCTTGAAAGTTTTTGAAACATTTCTGATCCCAGTGGAAGCGTCCATCCCAGGTTAAAAAGCCAAATTGAAAAACCATTCTTACATTAGGTTCCACTGTGATTGTGGTGCATCTGTTTCAGGGTGCAATCCTAACCTGGAGTTAGGCCGGCACAGTCAGGCCAGCAAAGTTTGGCCGGCACAACAGCCACTGTAAAGTGCATTTGGACCACTCTCGGAGCCAGGGAGGATGGCGCACGTCTGTGTGCTGGCCTCGCTGACTCTGAGAGTGGTCCAAACATACTTTATGGTGTTCCTTGTGCAGACCAAACTTTGCTGGCCTAACTGTGCCGGCCTAACTCCAGGTTAGGATTCCGCCTTAATTCAAAGACACAGTTTATATGAAGGCTAAATTTGATCCACGTTTCCAAATTGCCCAATGGTCTTTTATTTTGGCCTGATATGCATGTGCTAATGGAGCGTATACTAAAAAACATAATGAAAGACAGACCAGACAGATAGACAGACATGGTGAGTTTATTTTTAAAGTCAGAACTTTCTCCATGGAAATGAAAACATGCATTAAAAACAAAACAAAGGAATGTTTTTAAAATGAGAGCTTTCACCATGGAGATGAAAAACCATTCACAGTATGTGCTATGGAGAAATCTTTTATATTGGACGAAACAGCTTTTTATATTGTACTTCTGTGTAAAGCAAAACACCCTCAGCTATTTTAATTGTTCTAAAGATTATGACACTTCTTGTGGACTGCTCTCCAAAAGTCATCAAGATAATTTAAAACAGCCCCCCACTCTTCATGTTCTCACCACACCTCCTCTTTTTCCTGCAGTGGCTGTAAAGCATGAGCTCAGTGTTCAAATATTTTTAATATATTGGGATAGAAGGGTTGGCAAGCTGACTCAGTGTAAGGCAGCATTATAAGCTAGTAAGGTTATAAACAGAAATAGGGGAAAGACTGTAACTTAGGTCCCAGGTTCAATCTGTTTCCCTGGGATTGGTAAAACTCTCTCTGAGACACAAGACAGCCACTGCTCAGTGACAGAACAGGATTATATGGAACAATGACTCAGCATTAGTCACGGCCTGACTCAGCTTCATATGAAGGAACTGGAAATTTAGTTCTTGCACCCTCAGCAAACTACATCTCCCAGAGTGCTTTGGAGGAAGCAAGACAATTAAACCTTCAACCTGGATTACACTGAGAGTGCAGATGGTCTGAATAATCTCTTTGCCTCCCACTCACAAGCTGTGTACAAATGATAATTTTAGAGAAGTGATAAGAGCGCTTCCCTGCCCTTCGCAGACCAATTGCTCAAGGACGGATCCTGCACTGAGAGCAGGACGAATGGTCAGCTATAATGGCTGGGAAGGAAGTGCTATGCAGCAGGTTGGAAAGCTTCTCCCCCTTCACCTTAAATTTTTTTAAAGGCATGTGGTGTGTGCGCATGCGTGTGCGCATTCATTCATAAACTCCCATTCTACAAAGGAAAAAATATTTCATAAGTGAAAAAGATCCTTCATTTGGAGAGGGAAAGGGGGTAGTCTTTCTGGTGATCCCTACTTTTAAATGATTAAGGGTGCAATCCTAACCAACTGTCGAGCACTGGAGTAAGTGCAATGCAGCTCCGAAGTAAGGGAATAAACGTTCCTTTACCTTGAGGAAGGCTCTGTGACTGCCCTTCAATTGCAGAATGCAGAGCATGCCCCATTGGCACAGTATGTCAGTGCTGGAAAATTGGTTAGGATTGCACCTTGAAGCTCCATTAACCTCAGATATTGGGGATGGATGGAGTAGGAACTCACCAGGGGCTGTGTGATGAGAAGGGGTTCATATAAGACAGGTCTCCAAACTGTGGCCCAGGGTCCACATCCAGCCTACTACAAGATTTTATCTGGCCCGCAGCAACTTTGTTTTTGTCAGAGCATTTGATAACGTTTGACATTTTTACTCATTATATATCATTTCTCATTTTTTAAGCACTGCATTGGTCCTTTGTAATGGTCACATTTCTCTTTCGTTCTGAATCATTCCATGCTGGTTACAAAAAAGATCCAGGTAAAACATATTCATTCATTTAAAGTTCATTCATAGGCCCGCAAAAGTTTGTAAAATCTATGATGTGGCCTTTGTACCAAAAAGTTTGGGGACCCCTGAAATGCAAGTGCAAGTTACCTTTAAATTGTCAGGACCCAGGCTAAGAGCCAATGCCTTGAACCAAGTCTAAAAACTAGCTGGCAAGCAGCAGAGGTCTTTTACAACTGGCGCTCCATGAGCTTGACACCTGGGCGACATCAAGGCAGCTGCATTCTGGACCAACCAAGGAACCATGCGGATTTTGATGTGCGTGCATCATGTTTGTGTGTAAGGATCCAAAGGGTAGGGGGGATGGTCCTTTTCATCTGGCACTCAAGGCCAGCCATACCATGAGACAGACAGGCCCTTACAGAGACAGATTTTGGAGCATCACTGAACATATTGTGCTTCTTAATTCCACCTTGCCCCAATAGTCCATCTAGCACAATACTATTCACTCTGACTAGCTGCTCAGAATTCAGCTGCTAACCCCTGAATTCCACCGTTGCAGCAAACTGATCATTTAATTTATGATCCGAATTTTAATTTGTCTGAGTTTTGCACTCGGACACAGACACAGACACCACCATTGACCTTCCAGGAATTATCTGAAAGGAAAGCTGGATTCACACAGCCATTTCAAACCCAACCCGGTGGCTGGAGAAACCAGCAACAGAGGCTCCACCTGTAGGGAGGATATGTGCATCCCCTGAAACCTCTGGACTGTTTCCAAAAGCCCATGTCTGGTTTGGTTTGGTTTCTAAAGCACCGGCTTAACCACAAAAAAAATACACTAACACCCAATGTCCATAAGGTGGCAGCACTTGCTTGCCATATGAATGCTGTGGCTTTCCCTTCTGGCAAAGGCTGTTTGGCGGGATAGAAGGGTTGTAGGTCTAAGCCTGGTCAATCTCTGAATAGGAGACTGCTTGGGAACTCTGTGCATGCTGCCTTGGGATCCTGAATGGAGTAAAGGTGGCCTGAACGTAATATGTATTTTCCTTGGCAACTTCCTCCTAACCTAAATGGTGTGTGTGTCGGTGGTGTCCATGTTAGCAAAGGAAACTTTGCACATGTTCAAAGCATGTTTGATTTTACACTACTTCACCCGTTCCAGGGATAGGCCACCAGATTCCAAAGCGATTTTCTCTAGTGAGTTCTGGCTCAAACAGAACACGGGCAGTAGGCAAAATGCAAGAACACTCCAAACCCAACACACAGCTCTGCAGACCTTCCTTCTCACCCCAAAACACTCACCTCTGAAGCAGTGTGTAAGGAGGGAGTTGCTACTGGGGCTAACCAAGAATGGCTGATCCAAGGGTCTGTGTCCCCCAGGGAGCATCCCAGAATTCCAAAGGGCAGCTCAGCAATTGCAAAGGTTGCTGGCCAGGCTAGGGGCAGTGCCAAGGGCTCCACCTTGGGAGCGCCCCCCTTTTAACTGTGCCATCTCAGGCAGCTGCCAAGTCTGTCTGCAGGTTAGAACTGGCTCGGATGAAGTTCGCTCCTCAATGAAGAGCAATCTTTGTTCAGCCAACCCAGAATGACCCATCATCCCTGAAACACCCATCACCTTGTGGCAAGTATCCATTTCCCATCCCACAGGTGCCAGGGACATGGGATGGGAGGGGATGTGGAAACCTGCAGCCAGAGGTGGCAAGTCTTTCTGAGCGTTGCAGGTTGCTTGTCATAGGGAGGTCATGCTCAGAAGCATCCTGATGGCAGCTGTCAGGCATGTTCTGGCTCTAATTTCTACACTAGGAGCAATATAAGCTAATATCCACTTCGAAAAAGGTGTTCCCTGATTTGGAATCTTTCCCATTAATAATGGGCATTTATAGAGCTTTCAGCTGTCCAAAGCACTTAACGTACATTATTGTCTGGAAAGTTTTGCATCAGTCTTGAAAAGTAGGGTAGTATTATTACCCCCATTTTGCAGATGGGAGGGGGAGGCTCTCGTTTCACTGGTGAGTTCATGGCTGAGACTGAAACCAGGGAGTTCCCGGTTCAGGCTCTGTACCTCAGAGTGCAATCCTAACCTGGAGTTAGGCCGGCACAGTTAGGCCAGCAAAGTTTGGCGGGCCCTAAGGGACACGGTAAAGTATGTTTGGACCACTCTCGGAGTCAGAGAAGCCAGCACACAGGCATGCACCATCCTCCCTGACTCCAAGAGTGGTCCAAACGTGCTTTTTGATGGCCCTGGTGCCAGCCAAACTGCTCTGGCGTAACTGTGCTGGCTTAACTCCAGGTAAGGATTGCACCCTCAGCCACTAAGCAACATCATTGATCCCACAGGCGTACAGGCCGATTGCAGCTCCTTCCAAGGCAAGGGGAGACATTCTGTGCATGCCCAGAGGTCCTTGCATGTTTGCTCTTTATTTCCCTTGGCTGAGTTCTGGCACTGAGACAGTGGATTCCTGGGGAAGGGGGAAAATGCTAAGTTTTTCGGGCTCCAGCTTCTTCCCCTCGCCTTCAGAGCCATTCACAGGTGCAAAAGCAAAGCAGAAGTGTTTCTTCCGCTTTGTTGGCACAGCCATGAATGGCTTTGAAGGCAAGGGGGCTGCTTTACACCAGGAGCCTGAAAAATGTAGCATTCCCCCCCGCCCAGAAACACCACTCCACATAGACTCCTGGTACCAGGTACTATGTCACAAAAACATTAAAGCCAATATTGATGATCACAATAAGCACTGCTTCTAAGTTACCTTGAGGACAGTGATGTTCCAGGCAAAGCTCTCCAGAGCCTTCTGCAGCTTCCGCCCTTTCAGACCTTCCTTTGCTTCTAACCGGTGCAGCTCCTTGTGAAAGCCCATCCCTGAAGAAAGTGGTGGTGGTGGGGAGGCAAGGCAAAAGAGAAAGCATCACAGGCCTGCTACCTTCCGCCAAGGTGAGAACTTCCATCACCAAGCCTTGGTGACACATTATCCTTCCCCCACCCACCAACAAATGGTCAAGAGAGTGGTCTAATGGCTAGTCATGTTCAAAGTTTGTCCGTGAAGTTAACCACAGTGAAGGCCAACATCCGAGAATGCACTAGGGAAATTCAAGGCTGATTCACACGTATGTCCACCCTGTGATTTCTGAACTCTTCATGATTTGTAGCCAAAAGTGTGAACTTGGCAAGCTGCAGCCCCACAATGCAGATGCAGATGAGCTTTCCTGAGCCAAGACACTGCTTCATCTAGCTGAGTGTTGCCTGCTCTGACTATCAGAGTCTCACCAGAGTTCCAGAGAGGAATTTTTCTCTGTCCTACCTGGAGACAAATAGGTATTGACCCTGTAATAGTCTACATCCAAGGCACACGTTCTGCTACTGAGCTACAGTCCCTCCCTTCTCCTGCCTGTCAATGCCACTGTGTTTTGGGAGATATGAAAATTTTACCGGTGGTGTATTTGATGTGTCACTAACCCAGGCAAGTCATCATGCCGTGCTGCGGTGATCAGATTAGGAGCATGCATGGGTGAACAGGCCCCAGAGCTTTCAAGAAAAGGCAGGCTACAAGCGTGATAAGCAGCTGGTTCCCATACACCAGGTTAAACACTCGATGATTTGAAACACCCAGTGAGGATTTGCATGTGTGAGTAGGCAATCACAGACAGGATGTTTGCATCACCTTAAAGCAGTGCTGCTCAAACTTTTTAGCACAGGGACCCCCTTTTTAATACAGCAATCTGTCAAGACTCATATAGTTTTACTATACAAGAAAAGTGACCTAGAAAGAAATTTTTTTATTAAGAATAATAGTATTGATGTGTAATAATCAGGGTTCTGTTCTCCTAAGGATGCACAAGACCTTACATATGCATATATAATATATATAGTGTGCTGACATTTGCGAGACTCTCCACATAAATTGAGCTCAAGGACTCTTCCACCAAAGTCATTCCGGGGTACCCAGAAGGCTGAACTGGAGAGCAAGATGTGCAGATGGGGACTTCCAGGCCAGATAAAAGCTGAAACAGGGTTCACACATGATCTATGGAACACCAATTACTAGAGAAAATTGGAAAATGTGAGATTTTAATTGGGGGTATGAAAATTACCTAATAATACCACGAGTTAGCAGTCTGGCCACAAGACCAGTCTCTCCATCCCAATTGCCTGCTACTGCTATTTTCTTCTGCAAACTGGGCAAGGGTGCTTGCAAAATTTTTCAGAAGCTTTTTGCCACCCACCAAAAATTGGCTCCCTTTTAGTAAATGGTGGTCTGGTGGGTCCTGACCCAAAGTTTGGGAAACACTGCCTTCAAGTCAATCCTGTTCAACTGAGGGCGTAATCCTAACCTGGAATTAGGCCGGCACAGTTAGGCCAGCAAAGTTTGGCTGGCACAAGGGACACCATAAAGCGTGTTTGGACCACTCTCGGAGTCAGGGATGATGGCTCACATCTGTGTGCTGGCCTCTCTGACTCTGAGGGTGCAATCCTAAACTGAGTTAGGCCGGCATAACCTAAGCCAGCAAAGTTTGGCCAGCACACCATAAAGTATGGACCACTTTTGGAGTCAAAGAGGCCAGCACGCAGACGTAAGCCATTTCTCCCTGACTCCGAGAGTAGTTCAAACATGCTTTATGCTGGCCAAATTTTGCTGGCTTAGCTTATGCCGGCCTAACTCCAGTTTAGGATTGTGCTCTGAGAGTAGTCCAAACATACTTATAGTGGCCCTTGTGCCAGCCAAACTTTGCTGGCCTAATTGTGCCGGCCTAACTCCAGTTTTGGACTGCGCCCTGAATTGGCTCAGCTATCAGCCGTCAAGTATAGAGGAAATCAAGAGATGTACGTGAATGTGTGAACTACTCCAAAATGTGACGGATAACTGGATAGTTTGGGTTGTCAGGCATTCAGCCATTTGGAGAGGATCTGCAGCTCAGGGTGCTTGGAAGAAGGGAGGAATGGACGTCCTTGTTAATCAGCCACCCTGTCGCTTACCTGCTTGTTGCACCTGAATAATCTTGGCGTGAACAGCATCAGCTGACTCAATTAATGTTCGGCTTGTCTGGATCATCTGGTGGGTGGGAAGAATAGGGAGAGGGGTGTTGAATGGGTGGAGGAGAAGCAGTTGCCAAAGTAACCCACCCTCTGGGAGGGCCAGTCCCTCCCCCACAACACCTGCAGCAGGATCTCCACAGCAAGTCTCACGGAGTCAACGGTCCCTCCATGCTCTGCCCTTTCTTATGATGACTTCTGCAGGCTTTGCAGGTTTTGCAGGCTGACTTCTGGACCGGGATGGCAGAACTTGTGGTGCACCGCTTCAGAGTGCAGGGGGGAGCCAGCACAACATGACCGGCAGCCCAATCCTAAACTGTGCTGGAGCAGGCAGGCCAACGGGCTTGTGCTGCATCCAACACAGCTTGGGAGGCCTGAGTAGCCTCCCTGGCGCAAGGCCACATTCAGGCGCTTGCACCAGGGGAGGCATCAGCCTCCCTTATAGGTTCCTCTGATCCGAGCCTGCGAAATAGCAGGCAAAGAACTGACAGCCACATCCCAGACCCGCCCCACTCCCCAGGGTGGCCCGCCTACATGGCCACCTAAATGCCTGCATTCCATTTGATCCTGGAAGTGCGCATCAGGTTGCACTAGGACTGGGATGCCTTGGTTGAGATCTATTCCATAGATTTGCACCCCTGAGTTTGCCATTTGTTGAGACTCAAGCAGAAGCGGATAATCAGAAAAGGTCCAACTCCCTGCGGAAGCCCCAGACACCTCTCACTGAACAAAGCCAAGAGCCCGCCCCCCACACATGCACAATCTTCTGTGGCACTCACGGTGTCGTAGGCAGCAAGAACCTTGCGCAGCAGCTCCGGGACGGGTCCCTGGGCCTCCATGGAGGGGTACTCCCCACCCAGGTTGAGAGTGACCGCCGGGGAGCTCTCCTTTTCACTGGGCTGCAGCCACGTGGCCAGCTTTAGGATGCACTGCTTCACATTGGCTGCCGGGGTCAGGCCACACAACTCCTTGAAGGAGACCAGAGCATTCTGGGAGAGGAAAGGATGGTGAGACAATGCCAGCACACAAGGATGCTATTGAGCCCTCCACCCCATGATTTTCTGGCCTACTACCAGTGCTCTCACAGGTTCCCAATAACCCCACCCTCAGGGACCTACTCTATATAATGTATAAGTTGTATAAAAGCCTTAAAATTGACCCTAGAAACATGGGTCAACTTATACATGAGTCATTACGGTAACTAAAGCTTCTGAGAGCAGCTGCTTTGTGACATAGGAGGAATGGACTGAGAAGCAGAATGTAGGATGGTGGTGATGGGGAAACACATTAGCGTCCATGAAGTAAGGCAGGCAGCGGTGTTATGCTGCCATAATGCTGGGCGGGACATCCGGGTGATCGACAGCCCACCCATCGCATTCCAGAGCGTTACGCCGTTTGCGTAACGTACGCAAGCGGCGTAATTGGTTACACAAACAGCGTAACGCTCCAGAACGCAACGGGCAGACTGTCGATCACCCGGATGTCCCGCCCAGCATTCCGGCAGCATAACACCGCTGGGGGCAGGGCACTATGTTTTGCAAGGCACCTTACCTTGCTGTGTAAAATGGTCCTCTCCCCCACCCTTATAGCCAGTCCTGGCTGTGAAAGCAACGCCTCCACGTTGCCAACTGGCTACAATGGTGAGAGAGGAGTGGTTTACAGAGTAAGTTAAGGCGCCTTGCAAAACGTAGCGGACTGCACTCCCTCCAGGAATGCTACAGGGGAAACGGAGCCATTTTTGTTACCAGTAATTGTTCTGAGGCAACAGCAGACAGCCAACAAAAAAATAGCTTTTTGAACTTGTTCTCCAAACAGGAAGAAAGATAAAAGCGCTTATGGGAATTAGAGTCTTTATGAGGGCTGCTGCTACGGAAGTACAGATTGACACAGTACAGATTGATAAGTACAGTCCCTTATCTGGACTGCTTGGGATGGGAAAGGTGTCTGGATCTGAGATTTTTCTGGATTTCAGAATAATATAATTGCATAAATATAATGAGAAATGCTTCCTCTTGCTCTTTTCACTGTTACCTATTTGGGTGTCTGCTGGCCTCTGATATTTTTTAACAGTGTCTGCATAGATACACACATACAGCAGAGAATAGAGCAGAGAACTTACAGCCTGTACGCAGGAATGAGCCCAAGACCTTCTTTCTACGATTTTTCTTTTAAGTCTTGGACAAAGACGCCTGGATTTTGGAATAGTCTGGATTTCAGATGTCTGGGTAAGGGATAATCTACCTGTATTGTACTGTTTTCCTCACAAAGCCTACAACTCTCATAAGCACCTTCATCTGTACCTTCCTGTTTAGAGAATGGCTGCATTTCTGTGCTGCCTCAGAACAAAGAGAATTGGCTCAATTTTTTTTGTTTGCTTTCTGTTGCAGCTCCAAAACAATTACTACTAAGTTGTTTTCAAAGAATTTCAAGTATTTCACCCACCCCTAGCTTTTACCCTTGACTTATCCGTGGTTATCATAACAAATTCTGTGACGCTTGGCTTAAAACCTGTCATCTTATCTGTGAGATAGACTTATACACAAGTATATAAAGCATGTATTTTGGTGTGCCAGAATTTCTGACCACCATGACTTCCTTTCCCCCTTACTTGGGAGGGGCGGGGACTGACACCCCCTGCTCTAAACCTGTAGGTGCAATGTGGCCCAAAGGAAAGAGACTTCAAGATGGGCTTGGCAGAGCGGGGCTCCTTTGCACATGTCCCTCTCCCTAAGCCTCACTTTTCCCAGGCTGTAAAATGGAAATCAGGTTTGTGCAAGGCTGCCCCATGCATGGGGAGTAGCAATAAAAAGAATAGCTATTGCTCGAATTTTCTGTAACAGTATCCTCATTTATATTTATACTGTCCTAAGTGCTCAAAGTACTTCACCTATTATTAATATTACTTCAATAGCCCTCACACAAAACTTGCAAGGCCAGTATTGATGCCCTCCTTCCAATTCAGAGACTGGGATGGGAACACTGGGAGTATCACCATGCTTTTAGGGAATGCAGGGCTGAGCTGAAATTTGAATTGTGGTGGGGACAGGACTTCCTGGCTCGGAGCTTATTCTCTTCGTACAGAGCAGTGATTTTCAACCTTTTTCAGCTCATGGCACACTGACAAGGTGCTAAAATGGTCAAGGCACACCGTCAGGTTTTTTTTCCCCCAATCAACAAGATACACTGCACTGCTAGTGGGAGGCTCACCGTCCCCAATGGCCCTATTAATAAATTCCTCCAAACTCCCACAGCACCCCTGCGGACCATTCCCGGCACACCAATGTGCCAGGGCACAGTGGTTGAAAATTGCTGCACCAGAGGTTCAGATACGCTCCTCTTGAGGAAAAGCCATGGAAATCAGGCCAGCCTCCTGAGGGCGAAGTGGGGCAGCCTCTCTGCACTCTCACTGTCCATTTTCCCCTTGTCTGGGAGCAACCAAGCGGGGGCAGGGAGGTCTTCCTAGACAACCCAGGCAGCTGCTACTGCTGAGAGGGTGTGAAAATGAGGGTGGCAGCTCCTGTCTTGCCAGAGAAGGCGAGGGAAGACTGGAAGGGCTGGAGGCTATATAAGCGAAGGGGTTTGCGTCTACCCACAATGGGAGAATATTACTATTATTATCATGTATTTATATAATACCATCCACATAACATGGTGATTTACACAGTGTGAAAAGACAAGTCCCTCTCCTAAAATAATAATGTGGACACAGTCCTAGGCTGTGGCGCCATCACAATGAACGGGTCTTTAAAGAGCAAATTTTTAAATGCAAATAAAAAGAGGTGGGCCCCTGCCCCAAGAACCTTACAGTCTCCATACAGTCTCCATACAGTTTCTGCATGCGTCTTATATTCACTACCTGGGAGAACTTTTATGCTGCCAACAGCCCAATCCAATAGCTGGGAGGTGCTGCTGGAACTCGCATTCCGGAAGCGCTGCCTGACTGGTGGCGTTGCAAGATGTAACGCTCCACACACTACAGCGCACTGCTGAAGCGCTGCTGGAAACAGTGAGTGGGGACTGCTGAACGACAGCAGCCTTCCTGGAATCCCCAGCACCAGGACGTCAGTGGCGGGGGCAGAGCATGCACGGGAAGAGGGAGGATCGGGGCATTCCAAGGGTGGAACTGGGAGGCAGGGAGGAGACAAAAGGGGATGGATCGGTGGCAGTGGCGCACACAAGATCTTACTGCCTGTTTTTAAAACCGACCCACCCCTTTTCCCTCCTTGGTCATGTGCCATGTGTCTGAGGAGACCCATTATTTTTACTGACCTCCTATTGGGTTGCCTTTGGGTCGCACCCCTCACCAGTGGATGCAGCATGCATGCCTTTTTTATGTGGCTGCATTGGCACTGGTGGCAGGGGATAGGATTGGGGATCAGCATTTGTTTGCCTGGTACTAAAGAATGACCACTAGGGGGAGCAGAGCAATTCACTGGGTTCAAAAGACACTGGGCTGCCGCAACCAGAGAGGGCACACTTGCACCAAAATGGATTTCTGGGAAGACTCAGGGCACTGGCTTTGCTTATACTCAGGGTCTTTAAGGCTGCAAAAAGTATTTGCTGACTGATCAGATTAGCAATAGCAGGGAGGGATCTATGCCGATCCCTAGAGTATGTGGTTTGGCTCATTGGCCTAAGTCTTCTGGATCTATGTGCTCTACTGCAGGAATTCTTCACTGAGGGTATCCATACACCTGGGGGCATGGGAACCAAAGGTTGAGGATACAATTTAATTTTTTGAATAAATTAAAAAAAACAGCACCCTGTTATTAAATTAGATTATTAACTGTCCCCATTATCAATACGGATTGAGGCATTCTGTTCCTAACTATCCACATGTAAAGTAAAACCAAGCTATTGGCATCTTTTGAAGTCATAGTGGTACCTAACAGGTGATGAAATAATCATTCAAATTCAACAGTCTGAGATAGGGGGTGATGGAGCCATATTGGGCAATCCATTGGGGACCTGTAATCATGAAAAGGTTAAGAACCACTTGCTCTGTAGGCACGTTTCTGGGGTTATTCCTACTAATGACCTGTGGCACCCTGCAATTGTGACTGCATAGGCTGATCTGTGGGTTGGTGAGGGGATGGGTTAACTGACGCTCTGGTCTCTCCTAACTCTTCCCATTTTCCTCTGTGCCTCACTTGATCCTCACCGCGCCCCTTTTCCTTGCCTCCCCCAGGCACAGACCAGACCTCCTTCCACACTCAGGGCATGTCTAGGATAGCAACAGAAAGGCGTTCCAAACTTGTTTTAAGCTGCGCGAGTTTCTGCTGAGTCACTCTGGGGACACAAGGTCCTGTTGAATGACAGTTCCCAGCCTCCTTAGCAGGGAGGCTGTGAGAGTGGAGCCAGTTTCCCAGAACTCTCCGTCTCTGAGGTCAGGTGTACCTTCAGGGTGAGGGTTAGAGGCTAAGGGGACACCCCGTTTTCCCCGCTCTTCAAGCCCGCAAAGCCAAACCCAACCCAAACTCAGGAGCCCCGGCTGCCATTTCCCACTACCTGGGTACCTGCATGTTCTCCCGCAGGTCTGTGGCCTCCCGCAGTGGCTGTGTGGCGGTTCGGAACACCTCGTCGATGGCCTTGATGCCCGTGGCTTTGGTGGAGGTGTACTCCCGCATGCGCCGTCCCTTCCGCCCTGAGAGTCCCCGCCGGTGGGCTTTGCCTCCACCCCGCCGGTTCGTGATGGCGACGTGCACGAACAAGGTGGCGTTGGGGAGGGGCTCGCCAGCCAGGGACTGGAGGGGCACGTGGCGGTAGCCCACCTGCAGGCACTCAAAGGGGATGGTGTACTGGGCAATGAACTCGTCCCCAATGTAATCGTCGTCAAGCACCACGAACCGCAGGATGGCCAGTTCGGGGAGGTTCACCTGGAACTCGAGGGTCTCCTCGAAAACGGGGTTGTCCCCACTCTGCAGGACCGTCTTGGTACGTTTCTCGGTGCAGTCGGCGGGGATGCCGTGCATCTCGGCACAGACGTACGGCTCCACCACGTCCCCTTTGGCCCCAGAGCCCTTGGGCTTGGGTAGATTCTGACCGCTGATGACCTTGAGGTGCAAAAGCTGAGCCGAGATGCCGGGCAAAGTGTCCCTGGTGTTGGCGCTGAAATAGGACACCTCCTCACGCATGATGGCCGGCCGGAGCACATAGCCACAGCCCCCATTCTGGCGGAACCAGCCGGCGTTCAGGTCCATCATGAGCCCCGGCGTCTGGTAGTTCATGGCCACCATCTGGCAGCCGCATTTCCAGAAGTCCTGGGGGTTCATGTTGCTGGCGTCGATGCGCATGGGGCTGGGGTAAACCCGCGACAGGAAGCGCTTGTTATAAGCTACAAAATCCTCCGGATCCTCGTTGGCGTAGCGCCCAGCTTCCACCTCGCTAAAGGAGCAGACCTCCCAATAGCACTGTCCCCGCCGGGAGACCTCGAAGCCCCGAAAGGTCACCGCCTGGCACAGGTTCACCAAGTCCGAGAGCTCTCGGCACAAGGCCTGCCTGCAGCAGGGCAGCTCCCGGTCCTCGTCGCCCAGGGGCAGGCCTAGCTCTGCAGTCTCCTCGTCGTCAGAGACCTCTCCTTCGCTGGCCTGGCAAGTGGGGGGTAGCTTCCGGCCTTTGACGAGGATGCACCTCTTGAGCCTTTCTGGAGAGGGGAGGTAGACCTCGTTGGGGTTTGGGGGGATCAGGTACAGCTTGTCCCCAAAGGCCTTCCTCAGATGTTCAGCCATGAGCCTCTGCTGGGCGAGGCAGCAGCGCACAGAGAGGCACAGGATGAGAGGGAACTCGGACGCCTCGAAGGCGTGCTCCGCAATCGCACCCACCACCCGGGAGAAGGCCAAGCGGGTCCCAGCGCTGACCACGGGCTCCCCCGATGGGCCGTCACACACCACCAGTTCCAGGCTGCGGCAGCCAGCCTTGAGGGCCGCCACATAACCCCCAATGTCCGAGGTGGAGCCACCCCAGAAGCAGCTGTCCTCGCCCAGACATGCGCCATGTGCAGAGCTGATGAAGTAATGGGACAGGGGCTGGCTCATGTCCTGGCACACTTTGCGGTGCTGCGGGTCAAATATGGCGCAGTCGGCGGAAAGGAGGTAGCGAGTGAAACCATCGACGGCCAAGTAGCCCTTTTCTCGGCCTTCCTTGGACGGCTCGTATTTCCTGACAATCTCCAGGCACATGTCTTCCGTGACCCCTTCCATGCCCTGTTCCGCCTCCAGGAAGCTCATCAGATCCTTCACGCCCATGTACTCCTTATTGCTGGAAAACTGGACCAAGAGAAAGAAGACCTCCGGCCTGGTGCACAGCTCGCAATAGGCCTCCACAAAGACCTCGCAGCTGACCTCTTCCCCCAGTCGCTCGCTGGCTGCTTTCTGCAGCTCTTTGAATTTCAGCTCAATGGTCGAGGCCTTCATCCCAGGGTTGAGGGCCCGGATGAGCTGCACGGCCCGGGAGACCGGGATCCGGCCCTCCTTCTCCAAGTCCGCGATCTCAAAGACAGAGGAAACCCAAGAGGTGCGCGGATTGGGGTGGGCGGTCTCCGGCGCTTCCTCCAGGGTGTGCTTCCCGTAGGAGGCCAGGTACCGCAGCCCCATCACCCAAGCGTTCACCACGTCCGCCGAGCTGGCCACCAGGTCCAAGGACTCGTAGTTGTCTCCGTAGATGATGGAGAAGGCGCATTCGTCGGGGAACTGGTCGGAGAGGCCATTGGAGCGCAGCACGGGAGTCTTCTTCCCAACCCGCACCTCCCGGACCGACTTGATCTCTATCTTGGCCTTTTCGGAGTCCTTCTTGGAAGGCTCCCAGTGCATGAAGCGCAAGTCAGGGTCCAGCACAAAGAACCGGCTGTACATGCGGGAGTTGGAGCGCACCTTCTTCATCTCACAGCCCTCCAGCATGAAGGAGATGCAGGCCGCCGTGCTGCTGAGCTTGCGGTTGCTGGGCATGGTGCTGAAGGAGACCGTCTTCTTCTTCTGCACCAGGCGCTGTCGGGACCCGTCCTGTGGGAGGGTGGAGGAGACAGAGCGGAGAGGTCAGCGGTGCCGCTGGGCTGGCAAGGCTAAAGGGTGGGAGTGAAGAGTAAAGGGAGGAGGGGCCATAGGCAAGAGCAGGGGTGGCCAAACTGGGGTTCACAAGCCACAGACGGCCCTTAGGCATATAATGTGTAGCTCGCAGAAATACATTGGTTGGGCTCCTTTTTGCACCACAGTTCATATTAAAGGTTTCTTAAAAATTCAAGGTTTATCACCATTTACCAGGTATAAACTGAGAGTCCACAGGATTAAAATGGACATTTAGTACTCATTGTGAGTAAATATATTTAATATATTTAAAGCTTTTAATTAAGCTTTTAATTGTTGACAGGCTGCCTGGTTTTTTATACTCCTGCTTATATTTTATGATCCACAGGGCTTGTTGTTGTTTTAAATTCTGTTTTAAATTTTAACTGTTTTAATATTGTTTTTAAATTACTGCTTTTTAATGTTGTAAATTTTATTGTATTACTGTTTTATTGTTGTTGTTGTTGTTGTTGTTGTTGTTGTTGTTGTTGTAAGCCGCCTTGCATAACTATGGGCAGAAAGGCGGGGTATAAATTAATAATAATAATAATAATAATAATAATAATAATAATAATAATAATAATAATAATAATAAT